>JAZDUH010000043.1:777500-1102500 GCA_036419115.1 Scarus forsteni
ATGCTTGTGTTCCACCTGCATTCCTGGTCTGTCATGGCCAAATAGCAGAACCTTTGGTGATATATCCCCTCCTGTATCTCCTCCTCATCCTTCTTGCAATAATGTACTCCATCTTTTTAGATCATGTTAAGAATAAAGATTAAAACAGAGAAATATGGGCAGTAACAGATAAATCCTTAAGACACTGACTGACTTACATTTTTTCAGCCTATCTCTCTCTCTTTTTCTTTTCTTTTGAATTTCATGAGATGAGAGAAGCTGGATGTACGCACCATATTGGATGATGAGGCTGTTTGTTGTTGGCGTGTGAGAAGTGCACCACACAACGCTGTCAGGTTTAGTTGCCATTATGACAAACGGCTTTGATCCAACATCAGATGTGATGGGACAATTAATATAGATACAAATGAATATGCTGGTGTAGACAGTTACATTAAATGGCGGTTGCTGTGTTTATTTATTGCATTAAGATGTGCCTGACACTCTGGATACCTGCCTTTGAGGTGTGCGCACTGTGTGCCTGTCACCAAATTACCACTGCACCAAGTGTACTTTGCCTGCGCTGAGAATAGACCAGGTTGGAGCTGGCGAGCTTTCCGCACACCTTTGGTGCAGTTTTTTGGCATGAAATTGGGAGTCACTGCTGGGAAACTGGGACAGAACGTGTAAATCTTCCACGGAAGTACCAGTGAGTCTATAGTCGTCATGGTTACTCAGTGATACTCAGCGAAATATGCTCTCCTCAGAAGTTTATGTGAAGACCTTGGTAAACGTTGTCATTGATGAGGTCCATGTCACATATGCAGACGCGGACAAAATTGTTGGTACCCTTCCATTAAAGAGAGAAAAACCCACATGGTCACTGAAATATGCTGAGACTGACAAAAGTAATAATAAATAAAAATTTTACTGAAAATCAACTAATGAAAATCAGACATTGCTTTTGAATTGTAGTCCAAGAGAATTATTTTAAAAAACAAACTAATGAAACTGGCCTGGACAAAAATGATGGTACCCTTAACTTAATGTGTTGTTGCACAACCTTTTGAGTCAATCTCTGTAATCAGGTGATTTCCGTAGCTCTCAGTGAGACTTCTGCACCTGTCCACAGGTATGTTGGCCCACTCCTCATGAGCAAACTGCTCCAGTTGTCTCAGGTTTGAAGGCTGTCTTCTCCAGACTGCATGTTTCAGCTCCTTCCACAAATGTTCAACAGGATTTAGATCAGGGATCATAGAAGGCCACTTCAGAATAGTCCAATGTTTTGTTCTGAGCCATTCTTGGGTGTTTTTAGCTGTGTGTTTTGACTCATTATCCTGTAGGAGGACCCATGACCTGTGACTGAGACCAAGCTTTCTGACACTGGGCAGCATATTTCACTCCAGAATGTCTTGATAGTCTTGAGATTTCATTGTACCTGCGCAGATTCAAGACACCCTGTGTCAGATGCAGCAAAGCAGCCCCAGAACATAACTTAGCCTCCTCCATGTTTCACAGTAGGTACAGTGCTCTTTTCTTTGTATGATTGTTTTTGTGTTTGTGAACATAGAGCTGATGTGACAAAAAGCTCCAGTTTTGTCTCATCTGTCCAAAGGACATTCTCCCAGAAGCTTTGTGGCTTGCCAATATGCATTTTGGCAAATTCCAGTCTTTCGTTTTTATGATTTGCTTTCAACAGTGATGTCCTCCATTAAGTCCACTTTGGCTCAAACAGTGATGGATGGTTTGATCTGACTCTGATGTACCTTGACCTTGGAGTTCTTCTCTTATCTCTTTGAAGTTGTTCTGGACTCTTTGGTTTCGATTCGTATCATCCGTCTCTTCAGTTTGTCATCAGTTTTCCTCCTGCAGCCACGTCCAGGGAGGTTGGCTACAGTCCTGTGGACCTTACCTTCTGAATAATCTGTGCAGCTGTAGTCACAGGAACATCAAGCTGCTTGGAGATGGTCTTATAGCCTTTACCTTTAACATGCTTGTCTATAATTTTATTTCTAATCTCCTGAGACAGCTCTCTCCTTAGCTTTCTGTGGTCCATGTTCAGTGTGGTACGCACCATGATACCAAACAGCACAGTGACCACTTATCAGCCTTTAAATAGGCAGACTGACTGATTACAAGCTTGGAGACACCTGTGGTGATAATTACAGGGCACGCCTTAGTTTAACATGTCCCTATGGTCACACCATTTTAAATCCTTTGTAGGGGTACCATCATTTTTGTCCAAGCCAGTTTCATTATTATTTTCTTTTAAATATTGCTGCTAAACCAGAATTTAAAATCAATGTCTGATTTTCATTAGCTGATTTTCAGTACATTTTTATTTATTATTACTTCTATTATTTTCAAGTTATTTCAGTGACCATGTGGGTTTTTCTTTCATTAAACGAAGGGTACCAACAATTTTGTCCACGTGTGTCAGTGGTAAATGATACATCTGTGTGATAGAATTTAATGCAAGACAATAGTCTAAGGCAGTTAAAGCTAACGGCTACAGGACGAGCTGCTACATCATACTCAGTAGTGTGGCTTTATGTGGATTGGTCTGTTAAGAGTGTGACAAGTCGAACGATTGTCCAATCGCAAGCTGCTGTTGTTTTTGAAAGTTCTGCCCCTTAAAACATTTCCAAACAGCTCTTTCCCAGATGGAGTATTGTAATATTTCCGTGGATATATGAAACTGTCCATCTGGTGTGTCAGTTTAAAGTTGCATGTGATTAATATGTAGATTCTTGTAGATGACAGTTGAAACTGATATTTTGAGTTTCAATCATTTAGATGGACAATTGATCATTTAATCAACATATCGATATGCATCTGACTTTACCTTACCTTACCACAAATACAAAGGCACAAAAATCTGAAAAGAGGTGCAATCCAAATGATTTTTTAGATGCAATTTTTTTTTATTTATCTAAATAATATAAGTATAGTAAAAACCAAGAGCAAATTGACTGAACCCCTGGTCACCACCACATAATAATTATAATAATAATAATAATAATAATAATAATAATAACAATACATTTTATTTAAGGGCTCCTTTCATGACACTCAAGGTCACCTTACAAAAGTACAAATAATGTGCATTAAGACAGGCGTAAAAACAGGCATAAAAACAAGCAATACAATACAACAGACAGTGTAGGAGATCAGAGGGAGTAGGAGAGCTGAAACAGTTGAGTTTTGAGTCTGGTTTTAAAGAGGCGTAAGGACTCAGTGTGGTGGAGTTCAGGGGGGAGTGAGTTCCATAACTGGGGAGCGGAGTGACTGAATGCTCAGCGCCCCATGATGACAAGGCAAGCGGAGGGGACAGAGAGTAGAACAGAGGAAGAGAATCAGAGGCTGGCTTTGTAGGTATGGAGCAGGATTTTGTATTGGATGCAGTATGTGATGGGCAGCCAGCTGAGCTGCTGAAGGATGGGTGTGATGTGGTGCGTGGATGGAGTTCTTGAGATGATACATGCAGCTGAATTTGGACCAGATGAAGTTTATGGAGGACACATAACTCCTCTCGGTTTTAAGTTCCAACAGTGCTTCATCAGGCACCATGGGTAGCAGATTTAACATTATATTAAAGGTAGACTAAAAAAGAAAAAGATCCATAGAAACTGTAAAAATAATACATAAAAGTTTCATGCATGCCAATATTGTACAAACACTTATACACATATATACAAAAAGATATACAGTTTATATACAGATATACACACATACATACACACAGCTTCTCTTAGATACACATGTACACATCACATGAGAAATAGTTAAAACTAAATAATCTTTATAACAATAAAAATAAAATAAAATAGAGGTAAATATTTAAAAATAATTAAAGATTAAGTAAAAAAAGTACAATATATATGGGCATGTACATTTACACACATAAAACTGTCATAGAAAAGATAACCAAAGGAAATATTTAAGAATGTATAACAAAAACCATGGAGTTATAATTGAACGACACACCAGAATCTACACAGATAAGTTAGAACATATTTAAACAAACTGTAAGTGCTTCTCCCATGAATTAGATTTTTTGCACAAGCTATACATGAAGGTTAAATACACACCCATTTTCTTTGATACATTTTTAGTCTTCCAGGCTGCTTACAGGACACCTTTTCAAAGGCAAACACAGCACACCGGTATTGGTAAGAGGAGACCCTCTCCTTTTTCTAGTTTCTAAGAAGAATCTGTCTACCTGTCATTTGTTTGAGTCCAGCTCTTTGTGTGCCAGCTCTAGTTAAAGCTGACCCATCACCTAAAACAAAAATGCTGGAAGAGAGAAGGGCTTGGAATCCTATTATTTGACAAAAGTTTAATGTATCCTGATCCAAAAATTTTGAACATTCTTAAAGGAATTTGGAGGGTGAATGAGGGTTTCTTAATCCAAGTCCAAACAGTCTGTGTTCAGTAAAAAACGGTGGGATATTAAACTGGATAAGCTGTCGTCCTTTGGTGTCGCTTTGCAGTCTAAACATTCAAAATGTTTTAGAGTGTTTGAGATTAAAAAAGAGAGTAAAAACCCCAGTGACCACACGTCAACCAGGCAGATGAGCACACTGGCATTATATTGCTAATTAATATCTTACTCTCTGTATTAACTGTGATTCAATAAGACATGTTTCCATGCTAATGAGTTCGCTTGTCCTCTCCATCCTCCTCTGCCTCTCCATCTCTTTTCCTTATCGTGGAATAGGGTCACTGGGTTCCTGTGTATCGTGTAAAAGGCCTAAACCAGATCGAATGATGAGCATGAAGAAGGTTTTGTATTAATGGGCAGAATCCAATTATAAGTTTGTGTGAACCGAGTTAGCTGGGAAAAAATGAATTTGCATTTTAACATTTGGGTTTGATGTTAGATTTCGAAGATGAGAGAGGGAGGGGAAGCTGCAAATGAGAGAAAAAAAAAGAGACGGCAGGGTTACAGATGTTTGAATAGATCGAAGTTGGGCCTGTCAAAGTCAGAGGAGAAATGTGTAAAGGTGTGACGGCAGGGTGAGACCCGGGCTAACACTGTCATGTTACAGGGTGCGTTGGTGTGTGAGCGTGTGCTGACTCCGGGCAACATCTCTCATTTAATGCGTCTGATTTTTGAAACTAGGTCAGCGTGGTGAATTAGAAACAATCTGCATCCCTCTGCATGGCTACAGTGCAGCCGTCCAATAAGAATCCATGCACATGCGCTTTTGCATGCACGCAACACCCACACGTACAAACACACACTCACACACATCAGCCGAGCCGCAAATCCAATTTTAGATACAGGCATTAGTATCTGAGAATTCTTAAAGATTTGAGGGAGGAAAATATTAAAGGAATCTCTATTAGTCAGGCTGACAAAAAAAAATTGATGTGTGCCTTCGACAAATGAGGGCATTTTTTTTCACGGCGCAGTTCAGCACAGGAGAATGATGAGTGTGACACTAGTGTGTGTGGGAATGTGTGGGATTTGATGGAGTCTGCGCTTTGTTGTAGAAACACTCTTGGTTAATGATATGCCTCTCTCATCCAGCCTTCCCCTCCCTGCTCTGCGAGCGACGAGGAGAGATAACGAGGGAGCAGACAGCCTAAAAAACTTCACACAAAAGAGAGAAGAATCGGCATAACGCACAATCTCAGCCCTCTCACTCCGGCAAACTTTCTCTCTGTCTCCATTTCTCCTCCTTCAGATGCTTGTTCAAACTTGTTCAAATTCGCTGGCTGATCAAGTAGGGGACAGCTGAACTTGTGTAACACAAACATCGGAGGAGGGGGAAGGGGGGACTCTCAGGAAACAAGTCCAATGTGAACGTCAAATATAAACATTTGAGTTTAGCTCAAGGCGGGAAAAGCAGCAGGGTGACGGAGACACTTAACTATGAGAAGTGTTGGTTTGAAAATGTGTTTCCTGGTACTCGCTGCACTTGCCTTGCACCCCTGGTGTGTTCGAGTGTGTGTGAGATTGGTGAGCGAGTATTCATGCATGTACGTGCGACTCAGTGGGACACAGACTCGTCCCTCTCCGGAGCACCGTGCTCTGATGGATGTTAATGCGGACTGACGCAGGGGTGTCCCCCGAGGGAGGGAACATGGCCAGCGAGGGAGATGGAGGAAGGGTGTGTATGTGTTGGGGAAGGAGAGGAGGAGGAGGAGGGGGTGGTGGGGGGGTTCATTCCTCTAATCCTCTCCCTTCTTCACAGAGCAGGAGCGGGGAAGAGGCACTGAACCGCCCAATGAATAAATAAAAGCCTCAGCCCCCGCCTCCCCTCTGCTCCAGCCTGAAGCTCTGCACAGGAGCACTTAAAAGCATTTTAACAAGAGAGTCACTTCATTAAATATGGACTTCCTGTCCGCGAAAACCCTAGAAGGAAAACTCTGGGTGACTTTTCACATTGAGGTGGAGGGAGGCACGCATGGAAGAGGGTGAAGTGAAACTATTGCGCAGAGAGACAAAAGGAGGGAATGTAGCAGAGCTGGAGGAAAGAAAGGGATAAGCAAGTCGAGATAACAGACGCATTGGGATGGAAATTTCAAAGGACCTTTTTTAGATCTTTAAACCAGAAGACCTCAACCTTATTGCACTTTGGAGCAGTTTCATGTGAAGCAGCATTGAACAGCACTCACAGCAGGAGGGCTGCATAAAAACAAACAAGCATTATGAGCAAGTAAATAGAACTAACCAAAATACTGACTTGTTTGCTACACCATCAGCTTTTTTCCAAAAAACACATCTGTGAGAAACAAGATGGGTTTATCAGTTCAACCAGTAAGCATCCAGACTGGTGACTTTCAGCTTAGTGTGCCCATCTCTGCTTGTATAATCTATATATATTTTGAATTAGATAAAACTATAATGAATACATTTTGACATTAGTATGGCAATGCAGGTGTAGTTCACCCTGCTGTCTCAGTGCAAAAAGGTTTCATTTCCAGAGTTTGCATGGTCTTCATGATACCCTGGCTCTCTCCCACAGTTCAAAGACATGTGTTTGATCACTGTTTGGCTCTTGATTGTATCTTGTTGTTTGTGTGATTTCTCTTTGTTTTCCTCTCTATGTCCCCCCTGTCAAAGACTGGCAACTGGTTAGTGAGAACCACATCCTTCTCCCAGTGAGCATCTGAGATAGACCCTGCCTCCATGACCCCAAACAAGACAAGTGGTATAGATATTATTCTCAATGGCATTCTGTAGGCCAAAATGAAATGAGTTTTGTAGGACTATTTGAAGCTCTAGATACACTTGCACTTCGCCTTATGGTCCTCTTTTCTGTACGTCATTCCCTGGTTTTTACAAGTAAACTGCAAAGATAGCTATTATTTATTTTAAATATTATTTGTCAGGGACCATATACGGAAAAAAAAACAACATTAAACTCATCAGAGTAGAGATGCTCCAGATTATAGCTTTCTTGTTAATTTCCATCTGCAGTCCCTATGACAGGCAAGAGAGAAATTAACATATAAATATAAAGTGCAGTGGTAACTATGTGACTAAAAGTAAAAAAAAAAAAGTTCATCAATCTTATCATCAAATATTTTGTAACGACTAATGAGAAGAGGTCAGAGCTGACTGTGAGCAACCTCTGCCCTACCTTTGTGCAACATTTTCCCTTGTGAACTAACTGTCTTGGTCAGTCGTAGTCAAAGCACTGGCAAAAGTAGATGTTGCACTCCCCATTGCTTCATTGCGAAGTGTTTTATTAATCATTGTATAAAAGTATACATATCAGCACTTAATATGTAAGAAAATGCAGCCAAAGAAATAAACTGATACAAACACACTCATGGACAAAGTCAACCATGGTGCCAACTCAAAGTCAACTGTTTTGACAGTCAGTGGTTGAATTAATACACCGTCTCCCTTGTTACCTGACCTTAATTTAACCAACATTTGAAAGCTAGTGATCCCAAGTCCTACCATTACGCCACCCTGAGCTGATGAAAACTGAAGCCAGAGGGAAGTTTCCTCAACGGCTGGTCCAAATGCACAACAACCACCCAATAGACTAAATCAGACTAAGGACTTCCATGCTGCTCAAATAAGACCAAATCGGGTCAATTACTCTTAGAAAGAAATTATGTTAGACACTTAAGAGAAGCAACACAAAAAGCAAATTTACATGTTATTTGGCCTTTATAGACATTTTCAGATTACCTGAGCACAGTAAAAGAACATTCCCTGATAAAAGTCCTGACGAGGAACAGACTCAATAACAATGAACTAGCTATGAAAAAGGGTTGTCACAAATAGAGCTGCTGCCCAGAAGAGGACAGACTGTGCTCCCATTGCAACACCTAAAAGGTGGATACAGAGCTCCATTTTTCACATCCTGCCTTGAAACAGTTGACTGTGAGAGAGGAATACTATCCTAAAATAGTAGTGAATATTCAAAAACAAGGCAACCGGACTGTGTTGAGCTTTGGGAAGACACTTTTAATCCAAGAAGCTTCTTCAGTCCCTCACAGACTTTCAATATGCGACTGATACCCAAAAAGTCCCATATTTACTGGGAGTAATTGAGAGACAGTGTGTGGGGACCTGAGGACAGTGTGTGGGACCTGAACACATGTAAACACAACACACATTAGTACATTTAAACATACACACCCATGACTATGGATGAACACATGGTCACCACACATTAAAACTGCCACACTGCCAGTGTAAGAGTATGGCTGACTCTATGGGTCAGTGAGCCCATGACTTAATTCCCCTCCTTATGTGATTCATTTATTCTTGAAGTGTTAGTAGACTTCCCTCCACGAATGCTAGGCTACCCTGTTTGTTGAAATGTTTTGTGTTTTTGCTTGGTTCACCTCATTCCTGCAGCCTCATCCATGCCTCCACCATCTTCCCCTCTCTTAAGGTCCATTCACACTGGACGCTACTTGTACTACCTCAGCGATCACTCTCCATGCAAAGTCAATGTACAGCCGCAATGGGGCGGGGCTAACCCTCCCGTTATGCGTTTGCCGCGTACAAGACGATCGCTTCACTCGTCGCGTGATGTCAAAGTTAAAAAATGTTGATCTTTTCAGGCGATGTCATGTGTGGCTGTGCAGCATCAGCCAATCAGCGGTGTGTGCATGTGTGACGGTACCCTAGACAGACAGTTATTCATCCGGACTACAGAGTAACAATCCATGTCTTTGTGGGAAACATCAGTCAGTGAGGCCATTAGTTCCACCCAGACGGACCGCAGAAAACTCACAGATAATGCTGTTGCAGGGCATCAGCTGTCAGTGTTTTGTGTTTGATAAGTGAATGAAAAGGATACAGCTGGAGTAATGTCCGCTTATACATCCTATTACATGATACATATATCAAACGGTGAAATTCGAGCGGACGTGACGTCACCGAGCGACAGCCGACGGCAATGGTGACCAAAATGAGGTATTTATGGACGCGCGACGCAACGTCAGTGGGCGACACGATTTTGGTAGCTGAGTCGCTTGCGGTGTGAACGCAGCATTAGGCTTGCGTTGGCCATTGTCAGTTTTTCATTGGTTTTTGCTTGGTTGTCGCTTGTTGAGCTTAAGCATGTGCTATCTAATAATTTGGCATATTCATGGATTGAAGAGCTCAGTATCTTCAAGTCAGTCACTTTCTTAGTTAGTGCACATCCATATCCCTTATCCCATTTGGGGTTGTGGGTGGATAAGTGTCAGTGAACCCTTCATTTGTCACCAGCCAATCACAGGGCAGGCATACACATACAAACAACCAGTCTGACTACTGTTCTATTGATTATTGATGACAAAATGTTTAATTCTATGAAATTTCTCTGTTTGTTGTTTACAACCTGTGCATCAGGTAGTTGTATACAGCATGGGCTCTCTCGCATACCCTGGAAATTCAACACCTGTTTGTTGCAGATAGACAAGTCCTTAAACACATGATTATTGTAGGCATTGTAAGTGCAATGACCTTATATCAAGTTATGACAGTTGAGATGCACAGAACAATGTGATGGGCAGAGAATCTGTAATTTTTTTTTTTATCACATAAACAGCCATCAGACTCTGTTAGTGAAAAATAGGATAAACAATATAGTATACCTCATATGGCCCTGTACCAAATGCTCCACAGGCCAGCGCTGGTTGATAGCTTAGTGGTTTGGGACCCCTACCATAGACATTTGCACACAGCTCACATTTAGGCACTTCTGCATCCATAACACATCCATTCTGTGTTTTTTATGTGCAGTTAGGCATGGTAAAAGTCCTGGCGGTAAACAAATGTCATAAAATCATTGCAGAGACAAACAATAAGACAAAATTGAGGACGATAAAGCTGCTCTGGGAGGGGCAAGACAATAAATTCAGCTCAATTACATTCAAACAACAAAGACTCGTAGTCTGGCTGGCACAAATCCCTTTGTTAGAAATGTGAAGTTATGTAAAACGCTCCAAATCTGATGTCTGATAGCTTCCTTTGTATTTTTTAAGAAGTCTTTTTGAGGCTTTGACTGCCTAAGTTCAGCTCACAGGCGCATTATAAATAAATGATTTGTTATGAACAATAGTGTTTGTGTTCTAAGAGGAGAGCATCAAAAGTGCATTTATTAATGTTGGATGGTTTTTCCCTTCTGAGATAACACCAAAGTGACAAAAGTTTAAGTAAATGTTGAGTTACAGTTTGATTCAATGTCACATATGAGGTCAGGGGTCATCTGATAGATCCGGAGCAGATAGATTGAACCGAAATATCATTTCAGACTTTTCTTTACAGCATATTTAATCTGTTGCTCTTTTAATAATGAATCACTCTCGATGAATGAGTCACTTGACACATTCAGTGAAGGCTTAATCATCTTCCTCATAATAGTTTGGAAACTTTGATGTAATCAACTGTTTCTCCCTTTTACTAATGCCAAAAGGTGTTGTATTTTATTTAGCTGGAAAGCCTGTTTAGTCATCTTTATGGCTAGGGACAACTTGGAATGATCACACATTAGTAGAACAACCAAAGCAGCTAAATGACCTGGTAGTGCTCCCAAAGAATGTGCCAAAATCCCATCCTTCCCTGGAAAAAACCCACTGCTCCTCATTAATGGTAAGGAACCAGTCTACTTAGGCTGCGTTGACAAGGGGGCTGAATACAGTCAGATCCAATAAGTTTTTATTGTGTTTTGGCCTTGCGTTTACATGGAAACGCTTTGCGGATTGTCCAAAAACGGTAAGTTTTGAAAACTGGCTTCAGAGTGGAAAGTTTTGAACATGCTCTCCATGCAGCGCCGTGTAAACCTCAATCAGAGCATTTCAGGGTGAAACGCTGACATCAGTGCATGGCAGTACTCTTCTGCCTACCATGCCCGGTTTGTTATCCAGACAAAACTATCCAGACAGATTTGTTGTCCAGAAAAGAAACTTCTGCATCTTTGTGCATCTACTTGCCATTGTTGTTTGTGAAAAGTTTTTCTTCATAGCACGTGTATTGTAGCAGCGCTGCCTCTCTGCAGACCTACACCGCCATCTACTGAGCCGGCATGCACACTGCAGCGGTTTCATTCGTCTTTGTCTGAATTAGGGATGTCACGGTTACCCGTAAAATGGTAAACCGCGCTAAAATTTCCCACGATAATCGTTACCGTGTCCAATTAAAATTACCGTTATATCGTGCTTGATCACCACTCTGCCTCAGTAACGCACGGTGATTTGCCTGGACAAACCGGAACTATGTATCTGTCCTCGATTAAGGAGCCTCACGAGAGGTGCACATGCGCAGTTTGCATTGTTTGGCCTCTGAGTTTGACACATTTATTGACAAAAAAGACAAAAGAACTGATATGAATATAACAATAAAGGGGTTAAATGATTTTAATTCTGTGTAAATGTACTTTTTCAACATTTTGAGCACACTGCAACAATACCGCGATAATAATGATAACCGTGATAATTTTGGTTACAATAACCGTGATACAAAATTTTCATATCGTTACATCCCTAGTCTGAATGCAGATCGACTTTGAAAATCCAAAGGAAAAATCTTTGTGTTTTTAAGTCAGGAGTGTCCGTGTAAACGTAGCCTTAGGATGTTGTCTTCCTGGGGCCTTGACTTCAGGGTCTATCCTCACTTCACCAGTCTCGTAGAACTTGATCTTAAGTTTGGAAATGGTACCTTGTTTGAAAGTGATAGACTTTCCAACGATATAGAGTACAATGCTGTGGAATTATCAAAGGGAAGAAATAATTAACCAAATGATGTTTCCAAACTTTTCTGAAGAGTATGACTTAGATGAGGATGGTTGTTTTAGTGATAATAACTGGATGTGAACTTACTTATGCTGCCATCTCTGCAAAATTTGCTGTTTGATAATAAGCATTGATATATTCATATGTTTGTTTATTACATTGAGATATATTGCAGCTGGAAGAAAGAGCAAAATGTGATCTTAAAACTCAAAGCAAGCAGGGAGTAAATCTACAATCTGCTTGAACGCTAGCCGACATTTCCCATCGTGAGCAAGCATATGAACATGCAAGCAGATTTGTTTTTTTATGTGATGGAACCGATGGTTTCATCTTTCAGCCTCACATAATGTGATACAATATAGTACCTGTTACTGCCATTTTCTATCCTCTATTTCTATTTGAGATTTAAATTTGGTTATTACAGAATGACTGGGATAAAAGTATTCATGGGCTGTATGCACTGTAATTACCTTTGGTTGGTCCATAAAGGGGTCAGAATGGTCATGCACAGATTTGGATTTAGTGACTTTAATTTACATGCTTTAGTTCGGATCTATGGCATATTTACTTTGGCTAGTAGGGGGAGATGTTGTTCTGTATAATTCTGATTCATTAAAAGACGGAAGCAACACACTGTCTCTACCGTCGTTAAACTATATACACGCGTAGTCTCGTTTTTTCCATCCGGCTTAATAGTGAGAGTTATTGAGATGACATGGATGCCCCCAGCCGCTACAGTACCCATATGCTAACTACACAAGCAGCCTGTTGTGGCTGCTCCTGCTAATTTCGTACTTTTTCCTGATTAGAATATTTTTAACTATTTGTCTTATGTTGGTTGCTCTTTCGCACCTTTTTTAATTTGTGCCCTCTCTGCAAGTGCTTTTGGAGTGAGTTTTCGTCATTTTTGCCATTTTTTGACATCCTGAGACCATGAAATGTACCAGATGGAGATTAATAAAGATTTTGATTCTGTTTCTTGCTCGATTAGTCAATGCAGTTTAAATTTAAACTGCTTAGAGAGCATAAGCCTCCGCCAAGGCATTTCCAACACTGTCAAGCAAGATTTTGTAAATACTGCGGAAAACTGCCATATCTATAGTGTTAACTAATCCTTGACAAAAATTCTGGTTCCACATCCAAATTCAGATCACCAACATCCTCATCAATAACATCCTCATTTAGTGATTCAATCACAACTAATTAAACTGCTTCATCACTTTTTCTTATGCCATACCTGAAACTGTCCATTAGTCTGAGGTTTCCTGTTCACAATCCAACAAAGAAACCAACATTAGCAAAAACGTAACCTTTTAGGCGGAGGTTACTGTGAATGTACTACAAATAGAAACCAGAAGGTTTACATAATCATGCTGATCTTACCTTCAGTAGTAGGGTTGCACACTATTGGATTTTTGCCGATATCGGATTTCCTGATACTTCTTAATTCATTATCACTGATACAATACTGCTATTGTTATTATCAACAGTATGCTGTCTTTTCTTAACTAAATTTAAACTGTTTTTCACACCTTGAAAGCTTATTTGTGTTATAATCAGATGTAAAACATTTAATTTCTAAAAATGATGCCAGTGATTTTTTTACATGTAGATATCAAGTGATGAGAAAGTGTAACATTACGGCACAGTAACACACTCCGTCAGCATTTAAGTTGGTATAATGGATATATTAGCCCGATACATATGGCTGATATAAATACATATTTTGATAAAAGCTGCATATTCTTTTTTTTCCAGAGGATTTGCATTGGTCCCAGATGTCCCAAGATTTTTTTTTCTTGATGTCCCCTTGCCTTAGAATCCTCCCAGATTCCATGTTTTGGCATGCCGTAAAATACCTCTGTTTCAGCCCTGCTCAGAACAGATTGTTCGGTTGTAAATCATTATAAGTGTCTTATTGTCCCCAGCTCAGACAGTGGATCAGGATTTAGCCTTAAAGGCTGTGCTCTAAAGTTACAGGTGGCAGTTCAGACATGGTCTGTAGACAATCCATAAACACATTTTCACTTTTTTAAAAACATTACAAAATGTATTTTGCTTGATATATGACCTCTGAAAGAAAATACATAAACTTTACTGCAGTATAATTAATGACTTAAAGTATGTAACGTGAACACATTTTTGCCCCTTGGCCTGAGTATATCAGGACATTACCTGGATCTTTTCTAATAAAACAAGGGGAGACATAGACATTTTTATATTTTACTGGTGTAAAAATAGAAACAAAACAGTCCTCTCTCATGGCAATGTAAATAAGTAAATATGAACAAAAGTATTGTTTTGTTGAATTTTCTCTGATTATTTCTTAGTGATTGTTCCTTCCAAATGTCCTGCTTTTCTCTCTGTAATGATGCCTACGTTGAGACTTAATGTTGATCAGGCCTATGGATAAAAATTCTTAAAAGTGTTGATGATACACTCCTCTGATATCATGTTTGAACTTTTCGCCTCTTGATTGGCAAAACAAGTTGTGTCTGAAATGTGCCAGTTGAATGGGATGTGCTTTTCCTCAGAGGATGTACAGGATGGTTTCTTTGTTGACCAAGGAAAATCCCCACTGTGATATAATCAGATTTCAAATGTTCATCTGAAGGATACAGCTGCTAAAATGGGACACAGCTTTTTGGATTGTCTGGTAAATGGACAAACCCTTTTGATGTTGTGCTTTTCAACAAATATTGTGCCACACAGCAAGAATCATCATTACTCAGGTGAATAATTTAAGACCATCTCTCGGGCAGCATAGTATATAAACAGTCAGAGTGATTTATTTAGCATTTGAGACCACACAACTCACCCCTGCATTGGATTCATGCACTCGTTCTCTTCATTTTAGCATCTCCTGTTGACTTAAGACAGCTGAGGGCTGTGGCACCTTTAAGGGGGGCCGAAGCGACTCCAATGTGGGTCAGAGTAAAAATATCTTCAACAATTATTCATGGTACCCCGCCTATCTCCACCATACCTCCACCCTGTGAAAGATCTGCATAGCACTGCAGTGAACGGAAACAAAATGGAGAGCAAAACGGTAAGAAGAGGGAGGACAGGGAGATTTAAGGGTACAAAGGGGTAAGAGCAGGGCACACTGTAGACTTATTTCAGCTTAGCTTGTGATGAAGAGTGGGTGAAATGGACATAATACACTGAGTGATGTGTGCCATACAAACAATTCCTTTGATGCACCAGAATTTTTTTTCTGAACATTTGCTCAACCGTCGACAGCTAAACCTCCCACCAAACACCAACACTGTTCCCACCATGACAGGAAACTGCCAAGTGCGGCTGAATTGAGCATCTAGCAATCCTGCTCATCTAACTTTCAGTCCCTTAAGTTAAATCAACGATTTGGATTGGGAGAATTTGCAAAGTCTGTCTGATTGGACAGAAGCAATGGATGCTGCTGTCATATAAGACAGCTGAGGAATTTTTGGGACTTGTGTTGTCCGCTTTAGCACAAATAGAAACTATACTAAAGTGGATTTACTAATTTATAAGTACCAGGTGTTAATCCAAGATTTTGGTCCTACTGGGGCTAAAGGGGGGACAGTCCAACACATGGTAGCGCTTAGAAAATTACCAAGGCTAAAGCCACATGTGGTTTTTCTCCTCTGTTTAAAAGATAAAAGCCCCTCAACACACAGGAAATTTTCACACCCATCTTCAACCTCACAAAAACGTGTCAGTGCCCCAATAAATGCTGTTCATTGGCATGTAGCAGCATCTGTGAAATTCTGCATTTTCACAAAATTTATTCAAAGCAACTTCATTTTAAAATCTCTTCAAACAACTGGGCTGACAGATGTTACAAAACACAAGCTAAGTTAACGCATGAAAAACAAATGTGACAAGTGATTTATTTGAATTTTCCTGTTTTTTTATTGCAGAACATGCATATGACAAATTCGCAACTTGAAAATTGTATATTTGCAAGGTGTTGATTAACTGTAACAAATGTTACAGAATTAAGGCTAATGCTTTGTGAGTCTGTTGCAATGGATATACACTGTAGCTGCTGGCCATTTTGACCACAGGCCTGTGCGTACACCGGTCAGATGTTTGTGACCATGCTGATGGATGCTGGCAGGCTGTTTCAGCAGATGTTTCTTCATTTGGAACTCTATCCAGCGCATATCTATTTCTCTGATCAAGTAAAGCTCAAATAGTAGTTCCTCTTTCATCAGAGGCCCCTATTGTTTTACCCAGGAACAGTTGATCCCCCTTAAACCTTCATGAAAAAATAATACAATGCTGTTGTGCAAATTACCTTTAAAGAAGTATGTCCTTACTGCTTTATCTTTGTTTTAGCTGACATGTGTATGTAAACTGAATCTTGACCAACTTAAAGCTGATGGAAACTTGCACCCACCCCAGATGAAAAATGTAGATGGGCCAATATTTGGTTAACATTTTTATTCCTTCTATGTTATAGGATTGATGCTAATGCTAATCATGTCTGTTGCCATGGATATACACCGTGAGTCTGCCATCTCATCCCCTGACCTGTTTGTGCTTTGGGTTGTGAAAAATAGTTCGTAAAGAAGGCTGGTCAGATGCAACCTGGAACTTGTCGAGAAGAATTTAGCATCTGATTATTTCTGGTATACTGCAGATTTTGCACATTTTTGCATACTGTACTCAGTATGTCTTTGCAGAATCAGTACTGTGAATGTTGTATGCAGTTTGAAATACAAGATACAAGAAAGTTTATTTGCCATTGTGCAACAGGCTGTACAATGAATCTAATTGTGCCTCAAAGACAAAACAAAAACCATAAGACATGGAGGAGTGCAGATGGTGTGGATACTTCTGTGTCTTTTGCCTGATGGCAGCAGTGTGAACAGGCTGTGGCTGGGATGGGTGTTGTCTTCTGGTATCCTCAGGGTTCTGAGTAGGAACCTCACTTCGCTAATATTTCTGATACTCAGTAGTTGGGTGATGATGTTTTGGGCAGTTTTACTCTTTGCTGTGCACGTCCCATGCCAATTTGTGATGTTTCCAGTCAGGATACTTTTGATTGCTCTTTTGTAATAAGCTGACTAAAACTTCGCATTCTCAAGTTTCCTTGTTATGTTGATTCCCAGGAACTGAAAACTGCTCACCTGCTCCACCGGAGCTCCACTGATGTAGACAAGGTTGTGTGTCTTTTTCTAACGTCAACTATCAGCTCTTAGGTTGACGTTGAGTAATAAGTTGCTTTTTGTGCACCATTCTGCATAATGTTCTCATTGTTGTTGGAAATCTGGTTGATGATGGACGGATTTCCAAGGCCATTTACAAGACATCCCACTCACAGAGAGTACAAAGTACATTCTCGCTGAAGCCTTTACTGTGTAATTTAAATTACCACTCTGTAGTTGTATTTGATGCTAATAAACTATCAATTAAAATATGTGTCCAACACTTGTGGACATCCTTTTTTGATGGATAAAGAGCTGTGCAGTTAATCTGGTTATATAATGTCTTCAACCAAAAAAAGCTTGATATTTTTGTGTATGAAAAAAAGAAGAGGACTGAGCAGAACCTTTATTTAAAAGAAGTTTGTGCAACTATTTGTAAAAATCGGGGTGCTGGTTTGGCGGAGTGGTTAGTAACCATACATGTCCCATGTACATAATTCTGCCAGTCCGGATTCGAATCCAGCCTGTGACCAGTTTGCAGAGTGTCTTCCCCTACTCTCTTCTCACCCCCTTTCACAAGCCTATCCACTGTCTGTCTCCTACCAATAAAGGCACAAAATGCCCAAAAATACATTAAAAAAATGAACTAAAAATGTTATCATTTTTTAGGGGCCTCTGTCAGTTATGGGTTCTTAGAATACCCCCCACCCCCCACCCCCCCAGTTTGATGAAAGTTAATATTTTTCAAATATTAACTTTCATCAAACTTAACTTGATATCAAAACTATATGTGAATTCAATTACCTCAAAAATGCTTTAGTTAAACCCCCAATATGTAAGATTCCAGCTTTCAGCTCTATAGGGACCTCTATGATCGTGAGTACAACTGCACTGTTGTACACTAACGTGCATTTGTTGACATACGGAGGGAGGAGAAGCGAGCTAACACGATGTTCCGAGAGACAAATAAACCATGTGAACTGATAAGGTTCAGTCAAAATGTGTTTCTATGTGAATAAATCATGTACTTACAAGTCCAACAATAACAGGGCAAAAGCAGCATTGGTCGGACGTCCCTCTTCGTCTTTCAGCTCATGCCACAAGTGAACGCCAGGGCAGTGTTTATTACTGTCCAGGCATTTGGCTTGTTACTCTCCCGCTTTCTTATTTTTTCCATCTCCTCTACCAAAACTTTTCCATTCTTTGAGTTTTTCACTACTTAGAGCATGATAACAATGCTACATTTAGCTTTCTTCTTCTTCTTCTTGTTTAATGGTGGGTGGCATCCATGTCAGAGGAGCAATACTGCCACCTACAATGCAGGAGTGTGAGCCAGAGGTCCCTATTTCCATTAGGAAAATAAGTGCATCTTTACTTTCGACTAAATTCTTAAAAACTGCTTTATATTCTTCTTTTCCCAACTTTAGCTTTACCTTTGAGGGGGAAGTGACGTATTCTGTAAAGCAGTAAAGACTTTTAGTTTTTCAGTGTGGAAGTGTTCCTGCCATCCACATCGAAGTTACATAGCGCCAGTATCGGTGATGCAGACCCCCTCAGACCATGACAGAGGTATCATTCAACCTGTTGTAAGGTGATGTACCATCACAGTGACTCTAGAAATATTATATATTAGAGTGGAAAAACAGTGTTGATTTAAACAACTGATTATACAGATACTCAAGAAAAGGACATGAACACCGAAGAACCCATCAGTTTTAGTAACATGATTAAATGTAACAAGTTACTTTCCACCCCTGTGCTGAAGGTTGAATGAGTGCAATGCTGAGTTTTTTTTTTCCTTGTTTTGTGAGTGCCTGTGTTAAAGCCGTCATGATTGGAGCGATGAGCAAGATCAAGGACTGTGATTGGCTGCAAGGAAAAAAAAAAAAGTAGATTCCAGTGCAGCGGAGGGCTGTCATGGCTGCCAGGTCCCTGTAGGTCTGCACTGTAAATCCACACATTAATCAGAGCCGGCAGGGAGAGATCAAAGAGGCCTGTTCATCTTTACTCCCAGCACCACTTTGATGTGAGTGTGTGTGTGCATGAGCCTGTGTGTGTGTATGTGTGTGAACAAGAGAGAGGGGGGCCTGAAAATTAGGATAGGAGTTAGCCTGGAGAGAATAACTCATATTTCTGAATACTGCTGGGTCAGGCACATTAAAAATCAATTTATCTTGAACACCATCACCAGTTAACCCTTAGACGTGAAGTCCATAAATCTTTAAGAAAATCAGCAACGCAACCTGGAGGATGTAACAAAGCACATGCACCGATGTTTGCCCCTACACATGTATTTACACACACACACGCGTGCATTGTTCCTGTCAAAAATGACAACCTGCCATAATCTCAGCATTACAAAATACTTTACTGCCCCGTAGTGGTCATTCTTTGTCACTGCAGCATCAGTTTTTTTCTCAGCTGCTTACACAGTCAGAGCCAAATGCTGTATGCCACCATTGTACAGGCAGCTGAGCATTGCAGTTGCCATGGCTACACCGAGCTGCAGCAGCACAGCCTGTAAATGCATCATGTATTATTAGTTGGTGTGTTGACACTTTTGCTTTTTCTTCCATTTGTCTGTGAATCAGAAGCTTTTAGAGCTCGGTCCTGCTGGAGGAGGGTGACGGCCCTGTTTAACGCTGACACTTGAACACTGTGTGAACAAAAAGTGCACCATTATCACCTGAACAGCTCACTGTTCCTGCTGAAGATCAATATTTGACATGATTCAGCATTTTTTTTAATCTTCTCAAGCCTTTTTTGGTACATATCTGGTTAACAAGTAACTTTTTGTAATGCCACATTAAAGGAAACTACAATAGTGTTGATATTGGTAGCATGGTATGGTTTTACTTTACCTGATGTTGTTTACAAGTCATACATCATACAACCATTCTGTGACACGGCATACCTGAAATATTATAAACAAGACTGTAAACAATATACACAATGAAAATATCCCACCCAGTGCAAATTGTTTAAGGGGTGCTTAAGCCATAGAAGTAATTCATTATTCAGCAAATCTGTAATAGAACAAGAGGTCTTAAGAAACAGACTTTATAAATACAGTGAAGATACCCACTGGATTTATGAATTAAATCGTCATGAGGAACTAAAGGAACTGGAGTATAGATGATTTAACATGAAATAGAAATGATCAACAACAGCCTTACAAATTTCCCAAGATATAAATCTGCATTACAAGGTGATCATTACCACTAGCATCATGTACGCTGACTGAGATCAACAGCAATGTTTTATTATAACAAAAAGCTTCAGCAGCATTGGGGTTGTCCAAGAGCAATAGCCACATTATGAGTTGACTGAGGGCAATAACAGCATTATATGGTAATTAGAACTAATAACAGATTATTAATTTGGCCACACTAAGTAAATGCATTGTAAGGTTAACAAAATTACTAGCAGCATTATAAGATGACCAGGATCAATCACTTCAAATTGACTTATAGCAAAAGCAGCTGTTAGAGTCTTAAAAATGTAATGGCTAAAATCAGTGGCAGCATTATAATGACAGTAACCTTGCAAAGCAGCTGGATTTCATTTCTGTCATCTTGTAGATCCACTTTACAAAACTTCAGTTGTGTCCAGTCAGAAAATGACTGGGCTTTCCATCGTCCTTTAAAGGACAACAAGGTGGTTGTACAAACCGGGTTTTGTTTTACCAAAAATGAAACAGACCTAAAGGCAGTGACTTGTTCAAAATAAATGTGACAGACAAAACATTTGTGCAGGGGTCCTCCTGTTTCTCTTGTAAAGACTTGCCTTTCCCAATCACATTATGTGATGCTTCCCAGATAACTGTGAAATATATCCTATAGATATATGAATCGATTCATCTGGTGTGTAAGGTTAAAATGACAAGATGACCAAAACAAGTAGCTGCACAGTAAGGTACCCAAAGCTAGATCAATAGTAGCTCTTTGAGTTGACCCTGGGAAATGAAAGTGCTATAAGTTGACTCAGCGACTAAGATCATTTGCAGCATGATGAGCTAAATAAAAAGCAATCGCAGCATTGTAAGTGGACCTATAGCTACATAGTAAATTGCTCAAGAGCAAAAGCAGCATGTTAAAGAAGTCAGATCTTGTTTTTTCAGTTTTGTATGCCTGCATGTCTTTTTTGCATAAAAGAGCACTCAGATGAACAAGACAAAAAGTCAGCAGCATTAAGACCCTGTCCTCTCCCCCTCTTTGTGCTGCCAGCAGCTGCTTAAAATGACATGTTCCTCAGCTACCTTGAATAAGCCTACCAGTGTGACATATGCCATTGTTTTTTTTAGTTTCAGGCCATTGGCTCATGGTAGCAGGCAGATTGCTAGATTGAATGATGTTTTTTTGCCAACCTAGCGCTGTGCAGCACTGAACTGACCAGTTACCACAGTGAACTGGGCCAACATGGAGGAGGTAGCATTAAATAGGCAGAAGGTCTAACAGAGCGTCTCAGACAGACTGACAGCATTACCAGGCCGTATCTGTAAACGGAAACTATTTGTTTTTTGAACAGTAGTGAATGTGAACACACTCTACAAGTCATCAAAACTGAATATATGAACCTGATTTGACAAAATGTGACCTCTTTAAAGTTATTTTAACTGTTAGCAGAATTACATGGTGATCAACAGCTGCACCATTCACAACAACAGCAAACTTAGTTGCACAAGAGCAATAGCAGTGTTATATTGCAGTCCGTAGGGTAACAAACTTAGTAGCTGCATTCTAAGGCTACAACTTCATAGCGTTATATTCTGCATAGGATCAAAAGAAGCATTGTAAGATGACTAATCGTAAATGCAAAATAAGTTGTCCAAGACAGATTCCTCCTTTATGATTGTTTTACTTGTCATCAGCCAAATAATATGGAAACCAAATCAAGTCTGCATTTTAAGATAATCAAAATTATTGTCAACATATGAAGTTGACTAAGATCATTTGCAGGTTAATTATTTGAAAAAGATTTATCTCAGCTGTATTTGGTTACAAAAACAATTAGTTGCATAATGAATGACCAAACTAATTATCTGCACTGTAAAGTTATCTATATTAATAGCAGTTGATCAAAATTGGTAGCAGCATTCATGATGACCAAGATCCGCAGCACCATTAAATAATATTCAAGACTGATAGCAGCATAGTCAGATTAACAAAAACAGTGTCTGTGCTGTTAGATAATAAAGACTGATATCAGCAGAAAGTTGACCAGTGCCCATAGCATAAGTTAGGAAACATAAAAAACTGGTAACAACAGTGAAGACATAGATTAAATTTGATTTTTATTTGTTGTTCCACAGGGGGATATTTTTAAAAACACAGCTCTTCTCAACTGGTATGTAAAAAAACAAACACAACTCATGATAGTAAACAAAACTACCAACTACTGAAGTATCTCAACAGGGGTCATATTTGTCTGTTCGTTTTTGTAGTCTTGTGAATGATGCTAAAAGAGAGAGAGCTTAAAATTCTTGCACCCTGAAACTGTGTGTATCTGTGAATTAAAGTCTTATATCAAGGAAACAGACATTGTTGTATCCTTGTCTCACTACCAGCTGTTCATAAACGGACTGACAGGACCATTCTGCCACTCTTTAGACTGAATGTAATATGCCTTTAAAGACATATGGGAGGTAGAGACTTCAGTTTTCTAGCTTCTCTTCTTCAGGATTATCTACAAATCATGATAAAGGTACCAGGGATGCCTGCATTTTTAGAGAGATTTTTTCCCTTGTTAAAGTTTAAAGTTAAGATGGCCACAGGTTTGGATCAGCACTTACATGCTGCCATAATAGACTTAAACTGGCTACACACCAGGAGTGTTTACCCCTTCAAACAAGCAGGGCATTGACTGATTCAAGGCTTGTCCCAACCAATGCCGGGACAGCCAGCTGAAGGTGCTGATGGATCAGAGTACTAAAATATTATCTGCTGTTTAGTCAAAATTTTAGATTGCACTGATTTATGTCATTCTTGTTTTTGCTGTTTAGATAAAAACAAAATCCGAGGTGTGAACCAAAAACAAGAAAGGATACATTTCTGATTGTCTGTCTTGTATCAAATGTGGTCTAAAGGTAAATTATACTTCACTTAAATTATTTTTTTTCTCCTCTGAGTGTTTATTATGCCTTGTTCCTCTTGAAAATGTAATGTCAAATGAGTTGCTAAAAAAGCACAGGAGAATGGTCTTGTGGTCTGCCTGAATAATGTGGTTTGCCTCAAAAGTAGATTGACTTGTGTATATGGCTAAACTGTCTTTATGTATGTCGTCTCTTCCCAAAGTTAGGTAAGGTTCTAGTATGTTTTCAGCCTTACACTGCTACAGTATCTCCAAAGTGCTTAATTTGTCATGTCATGGACTTTTCTGCCATCTTCTGACCAAAATGTTGAACTTCATGTTCTTCACTTGTGATTGTTCAATATGAATAATCTTTGGCACAGTCAGTATCCATCCATCCATAATCTCTTGATCCATAATCTTATTCCTTTCAGGGTTGCAGGGGGCAGGAACTCATCTCAGCTGACATTGTGCGAGAGTAAAGGTATAAGGGTACACATTAGCTGGTCATAGCCAGGAAACCATTCAAGCTCAAACTCATACCTCGATTTACAGTCACCAGTAAACCTAATGAGCTTGTTTTTGAACTGTGGGTGGAAACCAGCGTACCTGGAGAAAGCCCTTGCTGGTACAGGAAGACCCTGGTCAACACAGGGAGTCGAATCTTCAACCTTCTTGCCGAGAGGTGCACTAACTTACCTGCTGCGCCACCATGCTGCATGCAGTGAATATCACTTAATAGTATTTGAAAGTCTACAAACTAGAAACACCATTAAGTTAATTTTACCTGCAGCGGGTTTTTAGTCAAGTGGAGTTATGTGTTTATACATTTTTTCTCAATTAGTCCTTGACTTTTTCTAAATGTGTGCTTTGCAGAACCCCTGGTTTCTTCATCATCTATACCCAAAACCCTCATCAGGTAAAAATTCCCAGTTGTCACTTTTGTGCAAAGGCATAAACAATCAAAGTTGCCATGGCATGTCCCACTGAATCTTAATTTGTAGCCCAATCTTCAACATAACTACCATACATTAATACATACACTATATTGCCAAAAGTATTCACTCACCTGCCTTGACTCGCATATGAACTTAAGTGACATCCCGTTCCTAATCTATAGGGTTCAATATGACGTCGGTCCACCTTTTGCAGCTATAACAGCTTCAACTCTTCTGGGAAGGCTGTCCACAAGGTTTAGGAGTGTTTATGGGAATTTTTGACCATTCTTCCAGAAGAGCATTTATGAGGTCACACACTGATTTTGGATGATAAGACCTGGCTCTCAGTCTCCGCTCTAATTTATCCCAAAGGTGTTCTGTTGGGTTGAGATCAGGACTGTGCAGACCAGTCAAGTTCATCCACACCAGACTCTGTCATCCATGACTTTATGGACCTGCTTTGTGTACTGGTGTACAGACATGTTGGAAGAGGAAGGGGCCAGCTCCAAACTGTTCCCACAAAGTTGGGAGCATGGAATTGTCCAAAATGTCTTGGTATGCTGAAGCATTCAGAGTTCCTTTGACTGGAACTAAGGGGCCAAGCCCAGCTCCTGAAAACACCCCAACACCATAATCCTCCCTCCGCCAAACTTTACACTTGGCACAATGCAGTCTGACAAGTGTCGTTCTCCAGGCAACTGCCAAAGCCAGACTGGTCCATCAAATTTCTAAATGGAGAAGCGCGATTCATCACTCCAGAGAACGCATCTCCGCTGCTCTAGAGTCCAGTGGCGGAGTGCTTTACACCACTGCATCCGACACTTTGCATTGCACTTGGTGATGTATGGCTTGGATGCAGCTGCTCGGCCATGGAAACCCATCCACAAAGCTCTCTGCACTCTTCTTGAGCTAATCTGAAGACCACGTGAATTTTGGAGGTCTGTAGCGATTAACTGCAGAAAGTTGGCAACCTCTTCGCACTATGCGCCTCAGCATCTGCTGACCCTGCTCCATCAGTTTACATGGTTTACCACTTCGTGGCTGAGTTGCTGTCATTCCCAAACACTTCCATGTTCTTATAATACAGCTGACAGTTGACTGTGGAATATTTAGGAGCGAGGAAATTTCAGAACTGGATTTGTTTCAAAGGTGGCATCCTATCACAGTTCCACGCTGGAGTTCACTGAGCTCCTGAGAGCGACAAATTCATTTACAAATGTTTGTAAAAACAGTCTACACGCCTAGGTGCTTGATTTTATACACCTGTGGTCATGGAAGTGACTGGAACACCTGATTCTGATTATTTGGATGGGTGAGCGAATACCTTTGGCAATATAGTGTATTTAATTGTAAAACAGGCTTTAGATCTGCTTAGTGTATTGAAGAGGATGGACTGCATGTTTTGTACTCCGTGAGAGTGTAAAGCAATAGGTGTGAATGAAAACCAATTACCCTCACAGCATTATTCAGTTTCATTTATGTTGTAAATATTTCTCCATTGGAGGTTTCAGGTATAGAGCTATTGCTTGTTGTTCTAATGTTACTCCGTATTTTTGCATTTTATTGTTTTCTGTGTTATTGTTCTGTTTTTTTGCTGCTAAAGACATAACATTCCAATAAATACTGTTATTCATTTTGAAGTCAAAGGTGGCCAGAGTTCTTTGGTGGCTTCAGTTTCACTTCCCCAACACACCTGACTGTTAAAATAGAATATAAATTAGTTTGTTGTTTGTTTGTTTTGCTCGTAGCTACCAACAAAATTTGACCACAACTTTGCTTGGAGTTCTTCTTATTGGTGGTTATTTTCTTTATTTTCTCATGCATAGGACATTTATCACAAAATCATATTCTCTTTCTCAGAAGCCATTCATTGAACTATCTGACAGTCTGCTTAACTTGGCAACATCTGATTCAATCTTCAAGGTCTTTTAGGTCACTATCACAACTATTAGGGCCATTTCACAGCAGAGCAGTGACTGAAGAGCAGTTTGATGGTGTTGATCAATACTGGATACCTTTATGACATTTTCAGCATAAACACTCCTCATCCTTGTAAGGTTCTCTCATTACAAGCTGTTCCTTGTTGTTAAGGTGACTTATAAGGCTTTCCAACAATATGAAATAGTACAAATTGGTAAAATGAAAGCTGAAAATTTAGGGACAGGAATCGAAAACCAATTACAGTTGAGGATCGTTAACAGCTCCATCAAAGTATTGGTATCATGAGTCTTTTAGCTAATCAATTCCTCCCACTGACAGGGTTCAGAAGCGTCAGAATTGTGGCTTCATTTATTACAAAAGGCACCTACTGCACAATCTTAAGTGAGTGGAAAAACACCAGCTACTTGCAGGAGCTGTTATCTGTGCTGTTACGTGTGTTTGACATTGTTGCCACTGAAAATCTGCAGGAATCAATAAGGGAATTGTTAAAGAATTGGATCGATTAACAGGATTGTTAATAGCACTATTATCGATAAAATCTCATCAATTCCCATCCCTAGGAAAGATACTGAATGGCGGCATGGTGGCGTAGCAGGTAGTGCACTTACCTCACAGCACGAAGGTTGCCGGTTCAATCCTGGGTCAGTCAGGAAAACTGTGTGGAGTGTGCATGTTCTTCTCATGCACGGGTGGTTTCTCTCCAGGCACTCCATCTTCTTTCCACAGATGAAAAATATGCTCATTAGGTTGACTGACTACTCCAATATTGCCCGTCGGTATGGGTGTGAGCACAAACAGCTGTTTGTCTTGCTGTGGTTGGCTGGGGATCGGTTTGGGGTGTTCTGCCTCTCACCCAATGACTGCTGGGATAGACTCCAGTCCCCTGCAACCCCCGACAAGGACAAACAAAATAGATTATGGAATCATGGAGAAATTAGTGTTTACAATTTTTATAAAGAGTACAGTTTAATTAGGATCTTCCTTGTTTTTATTTGATTGCGTTTATTGTTTACTCATTACAATATCTCCATTTGTTGAGTACTGTAGACTTTTACATATTTCCGGCTATTAGTAAGGCAAGAAGTTTGCTGGTTTGGGCCATAATTCCAGTAAGTCCAGAGTGTACCCATTCAACTGGGATAGAGGCCCCTATGACCCTGAAAGGAAAACTGGTGTAGATAATGTATGGATGGCTTAAATCATGAATTCCAAAAACTTTATTCTTTTTAGTACATCAATGTAGAGATTCTAGTCTTCTATTAATGGAATCACACAGTTATGTATGTATTGACTACACCATTTATAGTGTTAAATATGGTAAATGTTTGAATTTAGATCTACATATTAGGAAACTGTCTCTGTAATGACTATAAATAATTGGGTTGGCAAAGCAATATAAATACCATGCAGGTACAACAACACAGATGTAGTGTGAAATCACATGTGAAGTCAAAAGTTCTTTTCGCCAACAAAGAAGAAACGCTGTGAAAATGAAGACTTTGCCAGAACTAACACATACACTCACTAAGGTGTTATATTATTAAATCTGACATATTTATGAAATACCATAAAACCAATTATAGAGCCTATATATAGCATATAAAACTGTTTTTACAACGGTAATAATGGGGTAAAATTGTTCTTTCTGCATGTCTGTGTTCATTGTTCAGCAAAGTCAACAATGTGCAGTTTTTTTGCAGCTCTGTGGCTCTTATAGTACCAACTCTTTCCCTGTGGTTAATCAAAAAAAAATGTTGCATTGAAATTAGCCAACAGTTACTGAGGTTGAGCTCTCTGCCTGTGGTGACGACTGTGATGAACAAACCCACAACCTGTAGGTTCTGCTACCCATCTCTGTAAGTCACTTGTTGACATAATTGATTAATACAGTCATTACAAATAGTAGTTAGTAGCTTAATTACATTTTCCAGAAGCTTCATGGTTGCATCCTTGTTTTCTGAGCCAAATAGCTTTTCAGCAGCTTAGTTGTCGTGTTTACTAAGTAGTGCAGTAGCATTCAAACAATTGTCAAGCTACGTTTTTGCTTAGCATAGACAGAAAGCTTTTATTATAAATAATAATAATAGTTATTTAATAGTAGCAACAATATTGTTGTCATTTTTATTACTTTTATTTTTTCATTTCATTTTTTTCCATTTATTTTCATTTGTATGTACACAGTGTGAATGAAAATATATTAAATGTAATAAACCACTATTGTTGTGTTGCTGTAACTTAACTCACTACATGTTTAAAATAGCGTGCCCATCACTGGTTGTCATTTATTTGGGGATCTCTTTGGTTTAGCCAGCACTTCATTCCTTTAATTAACTTTACCTTTTTTTAGTGCAGGATCTTGACCTTAGAAGAAAGGGCTGTTGTTATGAGATGACTTTGCATTGCTCTATCCAAGCATGTTTTAAGCATAGGGGCTTCTTAAAACACACAGTCAATATTTAATTTTAATTTTTAGTTCCGTTAGGATGGTGGTGGTAGCATTTGTGGTGATAACGTGCATGTCTTGGCATTTTGTTTTGGTTTACCAATTATGTCACTATACTGTAAACTATAAGATACAGCATGGTTTTTAAATGACAAGAAGGTATGAAGAGTGTGTATTAAACACTAAATGTATAGGTTAGAACAAAAGTGGCATCTGATATGATAAAAACACACGTTTGACACTTGCTGTGAACAGTCATAACCACTCACTTGGAGTTTTTAAATGTATACCCTTGGCTTTCATGATGTGTGTTGGATAGCATCACAGAAACATTTGAATTAGTGTGGACGTTAAGTGTTCATTTTTATGTATTTATTTTAGATAATCATATCTATGTCATGGTTGTGTGTTTATTACGTCCTACTTTTTTAATCTTTACTTGTTCCTGCTTCATCATGGCTTAGATTACGTACCATAGTGTATGCCAACACTAATGCATACCACACAGAAAAATGACATTTGAGATATTTTATTTTATACATTATAAATCACAAAACTAACTAACAGTTGCGGCCACAATAATATAGATGCACTAAAAAATGTATATTCATGAGAATATCCTGAGCTTTAATGAGAATCAGCATTAACAAAGCATACAATGTCTATTAGTTACCTATTAACAGAGGTACATTAGATTATTCATTAGATTATAAATGGATTATACATCCTGCCATGATGCACCACAGTGCACCACAGGAAGTCATTCCTGACAGTGGCCATCAGTCTTTAAAACTCCTCCCTGTAACATCACTGCTCTGTCAGGTCCTGCAGAATAAACGGTTTGCATGTTTTTTCAAAGCATAGTAATCCAGCGCAATATCCTGACTGCCAAACTTTTGGTCAAATGTGGTCTATCAAACAGTGCTGTCATATTCATATTGTAAATACTGGTTATTTTAAAAGTGTAAATTCCTTGGCCTTGTTTCATTTCATTGTCTTACTTTCCCTTTTTCCTTTATTAGGAAATTGATATGTCTTGAAGATTCTACAATGTGCTTTTTTAAATTGTATGGTCTTATCTATTTCAATGTCCATACTGGATGTTTCTACTGCGATAGTGTGTATAAGAGAAACTGAGAAGCAATCACATTTCAATTAAAGTATCTGATTCTGGTAAGAATTATTTGGCTTTTCCTCCACAGGGTGGCGCTATGACCTCAAATTTCCCTTTAAGTCCGGCTCAGGAAGTGAGATGCACTGTAGTTGATCACACATGAAACTTTTCTAATGTAATGCACCGTGTTGGACATTGAGTGGCAGCCTCGCCTTCAGTATGAAGTCATGCTCTGCAGGGACACCTGTTTCTTTGCCTCAGGAGACCTTTAACAGCAAAAAATTACGTTTTCAAATTCTTTGAATAACATTAGTGACTAAATTACTCTGATCCAAGGACTGTGGACATTGTTTTCATCCACTCTCAGCTTTACTGTACTGTGACTTTTGACTTGACTTCTGTTGACGTTTTTTTATCTGAGATGGAAATTTATGAATTGTTTGAAATAGGTATTGAGCCTCTGTTTATATAAAGCACTTAGTGCTACCTGTGATTTATGAACTGTGTTAAATGCAAAGTTTTTGATTGATTGATTAAAAAGACATAAATGAAAAGCGCTTAAACCAAAAAGTCAAAAACTGTCCTTCTCTTTAGTGTCTTAGCTGACATTTACTTATCACTATACATCTATATCTCACAGGATACTTTGCTTATTTAGGGTATAAGTTTATACATTTTGACTTTTTTTTTTTTCAATCTTTGGCTTCTTCCATTCATGTTTGCACACAGGGTAAAATACCTATACTTTCAATTCTACGTACCATTCAAGTCTCTGAATGAAAAAAAATATTAATTAAAAACAAGTCTTTTTCCTCAAAACTGTGGTGCCAGTGGAGACCCTATACTCATAGGGTGATTTACTACAATGAAAACACAGGCAGTTGCCTGTGGCGTTGAGCTCTGAGCGGCCTCAAGATAAAACCGTTGTGGATAGACAAAAATAAAAGTCCTAAACACTGGATGACGTGTAATTCATTATCACAAAACTGACATTCTCTTCCCAGTTCCATTCATTTTACAAAAATTTGCCAACATATTTGTACAACTTAAAAACTATTTCGTTTTTACTCTCTTGCCCTAGAAAGAAAAGGAAAAAAGACTCAGTTCAATGTGCATAAACAAGTTGGTAACATTGGACACAGAAGTCGGGAAGCACTAGCTCTTCATCAGCTCCTACCACCATTTTACAAATGTCACAAACCTATTTGTCTAATTTTATTACTTGGCAAAGAAATTTTGTTGGGGAGAATATTTTTTCAGCCCTGTTAAAAAGAAACTTGCATGCAAACTCCAGCTTCTGTCTAAATTTCATCTACAATTTGTCAGTAATTGGATGAGTGGTTACTGTCAACACATTGAACATTTCAGACAGCGCTGAATGACAACGATTATGATCCTTTTCTACACAATGTCTTTAACACTAGAACAGCCAACATTCTAATCCCCCTAGAACAGCCGTGGGGGGTCATTTTTACCCCCAAACTGAAACAACTTTAGCAAATCTATGGTGTCATTTCTGAAACATGTGAAGTGGTTTATTTCCATATATTTGAAGTTTATTTGAAGTAATTATGGAAACTTGGCAAAAAAAGTGTTTTAAAAGATTTATTTCTGCCTTTTTATTTAAAAAGTACTTTATAATAATATAATACAATTTTAAACTAAACAAACTGTACAAAATCACACATTTGTCAATAATAATAATAAAAATAATAATGATAATAATAACATATATATATAATATAAATATATTGTATATATTATATAATATATATTATATATATATTATATAATATATATATATCATGTAAATATATATATATATATTTATGTATATATATATATATAATATATATCATATAAATATATATATACACATTTATCTATATATATATCATATATATATACACATTTATGTATATATATATCATAGATATATACACATTTATGTATATATATCATATATATATATCATATAAATATATGTATGTATATATATATATATATATACATACATACATATATACATATATATATACACATATACATACATATATACATATATATATATATGTATATATGTATATATATATATATATATAGATATATATATATATATGTATATATATATTGTATATATATATATATATATATATATATATATATATATATATATATATATATATATATATATATATATACAAATTATTTTGTTAAATAACATTATAAGAACAGGTATGGTTTGGGGAGATATACATAGACTATTTTATTAATGTATAAAAAGTTACATTCAAAATGTTAAAGAAGTATCAATTATTATATTATTATTATCATTATTATTATTATTATTCATAATAATGTTTATACTAATGATGATGATAACAAAAATAATAACAATAATAATAATAATAATAATAAGACGTTTAGGCCTACACATATAAATACATTTTCACTTCTTTAACAGGAACTATAGGTTTACACAAATATGAAAACAATAACAATCAAATCAACTTTTTACAATAACACACACTCACATACATGCAGGTCACATTGTCACATTCACACTAACATTCACAACAACTCAACATACATATCACATGCACCATACACACACGCACACAAGCACATTCGCGTGAATAGACATACACAAACACATTGACACATACACATGTGTACACATTACTCACAGGCAGAACACATGCTGTACACTGACTGTGCACTGTCCACAAACTGCACGCTGGCATGTTTTTGTGGTTTTGGTCTTTATGCATTTACGCTTCTGGTACAGTTTCTCCTCTTCTCCTAGGGGTGGCCTGTGATGACGGAAGTACAGGATTTGGTGCTAGCCTCAAGATGTGCTCAGTGCGCTACAGCTTGCAGAGCTCCAGGATGAAATCTTGCCGGGCAATATTTGTGTCTGTGCAGCCCCAGTACAGGACCAATGCATTCAGTGCGGCAATGTCCAGTACATTGTAAACCTTTTGTTCGGATCCATATTACTAATATGACAGCTGGTTGCAATAGCTACTAATAGCTGTCAAAATCAGACTACAAAACAAGCGTTGCTTAGCAACCAAAATGGCGGAAGGGGCGTGGCGCAAAAAGATACGAGCAGCTGAGCAAGGCGTACAAGATGCTGCTCCAATATGGGTGCAATATACACTGTTTTAGATGAGGGGGTAAAAATGACTCCTTGGCAGTTCTAGGTAAAAATGCTCAAATTTTTTTTTTTTTTTATCACACACTTAACAAAATTCACCAAATGATCATTATTTTTTTAGAAATACCAGCATTTGAAAATGCCAGGGGGTAAAATTTACCCCCTTGGCTTTTCTAATGTCTTTAATTACCTCAGTTTCAAGCAAAAGATTGTGAAAAGGGCTCCAGATTAATAAAATATTTCATTCTTAAAAACATTTTGACCAAGGACAGTGCACAGCCTCATGCATACCCATCCATTAAACAGGTTTATATTGGTGAATAATCAATAAAAACATATCTAGAATAAAAAAGAGCAAAAAAATATCTCGAATTGTAGTTTTTTATGTAAGACAAAGCAATGAACTCAGTTTATGTGGGTGACTTCACACTTAAATTCAAACTGTCTGCTGTTTGTCTGTCATTTACAGGATCAGGCCATAAAATGCACCTGCACAGGTGACAGTACTTGCACCAACTTTATGGCCACATCGTGCAAGGTAAGTGACATTTAGGGCCACTCCTTTCTTGTTCTCTAAAGCAGGTGCGCTGCCAGAAAACCAGGGCCCATTGAAATATATAGGTTTGGGCTCTATCCCAAACAATTGACAACATAGTAATTTCAGCCATGACATGCTGTTTGAAGACAAAAATAAGCTCCAAAGTGTGAAAGAAACACTCTTCAGTTGAATTTACTTACAATATAATCAGTCCTCATAAATCACTGGTCCTTAAACCCTGTAAAAGATTCAAAAGTTTTACAAGTCACACATTTAGTTTGTCCTGTAATCAGTTTTTTTCTGAAGACCCAATATTTCAACATGATATATTTGATCCTGGAAAATCCTCAAATAAATTTAAATCTTCTTTTTATGGGGGATAATTGATGCAAAAGGGGACTGAATGTGACTTTTTTCCAATCAAAACTTAAATTTTTCCAGTCAAAAACAAGAGAAGCTTGGGACTCTGTATACAAAAAGAAAACAGAGCTCTTTAAGACCTATGGACAAAAAGGTCAATGAATTGAAAATGTTTTTAAAAAATACTGTTGTGTGAATATTATGGGGCCCTGAGTTTCATCGGCTCTTAGAACCCTCCTAACTTTTCTCCCCTTTGTGGCCCCCATAGTCTGAGAATATGTCCACATCAAGTTTACAACTGAAGCCACAACCTGACTCACAAACAAGAAGGTTTGTCTTTCTCATTTACTCTAACAAGAGCACAACTCAAAATAATGAAGTCATCTAGATCAGAAATAAGCGGACCAAACTGTACAGGTTCAGCTCCTTTCACTGATCTCTCACTGTCAGCTTTTATGGTTCCTGCTATAGAAAAACATCCACTAACAGGTGAGTCCATTTTTATGCATGTGCCTGTTGAATACTGCTCCATCGGTGTTTGACTTGAGCTCTCGTTGTGGGATTCAAAGCTCACGACCCTTCCTGTTTTCTTCAGTGAAAGTCTTTGTTGGTTGCCCATGCACTTAGATACAGAGGGACTGTTTTGCACATTTCAAACACTTTTCATTTAGTTTTTTTTTTTATGAATTTGTCTCTGTTAAAATGCATATGGCATTATTTTCATCTCTGCTTCTACAGCAAGTAATAATTGAGTACAAACAAATAATTACTCTCAGAATTTGAGTGTCCTAAAATGTTCCACTAACAACCAATCAAACTGCAACTTTTCATCTCTCTCAAATTAAAACATAACATATGTGTTTAGTTATATCTGAGTGTCAATCTGTGCTTTTGCTGTAGCATTGGTAATTTTCACCAGTCTTCACCAGGGGGCGTTGTTTTGACCATATGAATATGAGTGTAAGTATTTGACACTGCACTGCATGTCCCAGGCTTTGTTGATTTAACTGAAAACAGGTTTATTGTTTCCAAAAAAGACATCCAGCTAATGTATAACTTTTTGGTGAGTTTTCATAACAAAAACAGCCATGCTTGCTAAAACATTACTTATGGGGCATTTTTCATGCTAAAAAACATGTTACATGACTCAGTCATTTTTCATTTAAACAAAGATTGATTAACCAAATTTTACTGTTTGGTCTCTCTTTTTCCAGAATACAACATGCTAATATTTATTAGTACTTTTTGGTTAGTTTTCATGACAATATAACACTGTAAAACTTGATATTGGACGTATTAATGCAGAAAATATGCTTGTACTTACTTTTTGGTCATTTTGAACTCGAAATATGGATCACTGATATTTCACCCTATGGTCAGTTTTGGGGGGAAAAAAACTAAATTCTAATATAACTTTCTAGTCAGTTTCTATGACTGAAGCCAACATGCTTATGCATGGCAAACTATGGCATTTTTTATGCAACAAAACATGCAAGGACATGATTTTGGTCATTTCACTTAAAAACTTAATAACATTTTACCACTAGGTACATTTTTGTAACATTTTTGCAAACAGACCAAGGTATGTAAACAAAATGACTATTGATAAAAAAAAGTAAAAACACTTTAACGGGTTAGCTATATAAATTCATGAATGTTTTATGTATATAATTAGGACTGATGTTGGTTAAAATCTCAAGCCTAAAACACTTTGAAATAATATCAATATGTAATATTTTAATAGCAACCTTATGAAAAGCACACATTTTGTGCTTTGATGTATGAGTGTGAGTATTTGACACTGTGCAGAAAATAATAATGCATAAAACCAGTGTTACTAATCATAATTGACACATTTCAGGCAATAATCAAAAAAATGAGAGGTATTTGGTTTATAAAACATATTTTCTGTCGGTTTTTCTGTCCATCTGATATGGTGGCAGTGAAAGAAATCAGGCATCCAAAGGGTTAAGATCTTTCAGAAATTACATCATATTAATATCAATATTAGACCAGATGTAGGTGGAAGAAAATAGCTCAACAACATTAACAGAATATAATGTTAATGTGTTATATTTGCACTGAATACCTGAAACTGCTCCTCCTGATCCTGCCATAAGTCATTCCCTTTCTTAGTTTAAATACACATTTTAAGTGAGTATGACTGTGACTTACCCGGCCCTATGTCTAATACTGCTACATAAATAGGCTATTTGATTTGAGCTGTTATGTGTTGTAAAGCTTACTTTACTTGGCTTTTTACTGCAATGACAAAATCTTTCTTGGTGGCCCATGCTCTTATGAAGGGCATTAAGCGAATTTATCAAACGCAAATGTGTAAAACTTGTATTTGGTATCAGAAGTTGTTCAAATTAGTGTTTAAAGAGGCAGTGGACAGGACTAGAGTTATAGCAGCGCGTCATTTTGTGCCGCAATTATCACATTTCTGATCGAAAGTGGGAGCAGACTCGCGCTCTTCCCGAGTTAATTAAAACGCCCCCCTGATTGGACGGCCCGATAATCCCCGGCGGGCCTCGCGCTCCTACTAACTTGCGAGCAGGGGCAGAGCGCGAGCCACAATCTGCCCAAGGCGAGGGAGGGCAAAGAAGCACGCGCGAGAGGAGCAAGAGAGCGGCAGCTTTTGAAGAGGGGGGGTAGAGACCTGCACGAGCGCTCCGCATCTTATCTCAGCTGGCACAATTAGACACAAGTGTTGCTGAACGTGGGCTATGCGCGCAACAAGGGGGGAGCGCAGAGTACAGAGGAGGTGAATATACATGTAGAGGCTTCAGACTCACTGCCTCCTTCTTCAAGAGTCACTACGAGTGAGGGGAGAGAGAGAGAGAGAGGGAAACTCCTAGAAAACTGCAACTCTTGGAGAGAACTACGTGAGTACAAGCTACAGTTTTCCAAACAAAAGCTAGGATAAGTGAAAGAGAGAGAGAGAGGGGAAAAAGAGAAGAAGGGTTGAATTTTCCCGGAAGAGAAAATGAATGTCAGCGATGAGAACCTGCTCAAGTCCATCAGCAACGACGCGCTCCTCGACCTGACGCAGCGCTACGGCCAATCAGCCTTCGGTTTCGGCGCCGGCCATGGCACTGGGAGCCCCGGCCGGTTCCCTCTCACACCGACCACCGACTTCCTCTCCGGGCAGACGGCGAAGTCCAACGAGAGCGGCGGGGAGCACACGAGCGACGACGAGGACGGCTTCGACTCGCTCGAATCCCGAAAGAGGGGGTCGTCGTTCGAGGACAAAGCCGGGGGCCCCCTGGCGAAGAAGTCCAAAGAGCAGCGGTCCCTGCGGCTCAGCATCAACGCCCGCGAGAGGAGGAGGATGCACGACCTGAACGACGCGCTGGACGGCCTGCGCTCCGTTATCCCGTACGCCCACAGCCCCTCGGTGAGAAAACTCTCCAAAATAGCCACCCTCCTCCTGGCCAAGAACTATATCCTCATGCAGGCGCAGGCTCTGGAGGAGATGAGGCGGCTGGTGGCGTATCTGAACCAGGGACAGACCATAACCTCACCTATCCCCACCGCCCTGGCGCCCTTTGGACAGGCTGCAGCCGTGTATCCGTTCTCGGGCTCTGCACTCGCCACCTGCGCCGAAAAGTGCACCACGTATTCCGGGACACCGTCGACCCTCTTCAAACACTGCAACGACAAGCCTTGATGCGCTTTCTCCCACTTTCTCCCCCCCCCCCCTGAACTTTTTGAACCTTTAATGCACCCATGTTGATCTATCTCTCTCCCACTCTTTTAAAGATCATTCTGTGGAAAATTAACAAGTTTAGTAAGTAATTATAAGTACTGCAAATGTCATCCAGATGTAAAAAAGCAACAGTTAGGCCTTCTGATAAAGTCGCCATCTCCAAGTGTCAGTTTTATTTGTAATCTATGCAACATTCAGCAACATAACAAGTAGAAATGCCAAGTAAAGCGACCTTATCTCAACTTTGACTTTTAATTTCGACGAGCTCCCAAGACTGACTGTACTCATGCTGTGTGGGCGGAAATGTGATGTTTTAGGCTGATAATTTACAAATGTGTTGGCAATTTTCTTCTTTTTCATCATTACTTTAAGTTTTGCACATCTTACATGATTGTATTGTACAACTGTGTAAACTCCGGCGATACTAACAGTTATATAACTTAACAGCCTATACATGGAAGAAGAAGAAGCGTTCTGGTTGTGTTGCAACATGGATTTCATATATTGTTTATATGTCTTTATAATTAAAAACACATATCTATGCTTGGATTCGGTTTGCTTTATTTCAACATTAATGCTTTAAGAAATACAGATCACTTTTTAAAATAAATGCAAAATAAACAAAAGGGCGATTTAAAAGCCTGAAAGAAACATTGAAATTGTTTTAAATATGTTATTTTTTTCAATGCTGTAGTTGAAGTTTGATTCAGCGTGAAAAGTATTGATTAAGAACGCATGCGTAAAAGTTAACCCAAACATCCTCCCGTGCGTAAAAGTAGAAGCCTGCAGCCAAAACTCGTCTTCCTCACTTTTAAACAAGTTAATTTCCATCTCACTGTCCATCTTAAAAAGAGACGTGGCCAATTTCATCTCCCCTCGCATGTGAAGGCTCTGACGTGCAGGGAGAGCTGGGTGCTGGTCCGTGTGCGCGCGCGTTCGCAGGGCGCTGGTGGTGGGGCCTGTTTGGCACGCAGCAGAGTCGGTAGCGCTGAGGGGAAAGGCGCAAGAGCCGCCCCGGGCACCCAGGACCTGTCTCTGGGGATTTGGGTGATTTGCAGGGCTTCCTTGGCGGGCTCTTTTAGACTCTGGACAGCTATTAACACGATTTCAGCTCCTGTCTCACTGCTGCACTTAATTCACTGAGCTGAGCGTCACAGCAGACAGAGCTGAGTGCAGGTTGTGTTTTTTATGAAGGGTTTGCGCAAGTGATTTGATGTCTGATGGGGACGAAGTTTGGTCATATCCATACTCTTAAATTTGTCCAATTTTATGTATGATAGCAGCCATCTTTACCTGCAAATGGAGATTTTATGGCTCTGTTTTTGTCTAATATTTTCTCCAATAGTGACGTTGTTGTTGTTGGATTCATTCACAACTGAAACAAACATAAATCTGTAGTTGACTGAGATTTTCTTTTTCACCTATCCATATTATGGTCAATGGCATTAAACTAAAATCTATTAGAATTGTTTTCAAACGGAATTTATTGTTTATCAATTCAACTGTTATTGCTAATAGCTGAACCAAAGTAGAGGAAAAATCAAAATTTGAGGTGATGTAAACTTCAGGATCAGGGCAAATACATGGGTAAAAGTAGAGTAACAAAATCAAATACGATTGTTTATTTAGAGTCCATTTTTTTTATGTGAATAAATCTACAATAAACTTAGACATTAGAGCAAGCACTGACATATAAGAGTTAAAAAACCTCAAATACCTCCAAGTTTGTGAGCTTTTTAAAAAATAATTTCCAACATTGTAACTTCATTTTAGTAATAATGTTTGCTTTATTACTGAATCAATATATACAGTAAAGTAAAGAGATGAAGTACTTAACATTGATCTTTAATTTTTGATCTGTTTCGTCCCATGTTCAATAAAATAGGATTTGTCTCAACTTACACAAAGAACACATCCTGCGCACACTGCTGACACTTTTTTCCCATGAAATTAACACCTTAAGCAGTAAAAAAACATTCTCAAGCAATAATATCTCATTTTTTGCAATAGTTATTGGTGTTTTTCAAACCTTCACTTCCATTTTTATTCTTTTTAATTTATTTTGTAAAAGAAAGCAAAAAGTTACAGATCAAAACAAGGATGAATACACTGCAATATTTCATCCAGTTGAGGCAGCAACAAAAATAGGAGCAACAGTTTGGACTCTTTCATCAGACAAAATGTTTTTCCAATGAAGTCAAAACATATTCTAAAATATGCTGCAAATTAAATAATTGATCAAACACAGCAAGTAAATATTTAGCTTTAATCTGTCCAAAGCTGTAAATTGACTGATTTAACGATCAGTAGGATTAATGTTAAAGATTAAAACTCCTGCCCTGCATGCAGAAAAATATCTCCTTTTGGTGATCACATGTATTTGTTTAAAGAAGTGTTGAAGCTCATTCTCTTCTGTTTTGCTAAGTACCATTACAGGGATTCATATGACAGAAACAAAAAAATAATACACACCTGAAAATATGTAATCCATCCATTGGTTACGTACTTTAATGTAAAGACAGTACGAACAGTAAGTTGGGAAAATCAGTTCTTAAATAAGTTAAAATTTACACCATTTAATTGGATGAGAGATTAATACAATATCAACTAAATGATATAAATTACATCACAGGGGCTGCAGCATTCAACACTTCAGACCTGTTGTAATCACTGCCTTGCATGCCCGATTAATCCATGCTTTAGCTGCAGCTCCTTTATCAAAGTCAACAAAGAGAACTTAAACATGTTTTCTAACAATAAAATCAACACCAGAGAAAATATAGAGACTTTAAAATAATATCAACAAAGTAGTCCAGTAAGTTATACTGATATCATAGTGTGTCCAACACAGTCAGTTTAACATCCAACAAAACCAGTCAACCAAACTGAATTATTTAATGACTGTTCACCTCCGTTTTAACATGTTGGATTAGGGGTGGGAAAATGGCTGTCCGGTGGTGAGATGTGGCCACCATCCTCATTTAATGTCATATGTGAAATTACTGTTAACAGTGGAAAAGAACTGAAACTGCCATGTCGATTCACACCTGAGCTGACACTTTGACACAATGCACAAATGCAAAAAAATATCGCTGTCAGGCTAAAACCTGGTTTCTCCAAAATCAACACATTTCTGTAAAAACAAAAATAGAAAAATACTGTATTTTCATTTCTTGCTTAGTTTTCTTTCATTCAGTTTATGAAAAATGTCGAAGTCCATTCGCAGGCATGAAGGATGAACAATAGCAAATTTTTTATTTTTAATTAAAGGAAAATAGGGATACAAGATTTTTGTCCAGCTATAATTACATGTTATAGTAATAAATATATGAATGTAATATATGGTATCTGTTTTGTGCCCTGCAGAAAGTGAGTGGTGACAATTAGAATTGTTTTGGAAAGCTTGTAACAAAGAGTTAAGTAATTTAAAACCTAAAATGAATGTCAACCATGCTTAGAAAAACTGATAAATGCACAGATATAAGCTGCCTGATATGACTTAAATTTTGTGATGTGCATGCTAGATAATGCGTTTTTATTTTCATTTGAGTTTGGTGATACATGTTTTGGTGTAGTGAAATGAGTGAGAGCTGTATATCACCCCCTTTTATTATTTTTTACATAATTATGATCGCCTTGTTAACATTACAATAATGAGTAATAGTCTCTTCCTCTGGCAGTGAAAGTAAAATTTATGAGGCCCTCTTGGTCACATAGAGGCTCATACTTGTAAAATATTAGAGTGATTTGTAAATTTTAATCCAACAGGTGCTTTTTGTGCCTGTCATTACAAACATCCCCCCCTGCACATTATAATACATTCACATCAGTCTCCCTCAGTCAGAGTGACTAAGTGATCCACTGCTCCCTCTCTCGCTCTCTCTCTCCCTCGCTCTCGCTCACAATTTAGCTCCTTGTCACAACAACAGGCCACCCATGGCATCTTAAATTGGCCTCTCTGATGACACATGTCTTGTCTGAGGGCCCCACGAGACATCTAGGGCAGCTGCGATGAAATGTGACAAATGCTGCAGATGATGTTAGGACCCTGCGCTCCATCAGTCCCCGTTCAGCCTAATTGCCATAAACGAGATGGTTGCTTTTTTTGTTGCACTGACGGCTGGGTGGTCACTTTCCTCCCTCCTTATAGGCCTTTAACGTCGAGCTGCTGAACTCTGTTTTATTGTGCCACTTTATTATCTTAATGAGTGTCATTGTGCAGGACGTCACTTTGCATGTCGGCTTTGTCTTTCCATTGAGAGACATTTGTGATTAAGATGATCATGTATAAGTGTAACAGGACCCGTAGACACCTGCAAGGGATGATGTGGATGTAAAATATCTGATTATCTTTGTCTTGTTTTGGCAATAGACAGGTTAAAGCGTAACGGGTGTGTTGGACACATTAGGTGCATTACAATTACATATTATTATCAAACTATAAATACAAAATGTGCATGTTTTGGGTATTTTATGAGACTGATACAAACTTCTTTCTGTGTTTAGCTGCAAAATAAAATTGTAAATTCTACAACAAATGAGGAAAATGCATTTTAGCAGCTCAAAAAGAACTTCATGAACTCATCCTCATATTTGAAATAACATAGAGAACAGTTTAATGCTTCAGTTTGCCCTGAGCGTGCCCTTGCACAAAGTCTCATATGGGTATGAGGATGTCAAATCCACAAGCTTCGGAACTTTTGAATGAAGAAACATTTCTTCAGAGAAATAATGCTTTCTCCTTTTTTATGATATGACGTAAGGATCATTTACCTTACCTGTTGTGCAAGGTAGAGTAGTATTTTCAAGGTTTATTTTTGTATATGCATTTCACATTCAAATGTCTCTTTTGTAATCTCTAGTAAAGTTTAAACTACAGTAGGATGCCATTATTTTCTGAGCCTTGCACCTTCTCATCAGCAGCTTAGTGTAACAACTGTTTGTATTTTTATGAGTAAAATATGATTTACAACACACAACAGAGATGTTTTAAGCAAAATGAGGAGATGTTTATGGCTGCAACATGTGCACTTATTGGTTTATAATGAGAAGTTTTTCCATTGACTCTTGATATTTAAGGTAAGCACATTGAACATGTCATCATGCTTGAGCAAATACCGTCTTAAAAACACTGATCTGTTTTATCATTGATGAGAAACGTAACAGTGATTGATGGTTAGTGAAGAATTAGGAGATACTTTACTCTTCCATTATGAATAACTTAATGTGTCTGATATTTCCACAGTTTTAAAGGCTTTATTGATAAATAAGTATTGCGTAAGTTTAGGGTTAGCTGTAAGGTTACAGCAAGGGTGAAAGCATTATTTATCAACTTAACACGTGTTACCATGTTTACAAATTGAACATGAAACAGTCCTCTCTTCCTTATTGATAATAAGTATTTGCCAATGCACTAAGAATGATTCAACAAAGCATTTAGTACAAACATTCATTAATTAACTAGTCAGTTTATACTGTTAATGATGCAAGCGCTATTTTTAATGACAAGTAACAGTTAACATGATTATTTACATTATTTTTTTACAGCTATCACTTGTCTGAGAACTTAGAATATGTCTTTTTTCTATAGTATTTAAACATAAACAGTAATGATTCTCTATTGTAATTGTAACAGTAGTTAAACAGAAAAAAAAATTGTTTGGTGTATTCTCACCCAAAACTATAAATGATACTTTTTTGATGGCCACGGCTGACAGTATTTTACCATAAACTTCACACATTCATCAGAAATAGACTCTTTAGTTGCTATGAGTCAGGAGGCGGCCTGCACATTGTTTCTGGGTCTTAACTGTCCAGCCTTGCTTTATTGTACAGAGCAGATTTACCTCGTCAATAATGTACCTGATATTTCTGATCTATTTACTACAATGAAAATCTAGGACTGGACTTTTTAAATTAAACTCTATGGTCAGATTTACTTTATTATGATCAAAATCAGTTGGATATTTTAAATCAACTTTTATAATCTGACCTCTTGTTTTTTTTCCACCCATTGTCTACATTATAAGTGTTTCCTTGTACAGTCCTCATGTACTACCAGTGCAGTGTGTTGCAGCAGTACAGACAGACAGTGTGATGTCTGTAAACATTTGTGTTTGCTCTCAGCGGGATAGAAAGGGAGTGATTTCATTAGCATGGCTCAGAGCTTTGAGGTATGTTTGTGTGCTTTTCTTCCGACCCGATGGTATACTACTAAAACCATATGCCCTTAAGTGCGTACTTCTGCCTAATGCATGTGACAGTGCTGTTTTCTCTAATTAAGTTCTCTCTATGTGTCTGATGCACATTGTAGCACTCAGTCTCACACACACACACACACACTCACACACGGGCCTGCACACAGACTGGAGCTACCAACAGGGGCCTGGGAGGAAAATGAACAGGCTTCAGCTCTGATTATGCTTACAGATGGGCTTTAAAAAACAGTAGATCTGTTTTATAATGTGAAATTTGCTCACAGAAGCGTATTTCTCTCTTTGAAGCAAAGTGGCAGAGAAAATGTGGTGTTGTAAGCAGGTTCAAGACGAGGAAAGTGAGGAAAACAGGAGGGTTAAATATGTGTGTTTGTGTCTTTGAGGTGGTTGAAAGGAGTGGATGGTGGGGGGAAAAAAAGGTGCTGGTGCCTCAGCGTTTTTGTGCCAGCGGTTGCACTGTAAGCACCCATCACCCATGGACCCCCTAACTTCCTCTCTCCAGTATGACATCACACTCCCCTTTCCCTCCCAGCCCCGCCTTGTCAGAAGCGATGAGCGGGTGAGTCAGTTGGTTCCGAGGAGCCATGTGATTTGGGGCGACGTTGCTGCAAGTGTGGTGCGATGGGGCTGGGGTCTTTTTTTATTATCATTTGTTAATCAGATGCCAAAAGGGAGGTGGGAGAGAAGGGGGGCATGTCTGTTTGTACGTGTTGTTGTGTTTTTGTGCATTTGGTGTGTGTGTGTGCTCAAACATGGCAGTCCGGCAAAGCGTTTTGCCTATCACCACAAGGCACCTGACACCACGCATGGTGGACCCAGACAGTGTGGATAAGGCCAAAATGGGCCTAGTGGGTGGAGGCGGAGGTGGATGACAACAGTCGGATCTGTTGTTGAATAAGACGTTCTATTCCGAGCTTCCATGGCTTATCATCTCTCAAAGGTGCTCTTGGTGTAATTTTGGATTTTGTGACGTGTCAGTGTTGTTATAAGACAGGGGTGGGCAGCAGGCAGCCGAGGGACAGCACTGGACCTTCCTCCTCACTTGGTGTGATCGATGATTTAATTTTAAGCATCATTTGATCAGTTGTAGAAATGAAGTAGATGTCACCACTCTGACAATTGCCAATTCAATATAATTCATGAGAACCTAATACAACAAAACAGGAAAAATACCTAGATAGTAAATACAAATTTCATGTCATCAAAATGGATTAAAAATGTTGTAACCTTTTAACTTCAACATTAAGAAATGCATTTGCAAGCACATTGTGTTCATGCCTCTCCATTAAGCAACATCTGATGGGTTCTTTTTCAGATCACCGTGTCAGGAAGCAGGTATGCAGGTCAACTAGCTGGTTCATTTAGGATTATTCTTGGCATGAATGAATATCTTTCATTGTTGCAACAAAATGTAGTTATTTTCAAATAAAAACGTCAGAGAGAGTAGATTTTTTTAGAAATAATCTTTTATTTTCAGATGTGTTTCTTCATCTTTGCACGTCTTGCTCTGATTAGCTGCATGTGTGTGAGTGGAACAGAGGGAGAGAGTAGACTAGTGTGCAAATAATTGCAGAATTGTAATGATTCATAAAATATAGATATTAAAGCTGTATGGTGTATGTCATATTTTTGAGCTGTGACCATTTGTTTAAAAATAGTGATCACTTTAAATTTATGCTGCTAATTTGCTATACAGATTGGCATGAGTGGCTTCAGACAGTGCTATCACAAAAAGTATGAAACCCACATTATTATTTACACATTAGGAGCCCTGACATGTAGACAAACACTTGGTTGTATGTTGAACCTGTTTTGCTTACAAAATGAATGAGTAGCAGTGGTTAAAAACATGTACAAAATGAGTTGCCAGTCTGAACAGATGAGAAATCTGTTGACACAGACTAGCAACTCAACAGTTTTCTGAAGAATCATATTTATATATATTATTATTAAATGCGTTTCTTTCAGTTTAATTAGGATTGTTAGAGGATAGAATTAGTATGTGAAAGGATTTTCTTTCTTTCTTGGATGTTTGGTCTTACTCTCTGGGATTTTTGAGGAGCTGTGCAGCACAGTGTCACTCCTGTTTTTTCCCCCAGTTTTCAGACAACAATATTAATGTACAGCAGCACAACAAAATGATATAATCAGTGTTTCATACATAATTCAATGAGGTATATGAGAATAAACTGCCAAAGGTAGATCTTTAGAGTTTTAAAAACAGCAATATGGTGGCAGAAAATCATGTCAACCTTGCAGTCACAGTGCCAGTCAAAGGATGAATAACCAGTAAACAGATTTGAAATGGTGTTGTGATTATTTAGCTATCTCACTGCTCATAGAGGTTGTATAAGTCACATTCAACCATCAACACCAGAATCACATAATGGCAATGCTAACTCTTTAACTACTACAGCAATAAACAAGCTTTATGAAAGTCTTTGCATTTTTCCACTCCCTGGGGACACCAATTATGAACATCAATGTTTGTTTTTTAACAAAAATTAACCTCACTATTTTGACCTGTTGACCTCACTTGATGTACTACATGAAGTAATTCTGGTTTATATGTCTCTGATACTGTACATCAATTAATATACCATCTCACCTCTAGAACTTTTGCTGGATCAAGACCCCACCTAAAGAGTGATTTCTACATTTATGATTAAACGTTCTGTAAGAGAACCATTTTGATGCCACTGATGCACCCGTTGGAGCCATTTAGGATTAAGTGTCATGCACTGACGTGACTGCCAGAGCCTCAATCCTCCTACCCTTCCTGATGAGAGTCAATAGACTATACCACCTAGTTAATGTTGCCCCAAAAATTTGTTTACAGAATTTCAACTGTTATATTGTGACCTTGGCAAAGTTCGTACTGGCACTTGTCTATTAGCAAGATAACTCAAAAATTCATGACAGGGTTTCAGTTACATTTTTTAAGAGATGTTGGCCATGTTTCAAGGAAGAAGTGATAAGGTCCAAAATATGAATGACGATTTTTTTTTAAAGAATTTGTTACTAGTATGAGAAAGGGCAATTTTCAGCATTCTTGCCAATAACTTGATAAGTTCTCAGTGTATTTCAATAATATTTTCAATGGAGAACGGATTAGATCTTGCTGGTGTTCGAATCTGGATGTGGATCCAGCCCTTTTTTCAAAGATGAGTTAATGAGGTAGGGCTGTCCTTCACATTTTTGACAAAAATACCCCTTTCAGACTGGCCAAAAACTCTGTTTAGGGGTGCTGGTTTGGCGAAGTGGTTAGCAACCATGCACGTCCCTTGTACATGCTTCTGCCAGTCCGGATTTGAATCCAGCCTGTGGCCAGTTTACAGAGTGTCTTCCCCTACCCTCTCGCCCCCTTTCACAAACCTATCCACTGTCTCTCTCTCCTATCAATAAAGGCCAAAAAATACATTAAAAGAATCTGTTTAAACCTGGTAACAATTGGCTCATGTTGGCAGTTTGAAAGGATTTTATCTGCATTTCGACCCGGGTCAACTGACCCTGCAAGTGACACATTTTTTTATCTGCTCTCAGTTGCGTCTCAGCAACTGTTTCCATCCCCCTTTGTATCATCAGTGCTAAGAGTCACTTGCTGAATGTTAGCGGGTTAACCCGCATTGAAAAAAACAGCATTGACCGCTAATTATAGTGTGACAGCGGTATAAGTCGCATTGTTGGAAATGCCTTGGTGAGGGCTTGAGCTCTCTAAACACTTTGAATTGTTTATGTATCCATTGCATGCTCGCCTTATGGTGCACTGATTTTCAGACATTTTTGTTCAACGCACAAATAAAATCAAGCCGAAACTTCAAGGCACACCAGTTAAATACCCCTGTGAGGGACTTTTTTAGTATGTTACTGTATCTTCCTACTTTTTGTGTGTTTTCATTCTTATATACCAATGCCCTAATTTAATTTGACCATCAACTCGATTACTCTTGAGATGTTAATTTCATGAAGAAGTCATTTGAAACTTATCAAAATTTTATAATTTTAGCAACTCACAGTTTGCAATTACAGTTTAGAAATAGTTATTGATAGGGTAATGAAAAAAAATCATATATTTGTTGTTGTAATTTCATCTTAGGGTGGCAGTCTGACTGTATACTATACTGTTATTATTCAGAAGGTTTGAGCCCATGCTGTCACATGTTGATGTGTCCATGGGCAAAGGACTTGACCCTAACATATTTCACCTGCTGCCTCAGTAGCATGTAAGTAGGGATGATATTGCATGGATCTGTAAGGTAAAACTTATGGACAAGTTCCATCAAATGATGAATGTGTGTGAATGGTTAGCTGTGACCTGTGGTGCAAAAGCTCCACAGCTTTTGCACCACAGAGCAGTATAGCATTTTATAAGCTCATGTCCATTTACCATGCACCATTTGGAAACCATTGATATTTTGATATGTTGCTGATTTATAATGAACCTCACACATTGAGTATACAAATATAGGATTTATAGCCCTATTTTTGAAAGACTATAGACCCCTACCATTGTCAACTACAGACCCTTCCCTTCCCTTTAAAGGTCCCATTGTCTTTAGAAGAGGGAGCGTGAAATGCCAGAACTCGAATTCTCTTCCACATTTTAGGACCATAACTACACAACTCCATAAATTCTCTTTGTTACTTTAACTCCGTAACTAAGTTTGTTTTATTCAGTGTGTTGCTCATTCCACCAAGCATCAAACAGAAAACTCATCTAGAGATCCCATAATCTTTAAGAAGAGGTAACTAAAGTGCTAAAATGCTAATTCACATTTGTTTTAAGACCCCTTTCCAGATTCTCTTTATGACATTGACAGAGTAACTTAAATTGGTTCTGTCTGCTCATTACATAAACACTTAAAAGTAAAGGAGATACTTCATGAAAAGCACACTTTGGGTACTCTGTCTCATACATTCATAAGTTGTATCTGCCATCCCAAAAAATAGGAACAAAGTCAACTAAATCCTTTATTATTTCAACTTGTGTTGGAAAAAATACAGTTTGCAAACGCTCCTCACTTTCAGCCATGATGATAATACCTGCTCTTCATTTGTCATCTCCACCCATAAATCTCCAGTGACATCCATGATAGCATACAGCTGTACTTGTGTCAGTGCAATCCTAAAAAAAGAAGGTCAGGGTCTAATGAAACTCATTTGCATTTTAAAAAACACATGCAGAATTGGCTGTTCTGAGAAAGTCTGTTTAAAGCTGATCAATGTAGGGTCAAAAACATCCTCTTGTGAACATTCCATACAGCAGTGATGATCAACTGGCAGTCCGGGGGCCACACCAGCCCCCCAAGCCTCCAACCCACCACCCAGAACAAGATCAAATTAAAAAAAGGCAACGTGGAAACCCTGGTTGTTCTATTAGAGGTATATTTTGTAGTTAAATCTCTAAACTTAATGAAACAGTAGAGATTGAAACAATTTGATGGCAATTTTCAGCCAACATTCAACTAGGAGAAAAGATATACTCTTGTAAAACCCAGTAAAACAGCTGCAGTTGGCTGGCTGCAGTTTAAGTGATAGGGACTGATCTTGCTTTTCAAGGCAGAAATATATAGATAGTTAAGAGAAATAACACTTAAGTAATAATTTGTAAATAAGACAGAAACATTCATACTTTGAAATCTATGTTTTGGTCCCGAAGCTTTAATATCAAGAAAAAATGGCCCATTTACAAATGAAGTTGATGAGTCCTGATATAATGTAATGAATGAATGGCACAAACATTTAATTTAGACCATAAGCAGTTTTTTCAAAGGTAAAAAAAGGATCTATGTCCCTGTTTAAATGATTAGTGTTAATAAATTCCAATTAAAGATACATAAAAACATCCAACTAAGCATAACAACTTCAGCCCGAGCAGGGAGGTTAAAATTAATTTAGCCCTCTTTGTAACCAGAGTTGCCCATCCCAAACATAAGACAACCCCTCTTTTCTTTCAAGCCCCTCATCTCCTCCTCTTCTCTTCTCAACACGCCTCCTCGTTCCTCCCTCTCCTCCCTTTTTCCCCCCTCTTCAACACCGTGCTCATCACTCTCACTCTTTCTTTCACTTTTAGCTTGTTGTCTTGACAGAGGATCCGAGCTGACAAACGGGGGCATCCGTTACTGTTGCACTGCCTAATCTCTGTAATGGCCCCCACAGATACAGGACTGGTGGTGGGAAAACACACACACACTCACACTCGCATAAACACACACATGCAAACACACCTCAACTCGCCAAACAAGTGTACATGCAAAGCCCTGAGGTCAACAATCATTACAGCCTTTTGCACACACTCCTTCACTCTGAACTAGGCTACTCTGTGTCTCTTTCCCACTCCTGGCGCACACACACACACACACACACACACACACACACACACACACATGGCCCAGCACCCGTCTCCTTGTTCGGCACCAGCTGAGGAGCACCCTACTTTTGTGGGGAGCAGGGGGAGCTCGTTATCCTCATTAATTAATGACAAAAGCGATGTAATTGGCCATCCATAATCCTCCATGCGGAGAAGGTGTGACAGGCAGGGCTGGGACCGTCGTCTATAGCGAGAGAGCATCTCACAAACACACACTGGGTAAATGAAGACACAGATCATCCTCTTTGTAATGCTCTTAGAAAGATGGGCTTGTGATTACAAAGTACTGCTAAAGGTTGATCTGTATATTTTTTATTCCTTTAGATCAAAACTACAAAATTCTTTCAAAAGTGTATTAAGTTTTTTGTGCTTATTGTATTTTGACATTTGTGTCTCTTACATGCTGTTACCCCAAATCTCTGAATGAAAAGACAAGATTAATGGCACTTCCTGTCACCGCCGATCTAGCGCTAGCCTAATTAAAACCATCGGAACATGCGCCTGGCCAAGGATCAGTGGCTTTTAATGAGGAGCTTGTAGGCTGATTTGGGCCTCATTTTCTGCTTAATAAGGCCGGTTTAAAAAGTAATTTTGGTGGGATGTGACTCCTTTAAACCTGCTCATTATCAATGATAGCGCTTCACTTAAGTACTTCAGGAAACGCTGTGTTTAATTAATATTGTGCGGAGCGCGTGGATTAGCTGACAGGCCGCGGCGGTGCGAGCGCGAGCAAGCGAACAAGGGGAGCTAAAATTGATGAAGAACTTTCAAGGGCACTGATTTCATTAAGCAGCTTCATTACGGCCCAAATAACTCTTCATGTCATTTCGATGCTTCAGTCGCACACACAAAGACACACAAAATAATCCTGCTCTGAATGTGAAAGGTGCGCAGAGGATTTAGGAGGAAATCAGAGAATGAAAATGTTGCTCCAAAAAATGACACTTTATCTCCTCCTGATGGCATGTTTTCCACTCCCTCTTTGTGTGTGATGCTAACAGGAAATAAGCATGTTTTGCTACTTCATGTAACTTGTTTGCTATTTTTAATTTTCTAGCTTTTCTTTCATAAACAGAGCTTTTAAGGTCAAGCAGTTTAAGGGCTTGAGAGTGGCGTAACAACTTTCACTGTGAGACCTAATGCTCCAACAACAATGACGCTACAAAGGCTCTTACGGCCTCTTCATCCCATTGTGGTAATCTTCTTAGCCCCCTGACTCCATGGTTCAGTATGTAAAGAGCAGCAAAGAGCCGGACTTGAGGGGCTTTAAGAGTCCTGCTGCTCTATGTTTCTTGGGGATTTTCCTCTCTCCAGGACCAATTACAACACAAACAGTCAGAGAACTTGGCATGAGGCTCCTTTGTGACACAGAGGCGAGGGTTAGTGTACATCAGTCAATCTTTTAGACACTCTGCAGGTGATTATTTCAATCCATTTATGTCTCCTTGCTGTTGCTGTTTTAATCTGTTTTGGTTATGATGAGATATACCAAGGAGCTTTAAGTGAGCAAAACAACAAAATAAGGGAGATACTTTCAAAGCAAAACAAGGCAGGGGTTAGCCTTTATTCTTCAGCTCTAATAAAAAGAATGGTAAAGCTCTTATATTTGAAAAAATCAGAATATCGTTCTACCTTTCTCTACCTGTGACGATCAACTGTCAGGAAACTTGTGATCAAACAGTCAATTTGAAAGATGTCCACTGATTCAGGGTTAGAGGACATGCCAGAGGCACCCCTCAAGATGAAGGGTTTGTGTACCACAGCTGACCAGTGGAAGAACATGTTGTGATTCTATATGTCTGTGCAGCCACAGTAAACATTTAAGCACAACAGTGAAAAGCTGTGGCACTGAGAGAAGTCTGATTGGACACGGCTCATGTGGATTTACAGTACAACAGCCTGTTCTAAGCAGTATGAAGCCAAGTGGTTCATAGACATTTCAAAATCAAGTATCTTGGTGGACTTTTAGGCAGGAAACGTCCTTGTTTGTTCCAGGGACATCTGAGACAAATGCTGTAAGATGGACCTTTATTTATTTATTTATTTTAAATATCCACGCCCTATCCAAGATTAAGTAATTTTTTGACAATTCTTATTTTATATTGTGTAATGTTTCCCTTGATATTTTGTTAAACCTTAGATTGTTTTACTTTCAATTCAGCTTTATTTAACCAGGTTAGTCCAATTGAAATCAGAAATCTCTCGAATAGTTTGAAAGTGAACTTGGAAAAAGATTATCTTTAAAAACTAGAATACATAGAACCGTGAATGACCACTGAATTTCATGGCTAACATCTGATACTTGTAACTTTGGATTAAGGGCTTGAAGAGAGTGATCAACAGTCTGTTGAACAAAGTTTAAAAATGTTTTTCCAAAACTGACTGGAAAAGAACATCATGCTTTTGTGGTTTCAAGCAATTTATGCCACAAGCTTGAGGAGTTGATAAACCCTTGTCCTGCACATTTTGTAAATTATTTTTATCTTATAAGCTGTGGCACAAAGGGGGAGAAACATGGAGCTTCTAAAGAGCTGATCTGAGATCAGAGGAAGACGACAGAGGAGGGATGGGGGTGAGGGGGTATAGAGAATAAAAGCGTTACATTTCAGGGAAGAGATAAATTGGGAGAGTGAAATGCTCACTCTAATCTCCACTGTGGGGACCTGCTTACATTATTTTGGACATGTCTTGTTGATAGTATTCACACTGTACAACATCCTATCAGGTAATATCACAATCTTTGAAGGATTAGCAGGAATAAGAGGGGTTTTAGTCTGTTTTGTGGAGGGGATAATTCCTCTGAAATATTCCAACATTTTCAAACTAATATGGAAATGGATTTGAGCTTTTACTTTTTTTTTCATTTGGGGGTTTCTTTAGGACATTGTGATGGAGGAGTGGATGATTTGAGTGATTGAAAAGAGAGATGGAAACAAACAGAAACAGTTGCTGCATTGCAGAGAGAATGAAAACAGTAAATATGTTATATAACAAGGGCATGTCATTCAATTATCCTCAGTGAGAGTGATTTTCACGGCTTTTCGTTGTTTGTAGCTTCATAAACAAGGAAAAAAAGCGACTATTTACAATTACTCATGCCACTGCCATTGAGCAGTAATTTGCATACTTTTGCTTTTGAGAGGTTTCTAAATTAAGAACTTTTTCTTGAGTAATCAATGTGTGAAGTGGCATTCCTCTATTTGCTTTACTTATTTCCTAAATATTGGATAAAACTAGGGATGCCTAAGCAGACTTTCTTGCCCAATAACCAATCATGTTTCATGTTTTGTTTTAATATCTTTTAAGTGTTTGCTTATCAAAGCAGTAAGAAAGACCTCATGGCGCTTTGCAGTACAGTTTACCATTATAAGGATATCTGAATTGCATAATGTAATGGTTTAGTTTATTTTTGTTTTATCGAATTAAATTTTAATTATTTTATTAAGTTACATTTTTATTAACTTATCATTTTGCCAAGAAAACACATTTTTCTGGATACTGGATTCATAGTTTTGAGTAAAAGAACTGAGAACATGGTTTTGGTGATTCTGCAGCAGTTTATTTAAAAGCATGTAAGAGAAGCAGGAGTAGCAGAGGAGCAGATTACATACACTGGTAAACTTGAAGTTGATCCACTGGTGATAGGTATTGGTGACTGCAGGCTTACAGTAATTTTGATCAACACCTCTGTTTTTTTGTTTTGTTTTGTTACATTATCCGATACTGATCAGTGGCTGATCTATTGGGACATCTTAAGTTGAAACAATGAAATGAAAAGTTAAACTGTCATAGCTGTGGTTCATCAGGTGGCAAATCATGCCCCTTTTCTTCCTTTAAAAACAGTCTTTTGTGTTTTATAATTTGTCTGTGCTGAGCTCTGATGGTCAAATTATAAAGCCGTCTACACATCGAATGCGACTTGGAGACCTGGACGATCACTCTCCATATAAAGTCGATGTAAATGGTGCAGGATTAACCATCTGATGCAATGGCTTGCTCCCGGCATCCGTGTCGCTCGTAGCTTGTTCACCAAAGTTGTAAAGTTTGAAGTCTTCAGGTCAGGTCGCGTGTGGCTGTGCTGCACCAGTTGCTCAGTGAGGTAGGACGTGACCTTACCACGCAACGGTGACCAAAATTAGGTATTTATGGGCAGGCAACGCTACTTGGGTGGGCAATGCTGTTTCAGTCGCAAAGTCCCGAGACATCAACCCTCTCATGCTGTCCTTGGAAGGCCTCTTGAATCAGCTTCAGGAGAAATTACTTATAGCTCCTACTTGCGATGTGTGACTCTAACACAGCCTCCTTCTGACCTTTTTTAACCCTCCAAAATAAATGTAGCCGTCATCATTAAGTACTTCCCTGTTTGTAGATGCTAAAATGACTATTTTGAACTTAAAGTATTCATTAAAGATCTCTAGAGATCTTCTTTTCGACTTTACCTGGCTAAGTTCTTCTGCTCTCCAAATGCAGTTGTTTAAGCATCTTTGTAGATCATCTACTCACTGCCATTGCAAATAAAATTAAGTCTAGATTAAGCTACCTAAACTATCAAAGCAGGACTTGATACAAGAAGTACTCAAATAAGAAGATATGGTGATGTTTTGGTAATATTTCTAATGATCTAATTCTTTCAGTGCAAGGATGTTAGGTTGTATACTTTTAAACATTAGTCTTTAGTATTTCTTTTAACAAATTGTTTTACTAAACAATTCATTTGGCATTTTTACATGTACTATTTTGGTCAAATACGTGTCTGCAAAGCTATGACTCACAAAGCGTACCAAGTACATTTTCACTGATATCTTTAATAACTAATTTTTCCTCTCTAACACAGAGGTGTGATAAACCCTTGCATCTTTTTATCCATAAATCACTGGACGTTCACCATCTTATGTAACATCTATGCTGAACTGTAACACTGGACTTAATGAGCTGGCTTTTAATGGCTCTCTTTTGCCATCAGTACTGAGTTCACTATGAACTTAAAAATCCACTTTTTAAGTTTTTGTGCTCCAAAAATGCAGGATGATTTACAACCTGGACTCAAGACAGATGATATCATTTCTTTTTGACTATTCAAGGAATGATCACACACCATTTTTTTGTAGAATTTTTAGTAGTATAGTAGTAATAATAATAATAAAAATAATAATAGTAAATAGTATTTTGCTTTCTTTCTCTGAATTTCAATTCTGATTCTCTTTTTTGTGTGCTTGACTGCAGTGAATTACTTTCAATACTTGGCTAAAACTGAGACACAACATAAATGATAAACATGTACAGCCAAAATAAAAAACACAATTTTGATACATTTATGATGAATGCATTTAAATAAATTACATCAGCTGATTCCCTTAGACAGTGGTTTTCAAAGTGGGTTTGAGACTCCCTCTGGGTCCACGGGAAGCCAAGGAATGGTTGTAAGCTGTACTCTTATAAGACAAGGTTATTTTTGCTCATTAATAACATATGAACAACATAGGATTAGTTAAACTTAACATAAAAACATATATAAGATTTATGAAGAATTAAAAATGCTGTACAAAGAATCGTTAAAAATTACTTCATTTTATGCTTTATACAGCCTTCAGGAATGAGGGGGGTCCCCAGTCTTTGGGACTGTTAGTTTGGGGGTTGCAGGCTGGAGGTTCGAGGACCGCTGCTCTGAGGTCTAAAATACTAAACACATTATGCTTATCATGTTCAATAACCTCCATTTCTATAAAGCTGCCGTCTCTCTGCTGTTTTCTCTTGTTTTTTGTTAGAATATGGGAATGAGCTATCATTTTACACCTTCTCTGCTGCATTTAACTTTTTTTCTAATCCTGACCAAGCATCAGTCCTTTGGTAGCCAGAAGGGTGGACATAAAATTAGGGCCCAACTGATATGGATTTTTCGAAGCTGATGCTAATACTGATATTTGGCAGAAAAAGATACAGACCACCAATTAATCAGCCGATTAATTTTAAAAATATCTAAAAATGATTTTTAAAAAATGGTCCCAAACACTTACAACTATGAATATATGAATCACAAGCAGGACATTTTCCTGTTTTACAATACTTTGTCCCAAAGTATTTGTTTAACTTTACAACACAGAGGTATTTTCAGGTCCCAAAATTTGCAGAACAGCATTAAACCTCTGGAAAATTTATATTTTAACACTTAAAAAGAGTCCCTCTTTATCTTGTACTTTTTGTTCATGAAAATAATAAGAGGGTAGGTAATAGTACAGGTAGAGCAACTTGTTTCAAACAGGTCACTGTGAAAAGAAAGCAACAGCATCTTTTACATCTCTTTTGTTTCTACTCTGCAACTTTTAAGAGAAAAGAACTTTCAAGTACAAAATAAAATAGAGGGCAAAACTGCTACTGATCAGAGAGCTCAGTGGTCTTGCTGTGTCCAGCGGCATATTGTGCGAGCGCTGAAAGTCGATCATTATGACGGACTTGCAGGTGAAATCAACATTCAGCAACTCAGTGTGAGTATAGGTGAGGTTTGCCCCATATACTCAATCACCCATACACACAGAATCATTAGAGAGCTCAGAATCGTTACAACAACCGCCATCGTTTGCTGCGTCATCATTCCGCGCAGCTTGGACACTGAACAGCATTTACTATATAATGAGAAATGAAGAATATACAGCGTTACATTGGCAAAAGTCTGGCCGATGTTGAATACTTTAAAAAGGGCTATAATTGGCCAGCCAATATATCGGTCTGGCCCTACATAAAGTGCAAATCTTCAGACATATCCTGTAAACCTGTAGATCTGTCTTTCTTGAAGAGTAAGCTGCCACATAGTTGACACATAGTTGTTTTTAATTTTGCCATCAACAGTGTAGACCCAGACTACTACCAGCACATCTTGGATGTTTTGGTTTTGTAATTTTCCACTCAGAGTAGCTTTGCTGCTTGTCCTAAATTTTTGAAAATTTACTACACATCATTCACAGAGGTCAAGAGAGCGTCATTCATGCAAGCCTGGGTCAACTCAAATCAACCAAAAATCAAATGGTTACTGCTCCAGGGGTCCTTCTGTAAACATAAGTTCAATGAATCTTTGAATATTAGATATAAAGTGACAGTTCTTGTAGACTGTCTTGAAGAGGGCCACCTGATATCTTTTACATCACCAAAATCTTAAACAATGACTTGATCTTTGTCTTGTCAAACCACGAATGGCAAAATGTGACTGTCAGTTTCTGTCCTTTACTCATTCAGTTGTTAAGCATATCTTAAGCTTCAATGTGTTGGTTTACTTGGGGTAAAATGTTTATGTACTCTTCCTGCCCCAATATAGGCTATATAAATGATATAGTTTATACAGCCAATGCTAAAGCTAATGCCTCCGTGGTTAATACAGGAGCTGGAGATAAGCCACAGCTCAAGTGCCTTGTTATTCCTCTTCCATAGCATACAGTAAGAGGATAATAGAGCTAAATATGATCCAAAGTGACGCAATTGTTCTCCAATTGTTTTTGGTCCTGAGTCAAACAACAGAAAAACACCTCTTGTTTGCATGCTGTTTTTGTTTTGTTGAAATAAATGTATGTAAAGCTCAGAACTTGTAGGTGGGACGAGCCTCACACTGCATGAAAACATCACCTTGCTAAAAGACAATATTGTTCTGAATTAATGAATCAATTAACTTCATGGGAGCTGTGCATGAATCATTCATTATCAGTGCTCTGGTACCCTTCCTGTGTTATCTGCGAGGTCCGATAGACGGCCCACAGGTCCTCGTGTCTCAAGGTTGATCTGCTCGGTGGACAGACACGAGACAGCTGCCCATCAGTCTCCAGCTTCAGAGCGGCCATTAGAGCCCATGTTTGTGTCCGCGTGTTTGTCATTTACAGCTTTAATTAGACACGGCCGTTAATGGAGGAGATGACTTTGGGGGCTGAGGATGAATGACACGCCGTCATCTGAGGCAGCGGGGTGACAATATGTTTCACTAAGAGACGAGGAGGAGGAAGCTACGCTACAACTGCGGAGATGAAGGGTGAAGGGAGGGTCATATTGTTGTTAGTTATGAATGGATGGTTCTGTGTGTGTGTGTGAGAGAGTGTGTTTACAAGCATGTGTTTGTTAATGGAGCCCCATACTGTATCTCTGTTGGTCCAGGTCACCTGCAGCTCCCTCTGTTGTGTTAAGGATTATCCCAGGAAGTGAAGTGGAGCAACAGTAATGTGGAGCCCGCTTCTCGCTGTATGCCCACCCAGGAGTCTTCGACACACACATACCTCACCCACTAAATAAACAAAATCAAAGGCTAAGTAAACATGCTAATTAATTTAAGAGCCATATTTTTTCTCACAACTACGTTATTATATCTTTTATAAATTTGTTCAGGGGGCGGGAAGCAGGATTGTGAGTTTTTCTGCGTCATGTCCTAAAATAAATGTGATACAGTGTGAATCATTTTCTCATTTAATTTTCAAGTGCAAGTTCATTTCATGCAGTGTGATTGGAAACTATTGTATTCTTTGGACAAATCTTATCCTCTCTCTGAATAGGGATGAAAATCAAGAATCCATTCTAACTATTAAGGAAAATCAATATTATTTGACTTTATTTGAAACAAGTCACCTTGTTCTGCATGCCTTTCAAAACAATAATTCCATGCTCTTGTCAGAGACCCTGAGTCTGCGCACCGGCACGTGCCCAAAGAGTGGGTGTCATTGGCTTGGCCTGGGAGTGTACTCTACCAGCAGTTCAGACAGGATTGGGCCTTGAGGCTGGTACATATCAGGGTGTGGTTAAATCAAGCAATCAACCTTTATTATAGCGCCAAATCATAACAAACTGGTACAAAAAACTGGTACAAAAGGGCGAAGACGTGTTGGCAAATGCCAATGGAAAATTAACATAAACATTCAAGCAGCAGTGAATAAACGTACAAGCAAATTGATGTGAATATGTGAGCGGGTAGATATGACCTTTGGTCAGAAAGGCTTTACGCTCAAGTCCATTTACCATTTGAATTTACAAAATGATGCTAAAGCTTGAAACATACCTGCTGTTTGACTTTTTATCTGTGCTTGTTAACATCTTGGTCACTTTTTTCAAAACTTGGCAGTACATCACACATTTTAACCACAAGACGGCACACGAGAAAGGTTCAGGGGGTGCACAACTACATGTAAGTAAACTACAAACATAGAAACAAATATGCTAATTTTGGGAGTAAAACCAATTTAATGATCAACAATAATCATTGACATTATCAGATATGGGTCAGCAACTGGTTATTGGTAGTCAAACTTCCACATCAGCACTGTGTATAATTGGTTCTGCAGTTCAATGATTGACAGTATTAGCTGGTTGTCTGCAGTTTTCGTAGTTATAGCAGTGTCTCAAATGGCTTTGATTGTGGAATAATTCATCATTATATCAAAATGTAACTATATAACAATGTGTATATAAGAAACACAGTCAAATGAACTATCCATTATCTAAACTGAATTATTGAGGCTTTTAGATGGCTGGGGCGTACAATAACGTAATTACAGGGTGGACATATAGCAAGCAACCTTTCTCTCACACTTACACACAGTCAATTTATAATGGTATCAGAATAGTAACAAACCAAGTCAGTGCACACCAAAACTGCATTCACATCAAAAGTGACTCTGCGATCAAAATCCTGTAGCCAACTGAAGTTGCATCGTATGTCCATAAATACCTCATTTTGGTCACTGTTGCCTGTCGCAGTGGCTCACGTCCGCTTGAGTTTCACCGCGATCTTACCATAGTTTGTTACTCTGTTGTCCGGAAAAAAAACTGTCTGTCACACATGCACACATCGCTGATTGGCTTTTGGTGCACAGCCACACACGACATTGCCTGAAAAGATAAACTTTTTTTTAACTTTGACATTGCGCAACAAGCGAAGTGATTGCCTTGAACGTAGCAGTCGCATCGCGGGAGGGTTTGCCCCGCACAATCGATGGTGCTGATGACTTTGCATAGAGAGTGATTGCCGCGTGCTCCTGAACTATGGAAGCCGCGCAGACCAAGCCAGACGCTTTTCAGGGACTAGTGTGCTAAATTGCAAGCGTAGAAGAAGAAGTTCCGCTGTTTACACTCTGCTGTGAGTGACCGAGCTGTGGACAATCACAAGTGCGCAAGCTTCTTCTTCCACGCTTGCAATTTAGCACAGTAGTCCCTGAAAGCGCGCAAGTTGCCTGGCTTGGTCTGCCGCTGCTTCCATAGTTCAGGAGCGCCAGAGACGTGCACTGCGGAAGTAGGATATAGCACTGTTTAGGCTCGAAAAATGTACTAAATGACCTCGTTTCGAATTAATTATGGACGTTACCCGCTCAGGACACTTGGATTACAGTGGACGAGCAGTATGAAGGAAAATAGGCACGTTTTTGTGGACTTTATGGACCTTTTTCTTTCGGGCGCCATTGTCCCCTGTTAGATGGAAGTTTGTTGACAGCGAAAATCCCCCCGGACCTCCGGCTGCATTTGAGACATCAAAAAAGTGCTCCAGAGTGTTGCTCAGCATGAGGGTGAGTAGAAAATGAAGGCATATCATTCTTTGGGTGAAGTACTCCTTTAAGGAGGACATCATGCTTTTGCATCTATGCAGTCCATTACATGCATACCTTTGGGTGTACCAAGGTTCAATATTTGTGTTTATGAGATTTCAAGAAAGTGTAGAAAATCAAGCAACATGCTGAAATATCAGTCAAAGTAGCATGGCTTTAGATTTAAGACATACCATAAAATTGATGTTGTTGGAACAGAAAATCTTTCTTGATCTACTTTTCTTTTCATAGAAAATGTCCAGAAATCAATGAAGAATTGCATCAAAAAATTGATGATGGCAACGGTATCAAAAAAAGTATACTTTGTGAACAGGTTACAAACAATTTGTGTTTTTAGTGACTTTTGTCATGATTGTGTGCATAGATATGCTATGATGATGTTCAAAGATGTGTTTTTTTTACAATGACAGTTTTGCATCATAGGAGACACTACTGCTCTGTTGTACAAGAGTTCATAAATTGAAGATAATGCTCTGGTAATGTTTTGTTCTGGGAGGTTAAGCATTTAAAATCACCTTGATGCTTTAAAAAAATGTTACATTTGTTATTTTCAGCTTTGGAAAAGTGACCCTTTGATTATTATCTTTTCATATTTGTTTTGTATTGAAACAGAGTGATTCTGCCACTCTTGTTCAGGTCTCCCTTGCAAAAGAGATCTGTTGATCTGGTTGAACAAACCTGGTTAAATAAAATAAAACAAATATTTAATACTTCAAATGATGCATTTCATTAAAAAGGACTACAGTCTGGACAAATTGTCACAGGTATAAATTAAGTGAGTAAAAATACTTAACATTAGAAAAAATACTTTATTCTTATTTATGAATTATTATAGTAAAAAAAATTACCAGAATAACACCATTTATAAAAAGGCCCAATATGTCCAAGGCTGTATGTTCTCTGTTCCAAACATGGCGGCTGACATGTATTAGTTTGTATATCTTTTGTGGAATTGTATTTGATTATGTGAGAAGAGTAGTTTTCTCGCTCCTGTTTGGGTTTGTGCAAATTAATTAATTTTTTTTATATTATATGATAAAAAAGATGGAGATGCATTCCAATATTTAGCATGGCTTTACTGTGATCTGTCATGCTGTTAGATGCTTAGTATGGTGTAAATAAGTCCATAAGTAATGTATTTTGACAGTTAATTGTGAATTTGGATTCCAAAGGCTTTATAAAGCGGCGCTTTAATACCCAAGTCATAAAATTTTATAACATGGAGCATCTAAAACAGAATCTTAATCTGAAACTTTTACATTTTTCATGTTTCGAGTTTCATGTATTCACGCAGGTGCAGGACAATAAAAAAACATGTTTTCCTCAGAGCACACCGCTCATAAACAAATTAATTTATTACTTTTTGGGAATGAAAAAGCTAAATATTGTTAATCCAATCCCATCAATCGTAATCTTTCTTCTATTAATATTGCAAAACAATAAAACAGTGAGATCCAAGCCAGGGAATTACACGGGACACAATTATATTATCCCCTTTAGCCTCTGCACACACATCCATGCGCACGCACACAAACACAGACTTCTGATCTTCCTTATAAGGTGAACATGGGATTTCTGGTAATGTCCCGGCTCCATTTTCATTTTAATCACGGCAATGGGATGAGTCAAGCTGGCGGGCGGCCTCGGCCTGGCTTGGTTGATTGTTCTGATTGAGTTTTCTTTGTTTGGCAGATATGTAATACAGCCTGCTTAAGAGGATTTGATGAGAGGAAGGAGGTTATTGTGTGATTTAATCATGTTCACTGAGGTGAACCTGCACTTGTCCACTTCCTGAACACAGCTTTAAATTCTCACAGAGGGTTGTTAAAACCATACTACTGCTATTTCACAAAGCTCTGGAGTGTATTTTAGGACATGTTGGTGCCATTTATAGTGTGCTGAATGAATATGTGAACTATTAGATATGCCTTTAGGGTGGTTTGAAAATATGGGATTAAGGTTAAGAGCATCTGCATTAAACACAAACCATTTTTCAAACCAAATGATGTACTACAGAATATAAAGAATTTTCTCTCTAATTCTGGTTCTAATTCTTGTATTAGTAGGTCAAAGTCAAGGTTGTTTGGCCCGTTGTTTATCTTCTTTTTGTGGAGGTAATATCTTTTGAATGCTCTGAGGATTTTCCCTCTTATTCAGTGCAATGTAAACTTTCACTCAAGGATAAGCTGGTTAGATTTTGATGACAGTATGTCAAGGTCTCCGTCAGCAAGCCTGATGTTTACTCTTTTCTAGTAGCCTAAAATTGTTCCAAATTATCCACCACAATAATAATAATAAGAAAAAAAACACATCTCATCCCACTGTCTTAGCCCATATTGTATATCTTGTTGAGGCACCAAATTGCCATCTTTTTATGTTTTTAGGGAATTTTATTACATGAAATCACCTGGGAGGTACATTTGGTGTGTTTGACTTTCAATTTTCAATTTTGTCTGGCCACTGTGGACAAAATTGTACCTTATATTGATTTTTAACTTATGTATATTTCAGGTTTTTGAAACAAGGATTGCTCTCTCAGTATGTTCAATAGCAGTGGTATCAGCAATCAACAAAAGCTACATAGAAGAAGAATCCACTGTTCATCAATTGAGCTTTTTTTTATATCATGAAGAGTTATCATTTAAACCACTTGTTTCATACCCATCACAAAACTCCAAGGCTTTAAGAATTCAAAAGCTTTAAGAACTGATTATTTAAGATGTAACCACCACAGCTGCATGGGTTGAAGAGAAAGTGTCAGGATCATAAGGTCAGATTTCTTAATGGGTTATTGGGGGGTTCAAGCACATTAACGTTTTTGACATGATGTCTGCAAAGATAGATTAGTCAGAGGAATATCCCTAGACGGATAATAGACAGATTAAGGTTAAGCAAATGTTGGGGGATATAGTATGCCATGAACAGTGACGCCCCAAAATAGGTGAAAGCAGATGAGCAGTTAACATCAAAAGGAAAAAAAAACTGTCAGTATATTTGAGGGAAGCTATTATGTGCAAAGTATTTCAATAAAGGTATGAAGGCATTGCTTTTTTGGCAGCTATATTTGGCTCTTATTAAGATCTTTATTCTAGTTTATATACATACAGTAAATGCTCATTAGATGCAGTCACAGTTTATTTGGTTGATTTTTTTAGCCTTCAAATCTTTAGCTTAGTTTTACCTGGCAAATGCTCAAGATCAGTCCTGTCCAGTTTTAGTCAACACATTTTTTCTATATTAAGATTTTTTAAAATTTAAATTCAGTTTGCAAGTCAGATCATCAAATTAACACAAATGTATTTTAGTCACACAATTCACATTTTGTTGAAATTGGTTCAGCAGAGCATGGTTGGAGTTTGGTGTCTGGGTACTGACCTCATCACTCCTTGACTTTAACAATCAGGATAGATGAGACAGCATCTTAAACCCTATGTCAACGCATACAGATGGCAGCTACTGTGTTGAAGGGTTGAAAGCAAGAGGGCAGTACTGATGCAGGCAAAGTTGGCAAAGTTAGAGCAATAGAAGGGAATGGATTTCTTGTAGCTCAAAGAGCCCAGTCACTGGTAGGACTTTTGTCAGGTAATTGAACAATTAAGCATGTAGGGTGTGAGGTTACAGCAGTTCGATTTATCTTCCTGAAGTATTGCTCACAGGTACTTCTCCACTTTCTTTTTTAAACATGTTTTTTGGCTGTTTGCCTGTATTGATGGTAGAGAGACTGTGGATAGAGTTGGAAATGAGGTGAGACTTCATGGGGAAAGATGTGGAAAATGGGCCTCAGGTTGAAACGTGGGAGAAACTTCAGTGCATGGCAAGTGTGCAGATGTAAGCCACTCTTCTATACCAGCAATACGTTACTGTTCCATTTTCACTAATGGTAAAGAGCTATCAATACTTTAACATTAACATATTTGAGTCCTATTTTACAATATCCACACCCTCAAGGGCTTAAAAAGGTGGCCTAAGTGGAAGTGCCAAAAGCTGTAATTCCTTAAGTGTCCACTTGAGGCTGACGAAAGGAACCCTGCAGGAGTTATAACTGTTTGTGGGAAATGGACGTTTTATTACAGCTTGAATTAAAAATCTTTACAGCCCTGTCCTAAAAACAGCTTCAGTCTAAAGATATTATACAACTATGTGCTCTCACTTTACAGGGGATGATTATTTGGTAGCCCTCTTGTTTATATTTTATTGAGGATTTTGGATTTTAGAAGTCAGGACAGGAAGTTGCTACTGGTCAGACTGTTTGAAATCCCATCTCAACATGGTCCTACCTCTGTGACTACTCATAGATGTATTTGTGAAAAAAAAATACAAAAAAATTACAAAAAATACTCAAACTTATTTTGAGAGGTGATAACTTTCATTTCTCTTGTTTACATTTGACTGTTCTTGATTGGATGTTACTGTCAAAGAAACACCAAACAAAGGAAAATGGTTGTAACTTATTGGTCCATAAGACAGACAGGAAGTTGTCTCTTTATCTAGCAGTCAAATAAAGGTCTTAAACATCACTGCCACATTTATATTTAAAAATATAAAAAAATAACCATGGATTTTTAAATTGAACTTTCTGATGTAATGTACTGCACCTCAAGGCTTAACTAAAGTATTTTTGTGTAGCAATAGATTTAATCTGAAGACTTTTTTGAGTTGACAAAAGTGCGATCTCCAGGGTTGCTGGTTTGATGGAGTGGTAAGCAACCAGGCCCGACCCATAGACGTGCTTCTGCTGGCTCGGGTTGGAATCCAGCCTGTAGACTTTTGCTATAATTAAAGGCACAAAATGCCCCAAAAATTGTGTGATCTTCCAAACACAGATGTCCACATAAAGATCTGTCGTAATGTTGCAGTGATTTAAGTAAACAATGTAAGTGTAACCATTTGGGGATGCAGGCAATCCCAGTTGAGAGAAAAATGCCTTTTTTTTCTATGAAACATTTTATTTTGTCCTTCAGTTTCTTCTTTGTCTGCATCATGAGGGCAAAAATAATTTTTTATTGTTTTAGCTGTTCAAAAAAGTATAACGCTTATAAAAATGTGTCATATGTTTTTCTAAGCCTCTTTTGAAGATAAAATATGTCACAAATATGCCCACAGAGGTCTCCCTGTTAAATAAGCTCTCTAAATATGTCCGTTAGGGTGTCCTGATGTCTAACTGGTCTCGCCGTCTGCTACTGGGAGGATTAATCCTGCAGAGTTGGATGGGGGACTTCTCCCATGATGTTCACTCTCCCTCTCACATTTTCAACGCCCAATTCTTCTTTAACCAGAAAGTAATCACAGCTACTGTGATTCACCTTTATATACTCCAATTTGAAAAATCAGACTCAACTAATTCACAGACAACATGAGGCAGTGAGCAAGTTAAGCCAAGCATGAGCTTTGCTCAGTTTGTGGGCCACTCTCCATCAGCAGCAGTATTATTTACATGAGACCTGGCAGGGGGTCTTCTCCTGGTCCAAGCCTTCAGCGGGTTACTGGTTGGTGTTATGACGTGGCAGTTTAATCTAGATTGAGTAAAAAAAGGATCCAACATGCAAATTCATCTTCCTGTAACCAAGAAATACAGTGAATGTGTTTTTTTTTTCTTCCAATCTGACATAAGAGATGATGTGATTTTTTGAAAGATCATCTGGTGGGTTTGGATTTCCTGGATGTAAGCAATAGAATATTAATATACATTTTTTTAACCGTGTAGCCTTAATGACTTAATCCTCTTATGGGCTCACCGATGCTCTAAAATCAGGGTCATCTTGTGTGTGTATTTGTGTGTGTGAGCTTGTATGTACTAAATATCACGTGAGAATCTAGTGTAAGCGCATGTGTGTCTAATATGTCCTGACACGACGCCTCAGCACCCAAACATGCCGCAGATACATGACCTCAACAATCATTACCCATCAGCCCCTCCCACCCCACCTCCTCCTGCTCCTCCTGCTCCACCTGCTTTGACACAGACAGGCTCTTTGGATAGAGATATGTACTGTACAGCCATGCACATGCAGCATGTTAATTACTGTATTCATTTGTGGAGTTGCATCCTTTATCCTTTAAAAACCTGCAAAATCCTGTCCTTTAGTTTATTAGGTGCCAGAGAGCATGTCGATGAGCCTGACTGCATCGTCTCAGGCTGTACACTAAGCCCAAACTGACTGATAGTTTTTCAATTGGTTGCTGTATATTGTGGTGCTTGCCTTTGACCAAAGTGAAATACCACAGTATTATATAAAGTGCATTTCTATTGTAATCAAAACATATACAATGATTATTTTGAAGTTTTTTTTCAAGTGTTTTGTTGCCAGCTGTCACAGGGTTCTGCTGTACGTGTTGTGAATGCTTCACTGTTTCCACACAAAAAAACAAGCACAAATGTTGTGTATGATACAACTCACCATAATGCATTATCCTTAACTAAAATAATGATATTCACAATGACTCATCCTGTTTTCATCAGTTGCTTAAAGCTGACATTAAGAACACAATCGACTGAAAGTCACCAGCTCACACAGTCACTAATCAAATGTCTTATGTATGCAAAGGAAAGTGCAACAAAACAGCATTCGTACTGAACTGTCTCTCTCAGCATCTCAAAGTTTGGCCTGGTACCTTCTATTGTAACCCAGTTACACACATCTCATGGAGTCAAACATATTTACAAGTATATTCAGTGGTTGAGTGATCATAAAGACAAGCAGCGAGTTTATCACAGGCCTTACCTTTCGGTTTGTAACATGGAGAGAGCACCTGTGTGTAAAGTTTGATGATATTTGAAAGTCAGGCCATTCTTAAAAAAAAAACAATCTTCAATCTTCATTATTCAAAAGGGATCATCAAATGAAGAAGTTTAACATATTTACAGTAACACATGATCCACACCCCAGTGCTACTCTGCAGCAGAGTGGTAGGGGAGCCCTAATTCAAAGGATGTTATATTCCTGAGAATATTTTCCTCTTGAACATTAACAACTCACCCAACAGAGAACCAATATATAATTCTCTTGGCTGCATTCTTTATGGACTCTAATTGAAAATGTGCCCAGTTCACAGTTTCATAAAACTGCAAGCAAGTCCTTCATTTAGTGCAAAGAGATTATTTTTGGAACAAAATTTCCATGCAAAAGTATAATCTGAAATGTATGTCTGCCAAAAAAGAAATTATTGTAATCTGTATGGAATAATTCTTGTCACATTTACAGCTTTTTAATATAAAATGAAGAGATTTTTTAACAACGCAAAGACTTAGCACTTAATATTATACTTCATTTAAATCCAGAAAGCAACATCAGCAGTCTGCTGAAAAGAAATGGTAAAAGTTCCAACTTTGAAAAAGTAGAAAATGAATCATTAACTTGGATTTTTATTGCACAGGGGTTGGTTAATGATGGGGCTTTTCCATTTGTTAATATAGTTCAAACCAGCTCAAGCTTCATCTTCATTTACATTATACTTTGATGGTACCTCTTTAAGGTGGGCAAGCCGCTTCGTCTGAAACTACTGTAACATTTTGCATACACTGCACTTGTAATGTGAAGAAATTATTTTTCAGTACTGAAAAAAGATTACATTACAGAAAAATTCTACAAGGGAGACCCTGTGTTTTCTTGTCAATAAAAATGGTCTTTATGTATTAGTGTTCTTGCATTAGCTTAAATCAGGATAGGCAACTGTTGGCCCTTAGCCTTCCAGTTTATTCAGTTTAGGAAAAAAAATAATAAAGGAGAGACATGAAGAAAATATAACAATCTGTCAACCCAACTTTCAAAAAAGCAGTTAGTCCAAAGAAATAGAAGTTAGGGGTGAGTATTGGCAAGAGCCTCATGATACGATACGTATCACGATACTTTGGTCACGATACGATAATATCACGATATATCACAATATCACAAAATTGTGATATATTGCAATATTATACAGCAGATTGGGGAAAACCTAGAGACAGTGAATATGTAACTTTTCCATTTTAGTGTAACTGATGTAACTTGAAAACTTGAAAACACAGAGTGCATCGACACTTAAATTAATGTTGCAAAGAAATTATTCCTGTTATCCCTTTAACAATGTATTGAAAGCATCCTAACCTGCAGTGCAGCTCAAACTGTAACTGAACACATGAGGAACAAAGTGCTTTGAGTTACTGACAGCACAAAAAGGTAAAAAAAGTCACATATTTCTCTTGTCACTGTCTGAACTAAATAGACTGCATGAAACAAAACCTGTGTATACATATTTATGCGTTGTATTTTATTTCCAACTCTGTTAAAATATGAGGTTTCATTTTTACAAAAATATTGATACTAAGATTAGAAATATCGATATTGTATCGGGAGTCAAAATATCACGATATATTGCGATACCGATATTTTTTCACACCTCTAATAGAAGTATAACTGTGTGTAAGCATTTGTAGAAATACATATAGAAACATTACTAAAATATACAAATAACAATATATAATATTACAATATATAAATAACAACTCGCATGCTCTGTAATTTTCTTTGAAAAACTAGCTGAAACTGGCTTAAACTTTTAGTTTAGCTCATTAAATTAAGACAGACCCCTTTCATTGTGTTTTAATATTTAAATATGGATTGAAAACTCCTTAAAATACATATTTGTTCATTTTGCTCATTTATAAGTGATTGCTATTGTCACTTCGAGATATGTCCTACAGCTTGCAACAATGTGAAAGTAACAGGGGAAAGAGGGAGACAAAAGTAAATAAAGGATAGAAAGACAGAAAAAGAGTGCTGAAAGTTCTCTTTGGTATTACTGATAGGTTGGTCTCAGACCTGCACTGACTGCAGCGAGTCTTTGTGGCTGCGTGGCTGGATGTTGGAGTGTGACTGGTTGGCTTAGCGTCAGCTGTTGGCCCAGCCCGGCTCAGCTCAGATTGCTCCAGATTAGGAGATGGGGCACTCTGAGAGCAACTATGATCCATATTAAAGCTGCATAAAATGAAAATTGCAAAGATTTAGAAGCGGATCATAGGCCAAAGAGAATTTAATCACAACCTGGCAGTGTGTGTGTGTTTGAGCATGAGTGTGTGTTTGTGTGTGTGCATTATACAGAGAGCATAGTGACATGAGGATTATGGATGTGGGCTGTATTTACTTATCAACCCCAGTGTTCAAAGATGTATCACAAACGTTTTTATCAGCGTTGCAGTTGTCTTTCTGTCATGGCTACTGGAGCACTGCATGCTGCACGGAAACATTTTCAAACTTTGAAGACAAACGTGATGCGTTCACAGACAAAAAAACTGGACATGCATTTGTTCTGTGTTGGTGTGTGAGTGGGCGAGAGAGAAAGAGCGAGTGTGTGTGTTTATGTGTGAGCACAGCCGGGATGATACTGTTCCAGTGTCCTCAACACTTGTAATCCCCCCAAAGCTTTAAATACTGTTACTGTGTGTTCACTGGGTAGTCTAGTAATAGAGCTGAGCAGAGGTCCTCTTTTGTTGGTCCTTATATTAATCTACGTTTGTTAAGAGCATCACAAAATGCTGTCAACCTCTCCGTTTGCATGGCAGGCAGACAAACTTTTACTCACAATTGTGTACAAGATTTTTACAATAATTCAATATCTGTGCATGGGTTTAAGCAGTGGTCAGTTTAAGACATTCAGATGTGCTGCTTTATGAACATTTTATACAAAAATATCAGATTCACACTGAATGAGTCTTTTCTGAAAGGTCAAACATCATGAAAAATGCTGTTTTAATAATTTTAATGACAAAAAACATGTTTCCATGTCCTGTGTGCAGTTGCCTCAAGCATGAGTAGAACTGGATGAAGACTCCCTGAGCCATGTGTTTGGTGAGTACACAGCTGACTTTGTTGTAGAGGACATGTCCAGGCATGTCTGTGAGACTGCAGTAAACACGAGACCCTTGGATCCCAACCTGGGGCCAAGATACCCAAGGACTCAACCAGAGGGTCTCAGTAGGGCTGTGAAACTCTGTCAACTTTGAGGTTGAGGCCTCAGGCACAAGCCTTGTACCCCATATCCTTAAATGATGATTTTTTTTTTATAAAAAGGTGCAATTGGTTACCTTTCAGTTTTGGTGAGTGTTTTTTTTCTAACAGATTTGTAACCATATTCAAGTACAAAGAAACTTTGATCAGGAAAATTTTCATTCATTCAGTTTTAGAGTGTTTTCCCTATTCCCTGTAAAGTAGGAATTTTGGAGATGTTTTTTGCCCAACAGCAACGACATATTTACTCAAACACAGGTAACGCACAAAGGCCGTTTAAAGGTTTCTTTAAAAGTCTCTTCAGGTTTAGGTTAGGGTTCCTGTTGCTGATAAGGTAAACACTGCCATTTCATTTTGATCTTATTCATAAAACCAGTTTTAATTTGTGTTTATTTTGCACAGTGTGTTTCAATTTTTTCAGTTAGATCCCTCGATGTTCACTCTTCTAAGGTAAAATAAAAATTAGAGGGTTCTTGGAGGAAAAAAATATAGAGAAACACTGCATTAGATCATAGTGCTGCAAAAAAAAGCCACATCCACTTGTAGAGAACGTCCTGGTCAGATGCAGCTCAGGGAGGCTTACATAAAAACAGCCTGGTCTGAGCAGGAATTAAACAAAGGGGTTTGTGGGCACATTTTTCGTCAAAAACTTCAAAAATGAGTGCTGGGGACATTAATGACTAATGTAAACTTGGCGGGAGGGATATATATCAGACATTTAAGCCCTCTTTCCCTATATAGGCTACATTCTTATTTCATGATCGTTTGTACAGTTTTGCATTTCCTTGTCAGAGTGTGTCTGTGGGCAGCAAAGGCATTACAGAGTAAACCATTAAAGTGCTCAGATTGTGTTTGAAAACCGCAAACAGGAACAAATAGGTAACAAATACGAGCAGTGTTGCTGAATTTCACCTTTAAGAATTCCCAAGTTGCCTTCACTCAAGTACATAAACTTTACTTTGTATTATTAATGTGTTGTCAGTGCAGACCTGTTGGTCATTTACTTCCATACAGTCCTGACCTGTTTAGTTTCCTTGTATATGTGCAGTGAAGTTAAATGAATGAAGGTAAATCAGCCACACGCACACAGTAGTTGTTGGTAGGTTTCTGCAGTGCGTTATCATGTGGACACAGTCATTGTGTGGCACTGCTGAGTTGATCGAGGTTCAGGTTATTTTGATAGTGACCTTCAAAGAAATATTTATCAATGTTTGAAAAAATTGGGATTGGAGGTCAAGAAAAAGCAATGTCTTTCCATGTAAAGAAACAGATTAGACTTTACTTTGAAGTACTGTCAGAAATGTATAATTGTCTTACAATCACACCCAGGACATATTGATACAAGGCAGAGCAGGCTTCAGTTAAGCTCCCTCGGCACACAGAGTTTGAAACTTTCTGTATCTCTCAACACAAACACCTGTTTGCTGTGTTGGCAGGGTGCAGATAGTGTTAGTCCGATGACTTCATCTACTTCTTCACAAACTCCATAGATTCTCTTTGTGTTGCAGGTAAGGCCAAGTTGTCTGGTGTATCAAATACAGTTATACCTTTGTTTGCAAACCAGCAGGTAGTAGTTTTAGCGCTGCAGGCATGCTAAGCTGGTGCCAAGTCCTGCTGAGTATCCACATCTTTATAAAGCATGACGTTACGTACAATATTTATAGTCTGCCTCCTTTTACATACACAAGAAAACCCTCCTCACCATATCTGTGTGGGAAATAAGCAGAATAGGATTTTCCCATAACTTGGTTTCAATTACTTTATCCTTCATCTACTCTAATGTGAAAGGAGGATGCAGAAAGTGTCTAGTTATGGTTTTCATACAGCAGGTATCAAAATGCCATTAGATAAAATTTCAAGTGTCTCGCAGGACCCTCATCTCCACCACCACAACCAAACACACAAACACACACACACACACACACACACACTGTAAAAAAAAAAGAGAAACAGACCAAAACATTTGATGTTATATATGTCTTCTTATATTTTTTACTTTTGATTATCAGGTTTTTGTCAGCAACCTCATATCTCCAAATTCTCTACTCTGCAGAAAACTATACAAAATAATGTAATGTTCAAGGCCAAGGTGAACTGTATTATCCTTTAAAGGCATTTTTCTTTTTTTACAACTGCTGCAAACTTGGCAAGATGAAACACCACGTTTCGTACTCTTGCACAAAAAAACAACTGAACACATTTCACAGACACAAAATACAGACATCATTTCACTTCCTGTTTAGGAGGCAAATAGAACAAGGGACAAAGTACATGTTCAGCTGGATAAATACTGTATCATCACAGACAGGGGGCTTTTTCTTAATGAATATGTATTTTAAAATATATTGAGGTAACAGACTGAACAGTGCAAATTCTGTTATTTAACACAAAGACTCTAGTGTTTTACAGTAAACAGTCAGAACTCCAGTTATTAGTTCACTTAGTTTCAAATTTACAGCCTGTCAGGATCACATTTGTGTGAATGAAATTATAAATTTTAGCAATGTTTTAAATCAATTTTCCATGAAATAAATATTAATAAAGTGATATAGTTCTTATTCAATTATACTGGATGATAGCAGATAGGTATAATTAAGAATAAAGTATTGAAACACAAGTTAAAATGGCTTTTTTCATGAGTACAGATAGGTTGTGGGTCAAGATTTAAGTTTGATCAGGTGTACCTAGAGTAAAACGCTGCTCTAGGCCCAAATCTTTTAATAGTTAGTGAAGTAAAGGGTTTGAACTGCAACATAATGTTATCTAATACAGAGGATATTGTCTAAATGTGTACCCTGTGTTAAATTTATAACAGTTGATACGTAGCTCAACCATGAGTTTTATTTTTCCAAGTCCCTGGCCTTATGTTGTGATCTCTACATTGACAGTTAGCACAATTTATTATTGCACTTTTTGCACACATAATTGTCCGTGGTGCATTTGACTTTATGCAAAATTTAATTGTCATATTTTTTGTGTGTTCATAAGCCAGATGAAATCACCTATAACATGCTGTCAGTGAGTTTTTTCTTTCTTTAGGAGCATTGTTGTGTTTGTTGTGTATTCTGTTTTGGTGTATATATTCTTGTACATACGCCAGTGGCAGTGTGTGTGGGTTTTCAGCCATAGGCAACGTGTGCCTGACAGAACTCATGACTTGTGTCCTATTTGTGCTCACCTGTATCTACGTCTCTGCAGCACACACACACAATGTTTCCTACATGAATCTCTTTTTATCCTCTCACTCTCATTGTCTCTCTGCAGTTTTATGCAGCTTTTTGTTGCTTGTCTTCCTTCCTTTCACCCTCCCTTTTTCTTCCATTCCATATTTCCAAATCCCTATCCAAGAGCACATTGTGTGTGTGTCTGTATGACTGTCACACACAGGCACAGAACACAGACTAAGATAGAGCAGATGGTGACCGTATTCATTTTTTCCCCGACTAACATTAACCATTCATTATAGACAGCAGACTAAGCCAATCCCACATCCTCCCCCATGCAACACGTACACACACAACCACGCACACACATAATGTCCAATAATTCTGCCATTAGCCCAGCGACGGTCCCAAAATCTTGCATGCCCCTCCGTCAGTGTTGATACTCTCTCCTTCCAGACGGTCCCAGCTCTGCTCTGACTCAATCTGTTGACATTTCTGATTCCGTCCCCATGACTCAAATCTTCTCCTCCTTCTCTTCAGCAGCCCACAAACAGGAATGAGGAGCATCTGACGACTCCCTCTGCCTTCCCCTTTTCGTCCAATCCTGCTTTTTTTTTTGTCTTTGTTCCTTCCACTTTCACTGTCTGGCTTCTTCTGGCAACTTCCCCATAAGTAAGAGACACACTCGCTCTGTTCTTCTTCCTTTGTTTCTCTTTCATTTGCCGCCTCTCTTCATTTCTAGCTCTTTGTAATCATGGAAAAAAAAAGAATAAAACCTGTTAGGCAGTAAATCAGGTTTAATCTCTGGCTCGAAGAAAAGATGAACATTAATCCGCATCTGTCCATACAAATGTTTAGCGCTCATATTTCAGACCTCATTAGGCCTCTGCGGTTAAGCTGCATGCCCACAGTTGTGTTCATCGCAGGCTGCTGGACAGAAAAAAAACACATGCAAATATGTTTCCAAAAATGTTTTTCTGTGTCAAATTCAGTGCGCTCGCAGACATGCACCTCCACTTTGCCTGCCTCACCCCTGTAGTAATCTGTATCTGAGGAGGTTTTTGGCCCGGTGCCGCTCTTTGTGCTCCAAAGGGTGCAGAGGCAGAGAACTCTCACACACTTAAACTAATGAGAGTTTTAGGTGCAGGCACCGAGCTGTGTGAGTTACTGGTCCTCAGCCACCCGCCGGACATCAATTGCACGGTGGCCTGAAGGCTTTACTCAGTTCCTTTTGCTAAACTGCGCCCACCAATGCCCCCTACATACACACACACAGACTGACACATACACACGCTTGCAGAGACGGACAAGCACTGAAACAGAGGGGCTTCCTGAGGAGGTTATGTTTTCACAGAGGTATGCCCAACATTGTGTCCAGGAAAAATTTTAAGAGAGAGCAGGTTTGAGAAAAAACATTTTTAAGGATTGTCTGTTTACTGCCAGAGACAAAAGACCCCATTTGACCTATGACCTCAGAAATGTCGTCAGTTTATTCTTCAAAGTTTGATGTCTCTGAAAAGAGACATGAAATACACAAGTACAGGATGAACAACAGACTCTTTGACCTTGGTCTTTGACTTATGACCTCTAAAATACTATAACATCATCCTTGACTCAGACTGTTTTCAAAATCTCAGACTGCATCCTACTATACAGTCCTGTCTGCTGAGTATAATGGGACAGGTTTTAGCATTAATGCCTTAATGGCTATTATTTTGTAGTTTGCTCCACCCAGCTGCGCCGATTATGTGTTTTAATGCAGGTGGTGAATATCAAATGAAACTTATTTCTGCTGTCAACTGTGCTAAAGTTTGTATCAATTCAATAATTTCAACAATAAAAAATTATTTGAAAAACATAAACATGTGCTTTTATCTTCATTACACATATAAAGCTATTTGATTTCCCTCCCCAGGTTTCTGTTTCTGGTCTTGGAAATAAAAATAGATGGTAGCTTTGCTAATGGCTAGCACTGTTAATGTCCATTATGCACCAAAAGAAGTCTAAAGATGGGTTTATTTGTTTTCTATGATTTTTACCACTGAACACACACTGGTAAAAATCACCGTGTCTTCACTGAACACACAAAAATTGCCTCAGAATCAGATGGGGTTTTTTAGGGTGATTAACTTTAATCATCCTCTGCTCTGATAAACTCCACCCTCCATTTCCATAAAATGTTTTGCTTCTGTCTAAGACAACCTGTGCAGGTGCAGGCCTGTCCCGTTTCAGCCACCAGTGAGGAGTATGGGAGCATCTTCTCTGATCTCTTAGGAAATAAAACTGGTGCCAGAATTTAAAGGAATGAATTATTATATGAATTATTTTCTTCGGTGGGTTAAAGTACAAAAGTTATTAAAATTTTCTCTCGGTAATTTTAAAAGTCAGCATATTAGTCAGGTTGGATCGTATTTGCATTAAAGTGAAAAAAAATTGTAATCGAATGATCTTCATCTTGAGAAAAGGCTCATCCATCCTTTTAGCAATGAACTGGAGGTTAAAATCATTCCATGTTACAGTGATATGTAGCTGTGAGCCAGTAATATACATCTCAAGCTTTAACACTGAGTCTGCTACTGCCAAGAAATACTAAATGAAACCCCCTAACGATTAACTACAGTATTTTCTGTAAAAATTAATAAAGTAATAGAGAGATATTTAATTTTAAATCCACTTTAATTAAATCAGTCTTATTTGTTGAAATAAAATAAAATTTGTATTCATGATCATGTCAACAATTATTCAACAATTACATCTCTTATGTGCGGCCTATTGTAAAATTTAATTTAAGTTATTGTTAATTTCTAACAAGCTTTTCATTTAAACATCTAAAAAATTAAATTAATATTCAGACTTCAATAGATACCCTTTAGAACTTTTCTTTTAAAGAATAAACCTGACTTTATTTATTATCTTTTATAATAAAACAAGTACAAACTATACTTATAAGCCTCACATATCAAAATATGAAATGCATTTGGATCTGATGGTGTGTTGTACATCATAAAGTTATGAGGACATTTCAGTCCATCAATCTTCAATCAACTTTTATTTCTATTGGGCAAAATCCTAATAAAGTGCATAGATATAATATGCATATACATATGAAATACACACATATACACATTAGTTCACCATTCACACGGCACTATGCCCCAGTAGATCACTTACAGTTACAGTGGCAAGTAACAAAAACAACAAAATATAAGTAATTGTAGATTCTAAGAATGTCCAGAAATAGCACATATGATGTTGATCTGAAATTATTTAGTTTTGTTTTTAACATAATTATAGTTGATATGTCTCCATGTGTTTAAGCTCATTATAGTCTTTAAACAGATAAATGTGTCTCTGATTATTACAGTAGCTTGTCAAAGGTCACTACAGAGTGTTCAGGTAATGTCTGAGATGAATAAATTTTGCCAAGTTCATAAAGCAAACCAATTGATTATGACTTATTTGACTTATAAATGTTTGCTTATACCCTCCTGCTCGTACTGTGACGTCTTATTCTTTCATGGGACCTACAGTTCCTTGGGGTGCCCCTGCTCAGAGTTGATATCAGTCGATGACATCAAGAAAATTCTTCAAAATTATCTTGAAATATTGAGTTCACAAGAAGCCAAGAATAAACATTAGAAGAATAAACATTAGTCCTGTGAGCATGAAATTCAACCTCTGACCTTCAAAACCATGTACTTAATCTTTAGGCAGTGGACTTTTTTGTGAGGATTGATCCGTTGAAGCTTTTGTGTTCACAAGAGAAGGATGACCACGACACTCCTGATCCTTGATCTTTGACCTGTGACCTCCAAAATCTAACAACTTGAACTTTGAGGCCTGGTGGAGGTTTGACAACAGTTCGAAGAAAATGTCCCCAAAGAACTTAGTTGCCATTGTTACTGATAGAATGTTTTCAAACACTTTTTGAGACCCCACCCAGTCACTGGCCCTTAGAATTATATAACCCCCCCATCAGGTGCTCCTGAGTATTTTATACAGAATTACATGTGGCTGCATACAGGCAAAAGATGAAAAAAAAAAACACAAAAGCATAATAAAGACGTAGCACTACCTTTCGTTATGGGAAAAGCTCAATGGGGATCTTGACACTCTTCACAACAAACTGTGATTCTGCTTCATGTGTCCCAGCAATTCATGTTAATTAATTTTGTCCTGGAGGATTTGAGACCTAACAACTGAAGTAGAAGGTATTTTAACTTATCAGGCTATAACCTGTTCTGCCTCACACTCTGAGGGCAAAGGGGTAAGACGCTTATAGATACAAATTTGTGTTGTTTAAGAAGTGGATGTGTTTCAGGCAAATACGTGTTAGACGTTTAAAAATGTACAAACTCCATTTAACTGTTTTAGCCTCTTTTCTTGGGTACAAGAGGCTAAGATTTCAGAAAAAAAAGGTTATTTACAGTATTTGTTTGTTTGATGGAGCAGTGCACATTAATGAACATCTATTCAGAAAGCAACATGCAAAAAGCAACATCCGTAGTCCCAAGGCAGGTAACGCAAAAACATGATAACAAAGACCCCACACACACAAAAGCAGGACAGAGAGTAGGACAAAAGATCACAATAAGAGCACAACGCAAGACAGTACATTTCTAAATACTCAATAGTTACAGGCCTGCTTGAGGTGTGTTTGGAAAGCTTGTAACGTGGGACACTCCCTTATGGAGAGCAAGAGACTGTTGCAGATATTACTGACCTTCACAGAGAGAGCATTTTGTCCAGAGGCTGTTTTTCTGTGGGGTACCTCACAGTCCCCTCTAGAGGAGACCCTGGTCATAAGACCACTGTTAGCCCTTATTTTAAGAAAGTCAGACATTGGAGGCGGCACAAGTCCATGAAACACGTCATAGATCAAAAAACAATTTGAAATGAATAAAGTTCTCAAAGTTCATTTTGTTGTACTTTTTTTAAAATGTTACAAATGTGGAATAACACTGGTCTATATTATTGCTTTCATGATTCTTGTAGATTTTAGTTTTTGGATGACCACCAAGTTGTGCCTACAGAAATTGTTCTTTTGGGGTGGCCAGGCAGGGTAATAAATGAAAAAAAAGAAATACGATTCACAAAAATGACCAAATATAGAAAAAAATGGAAAAAAATAGTTACATGCGTATTTGCTACTTGAGCACTTTAGCTTTTAAAAGTATTCAATAGATCAGTTATATTTTTGTTATTTATTTTATACTAATTTATGTAGATATGTCAAATTGAAATGCAGAATACCAGGTGAAGTAATATTTTTAATTATAGAAGTTAGTATGCTTCCAAACCCATGTTGTTCTTTATTCAATTGTTAAGCAACATTCTTCCCAAATACAATTATATAAAAATATATAATAATTTTAATGTCGGAGTGCAAACCACATGAGTCATATGGCACTGTGCCGTTTTCACTGACACTTAAGCATCAGTATTTCAAGTAATGTTTCAAAGCACCTGTCAGATGTGGGAGGTCCTAAAATGGCTAATGATATCCCATTGGTGTCCGAATGGAGTGTGAAATTTAAATATGATTACTTTGTACCATCCTTGTGTCCGCTATAAATTGCATACCAAAGAAAGAATCACTTTTGTTTTTGTTTTATTCATCTCTTTTCATCCCTGTATTGATGAAACTCCCGAACTGTTACGTAACAGGTCAAAGAATCAATTTTCTTAAGTAAGTCAGAGCAGAATAAAGAGCTGCATCTTTGATGTTATTAACTTTACCTGATCAAATATTTCATTTGATATTTGTACAAACAGGTTCAGGATAAACTGGATAAGTTTCCAGTATCATTGGCTCTCTTTTTTTAAGCCAAATAGTCACTAATGGTGCCTCATGGTGCCCTGCTCTATATGAAAAGATCATAGTTCAAGTTCAAAAAATAAAGAGCCGAAGTCTGGTGCTTTCAGTAAAAAAGCAGCACAGTTAAGTATTAAAGTTTTTATATGCTTGTGGTTGTGGATTGCTGCTATGTTCACCAAAGCTATATATATATATATATATATAGGGTACTGTATATCAGTCATTGTTCATAGTTATGGTTTGAATTAGCCAAAAAAAAACTAACAACAGAATGCATACTTATTAGGGCTGGACAATTATGGTAAAAATAAGAATCCCAATTATTTTACGTGATATTGAAATCACAATTAATATACACAATTATTCATTTATTCAAAAACTTCAGTATTGATTTAAACACAACTTTAAAGAACCAGCAAGTGGCACATACAGTATTATTGATCCACATAAGTCACACATACTCGCTGTGGCTGCACGTGGAACACAGAAGTGCTATGAAGCGCAGGAACTTGCATACACGGCACTCCACACTGTGTGGCATATTAATTGTTTTTCTTCTATTATAATGTTTTTATGATTGTCAGATGGCAAAATTGAAATCACGATCAAAATTGGATGAATTGTCCAGCCCTAATATTTATATCTGTTGACCAACTCAATATTTGGGTCAATTTTTGTGCTAAAATTTGGTCTGTTAGGATGAGACTGCCTTAGGATGGCATGAGATCCTGAATTAATCAATAATGTTAAAGACTGAGCACAAAAAAGACTTAAAGCCTTTCCCTTGTGGCTCTGGTGCATGATTCTCATACAATCACAGTAAAATAGAAATAATACATTTAAAAGCACTTTCCCTCTTTGACCAGAAATGACTTACAACCAGGATACTAATTTGTCAGCTGTTGTATTTTGTATTATTAAGTCTTAGAGGTCTGCCCAGCACTTATGCTTCAGCACCATTACCCATGTAACATATTAGTTATGATTGGTGGGATAAGATTTAAAATCCTAATGTCATAAAAGTACATCACTCACAAAGATCATTAAATTCTTCTTTCCAGTGGAGACCAGTTATGAGTTCTTTCTTGTAAATTCTTCAATGTCATCTTTGTAAGTTGACTATACACTTGTAAAAATTCAATATTTGCTATACTGGGGCTAATCTGGACTTCATTGTTTTCCTTTTGAAAAATGGAACCAATATCGGCACAATATCTGCATTAAAAAAAAGTTCAAAATTTCATTATCTGAATTGCATATCTGAAAATTCTGTTAATATTTTCTGACAGCATTTTGACTGTATGTTTACCATATTATATATATCAGTAAAAAAAAATTATAATGTTTCACTTCAGAAGGTTTTAACAAAAGCATCTCATCCAAAAGATTATTTTTAATTGTAGGTTTCGTACTGATTTTAATTTGTCATAGAACGAAATCCTGTTTTCATGTTAATGTCTGAATTTTACACACATGGGTTGTGACAGTAAAAGTAACATGTCAGAACTTGTGTGCGAGACTTATGTTCTTACAAACAACAAAAGTTTAACAACATCAGTTCAGACAAGTTTGAAAAGAACAGCATACCATATATATGCAGCCAGAAATCAAATATCCTGAACCCCAGTTGTGTTATATATTAATTTTGTAATATACTCTATTTTGTGTTAATGTTGCCCAAGCTGTGAGCTGTGGACCACCGGTAGACCTTGGGGGTACTACAGGTTGCCCATGAGCGGTCATTTACACAGAATAGAAAAACAGTCAGCATACCTGTGATCACATTGCAAATGATCATAAAAAGCTGAGAAAATTATTTTCAAGTTGTAAAAGTAACAAGACAGGCAGGGGATTGGACTAATGTGTTATTTCTATCATTAAATTTTCTTACTGACAGAACTGGTGCCACAAATAAACTGCTGTTAAATTCCAAGGACATGAAAGATTCCAAGGACAGAGTGTGCAGAATCAAAACATGTGATATTCATATTGAAATCTGCCCTTGAAAGCAAACAGAGGTATTAATTCTTGAATCCTTATAGTTTGGTCGAATTTGAGGGTTGGTGGGCGCCAAATCATATTGAGGGTTCAAAACAGGCTATGGTGTAATAATGTTTGGGACAGACAATGTAAGGTGGTAGCTGGAGCTGAATTGATTTCAACCCCACATGCATCTTTATTCATACATTAATTTATTTGATGCTTTTTTTGGAAGGGACATTGCATAACTGCTTAATTTCAGCCATTGCCCCTTAGCAGGTTACAACCAATGCATCAGCAATACATATATCAATAAAAATACAGTCTAAGTTGAAAAAGTCTTGATTAGTAGAAAAGTAGAATTTAAGGCGCCCTTAAATAAAATGTACTATTATTTATTATTAATAATAGTTGTGAGAAATATTGTACAAAGTGGATGTTTTATAGTGCAAGAAGTAAAATGCCATTATTATAAGATGTAGAATGTGACACAGATCACTGACACAAATTACCATACAATCACTCAAGTTACAAGTAGACAAGCAAAGTGAAGTGTGTGCATACATTCATAAACATGCCAAATTTGTGGCAATGAATGGACGAAGATAGCAAACAAAAAACAAGGCAGATGTATAAAGTTCAGAGGTAAGTGTGTATATGAACAGCATCTGTGCTCTGCAGGAAATTCAGCCAGCTGTGACTGCAGTTTGGTTAGTTAGAAGTCAGTTTTTAAGACAGGATTAAACAGTGATGTAAGGTTTGTTACGAACTGGACAAACACCCTGCTAATCAGCTGTCTACTTAAGCTGCAAGACTCATGGGATATCTTTCTGCTTTGGCTTGCCAACATCGCCTTCATCAGCACTGCACCTTTACTTTCAACCCCGCAACACCTGAGCATCCATCTTTAAGCCCTGACAGAGTGATTTAGGATATTGTCTCATCCTTTCTCAAATTCTACATGGAAAATAAGTTTGCAGAGTGGTGAGGTCGGAACCTGGATGCTAAACTTAAAACATGTCTGCAGCAATAAAAAACAAAAAATAATACAAAATGCCAAGTTTTCTGATTGAACTACAGCCCTTAAAGCCCTCGGTATTATATTTGATAGATGCTTTTATGGTATCTCAATCTAATCAATGTGGTCAAATTACTTTAAAAACATCTGAATACAATCAGATAAATGTTAAAAATGTCCTCAAGATGATCATCAGTTACCAAAAGCACCTAATGTATCTAATGAGATTCAAGGCCATGTATGTTAAAGTTAATGAAAATTTTGATTTTTTTATTTCAATAAACATTTCAGCTCCAAAAAATTGAGAATTTTCTGGATATATTAAAGGGCTAAACATTTGAGATGCAATTGTTGATATCCATAAGACAATTTACAAAGTAGTCACTAAATATCTATTAAGCTTGTATAAAATAGGACCAAAATCCTTTAGTGGTTGACTTATAAAGTTTTGACTGTGCATTATTAATATGAAACTCAGCATTCACATTATTAGTCGTGCTATTTATAAACAGTTATAAAGGCTTTATTGATGCACTTGTAAAGCATTGGAAAGCCTGAGGAAAGTATTAGTTAGAGCTTGTGAATACTCGTATTTTCTATTTAGAATATCAAATTATGTTAAATTTAATTTATAAACATAATATATGCCATATTATACATACCATACTGATAATCATTACTTTCCATAATCCTTACCCTTACCCTAATCCCTGAGTCTTTACAAGTGCACCACTAACATGCTGATTAGGAATTGATTACTGTGTTGATATATAACATATTACATAAACAATAGTGCTTTTACATGATATGCTTAGTATTTAATACCTAATTTATGCTTGGCTACTGTTTTACTTATAAATAATCATAAATAAATGCTTCTCAGAAGATTAAATGACCTTTAACTGATATTTAAGTAATGCTTAATAGCTTCATTTATTCCAGTACACAGTGCTATCAGACTTATTTTTTATACTTTTTTTGACTTCTTGTTCTATTTCAAATTTTTGTTCATCCATTTTCCTTAAATGCTATTTGTTGCGCAAAAGATACTGTTACAACCTGATAACCCCTTGAAATTAAATAGTTTTTTCTTTGGGTTCCTTATTCCCCATTTTTTAATAATTTAAAATATAAGCAGTGTTTTCATGCTTTTTGTCACTCGTATACCTGTCATATTTTTAATTTAATGTACATTTGATTGTGAGTTTGGATCTTATCCAGTCCCATGGGCCTGCAAAGTACAGTGATCCCCCTCCCCCAAATTCCTGTAAAGACAGAACATATTAGCACCACCTCTGCTTGTTGTCCCCTCACCATCCACCCCTCTCCCGTCAGTCACCCCCAGTGCCCTAAAACTGTCCTAAATGACTTAATCTGAAGGCCGACAGCACCCGGCAGAGGCTGCTGAACGAGGGCCGGGCGCTGTAAGGGGATTGCTGTAATTACTGGGATCTGTGCACCGTATTTATCTTTTCAAGGGCCGGGTGATCCTGCCATAAAAAAGCCCAACATTTGGCAGTTAACTAATGCACACCATTAGATTGATTGTAGTGGATTTGTGTTAGTGTGTGTGTCCCATATTCCCTTGCTGCTGTCATGCTCTGTAATGTGTGTTAAATAATGCTTGCTTGTTCGCTGTAATCCTGATTAAATGGGGGTTAATGTGTGTCTGTTACACTTTTTCACAGACTCCCCAGCCGTGACCTTCCACCACTGAAGGGTTGGCACAGATGAAGCGGCTCGTGGGACTCGGCTTGACAGAGGGAGACACACTAGGACAAGGCAGTTCAGGTAGCAGAGGAGGTTTTTGTCTATATTTTTGTATCTCATTATGTGGGAGAAAGAGACAAAAAGACTGATATTTGTTGCAAAATAATGAAATCCATTGTCTGATCTGCTCTGTTCTTAAACATAAACCTCAGCAGCTTTCAAAATCTGACATTAGGAGTACAATAAAAGGGAGGAAATAATGAAAGAAAATGAAATTATCACTCTTCTTGGATGTGGCAGAGAAACAAACAGATTGACCACGCTCTTCTTTCCAAAAAATCCTCCCCCGTGCAGGCAACATGTTCCTCACGTCCATCTTGGCTGTTTTTTCAGATATTTGGTGTCAGTGTGTGTATGTGTGCCTTGTCTGCCTGTGTGTGTATGTGTAAATGTGCAAGGCTTTTGTGTTTGTGTGTTCGGGGTTGTGAAGACGGAGGCTGCACCAGGCTGTCCAGCCTACACACAAACCGTCCCGTCGTTAAATCACCTTACTGTTCTATCCAACATCCACTGCCCTGAGCATGTTTTTCATTTGATGTGTGTTTTGGTTGAAATGAAAGACACACGGGGAGAGGAGAGCGGAGGATAGGAAAAAAAAACACACAGGGATCGAGAGAGGATGCATCAACATTGGATTGTCAAAGTAACTTCACACTCTGCTCTCTTTGCATTAATAAAACTAACTTTTCAAAGTCTCCTGCGTGCACACACACACCCTCATTTAATCTCCCTCCTTCTCCCACTTGTTCCTTATTAATTTTTATGTTTCTGACCTCGGAAACGGGCATGAGTACACAGATATATTACAGTAATTATCTAATTTTACAGTGCCATTAAACGTCACAGAAATCCAGAGTTATGGCATTAATACAATAAAGAGGGTTTGGGCCAGAGGGATGATAACTTAATACCCGAGCAGTGCGAAACAAACTGTCTACTGTGGATTTTTGCCAGTTTCTATTTCATTAGAGTCTCTTAGAATTTATTTAAGACTGAATGCTTGATACAATTTGTATGCACAAAGGAGGGAATAAAGAAAAGAGGGTAAGGCTTAGTTTTACAACTGTTAATTATCATGAATGTAATGCATGAATCAGACACAAAAGAAGCATGAATTTGTCAACTGAGATGATCCTGAACTAGCCTCTTACTCTATTGGCCAGTAAGCACAAAGCTGAGGACTTCTCCCCATGTAAAGTGTAGAAGTGTTATCTAAACTTCCTTAAATAAGTGCAAAGCTGCCCCATATGTGGGGACTTGTGTTTTGACTCATCAAACTCATGCAGTGTCCTGCTCTTGAGATTTTCTGCAACCAGCTCAGATTGTTTTGTTTATCATCACTGTGGGGCAAAAAAAAACTGAATTCCTTTTATAACTATACACACGTGGACAAAATTGTTGGTACCCTTCGGTTAAAGAAAGAAAAACTCACAATGGTCTCTGAAATAACTTGAAACTGTCGAAAATAATAATAAATAAAAATTGACTGAAAATTAACTGATAAAAATTGGACATTGCTTTTGAATTGCGGCTCAACAGAATTATTTTTTAAAAAACAAACTAATGAAACTGGCCTGGACAAATATGACGGAACCCCGAGAAAAGATTGAAAATTATTTGACCATGGAGACATGTGAAACTAAGGTGTTTCTGGTAATTAGCATGACAGGTGTCTTCAAACTTAAATATAATATATTTTTTGCCAAAGCATTGCTATTGGTCACCCTCCACATCTGTGAGCAGGTTATACGAACATTAATCCAATTAAACCCATGCAATATTATGTATTTAAAATGGGGATGGGCAAATTTGAGAATCAATAGAGCCTCTTAAAAACATTTTTTTCAATGCCTGAGGGCCACACTGTAATCAACTGTCAGATACTACAAAAATAAATAGACAGGCATGAGAAGCAAATAGAAATATTTCATATAAATTGATTGTACTGACATCTGTATACATTTAATACTTGATAATATAGCATGATTTAATGGGCCTGACATATGCTCAGTGCCACTTTTGTCATCTTTTTAAATGTGATAACAGTCCCAGTTTCTGAAGTCCTAATAGTTTACCTTTAGCATATTTTTCTAAAATATACATTGTGTAATATAAGAATACATACTGACTCCTATGTTACATTCATGTGCTTCATAAAAGAAATATAAAAGAAACACTTGTTGTAAAGTCAGTTATTTGAATACTCAGGAAAAAAACAAACATATATCAGCAATCTGGGGTGAAACAGAAATATTTTGATGACTAGTTTACAGATGGTGTCTTATTGGTATGTCAGACTGAATCACTTTTTGAAAATTCTGTCCTGTTCTCTTTTCTTCATGTTTACAATTTGTTGATTATTGGAATTAAGTGGTGGGCCACACTTAGTGAGGTGGAGGTCTACATGTGACTCCCAGGCTGCCTATTACCCACCCTTAATGTAGAAGATATAGCATTCTTTTATCATTTTCTGATGGGATATAAGTTTTGATCTGACAGCAGTCTCATGCTAATATGCAACATGAACCTGCAATTTATTGATTCATGGAAAACCAAGTAAGCCTTGTTTTCAGTGTTTTAGCATCGTCCCTATTTGGTGTCTAGCACTTTGCACTTCTCCTCCTCAACTCATGACGTGAAGCTCATAAAGCAACCATTCATATGTGATATTTGTTTTTGGTCCCATTCACCTGACCCTATAGATAAAAGACAGCATCACCAAATAAATCCCCACCATGAGCATAAAATGCATCTATTCATGATGAAATAATATCCTCAGATATTTGAGCCTGAATCAAACTTTTATCTATGCATTGGCTGTAGTGTATATTATCATTAATCATGAGTAATTAACGATCTTCTTCATGTTTAGGATATCAAACACCGTTAATGACAGATTAGAGCTCCACTTTACTTTCATATATATATATATATGTATATATATATATATATATATACATATATATATATATATATATATATATATATATATATATATATATATATATATATATATATATATATATATATATATATATATATATATATATATATATACACACACACACATATATACACACATACAGTATATAGGTGGCACAGTGGTACAACAGGTCATGTGCATGTCAAGGTTGTCAGCTGGGATAGGCATCAGCCTCTTGTTTTTTTACTCTCATGCATGAGCAACTAAGCCACATTACCTTCATCTGCACTGCTACAGGGCCTAAAATTATTGAATACTTTCAAGTGAATTATTCTAATTCCTTTCAGTTCAGTTAAGTAAACACGCACAGCTTTCATTAAAGTTCATGATAACATTCCTATTTCTTAATACATGCAAATGATGGTCTTAATAAAGCGGCGATACAAATATATAAAGTAAGTGAGGCTGCTTTCTAATGTGATAGTAAAATTGTGAGGGTACATGGACTTCAACTGCACCTTCCTCCTCCTCCCTCTGACTACTTAAGTTTTCTTTACACCACAGGCTCAAATGAACACGTTTAAACCCATTCACTCTCACACCCATTCATTCACTGATGGCTGGAAAATCAGTGCAAGTTGTCCATCAGCAGCAGCTAACACATCTGTGCTCTTTAATACTTATTTATATACTTATGTCACAGCAGTGTGAGCTTTTTAAGGTTATGTCTTACCCAAGATCACAGCGATTCGTGACAGATAAAGCTGGGCTTCAGCCCTCAACCATGGTGGTGGTGGAGTAAACCTCCAGATGAAACCACTGTCCCCTTGTTAGTGTGGTCAGTGTTGATTTACGTTGATAACTGGTAGAGTTTTAGCAGTTATTTTAATTTTTGATTTACTGATTTTCTATGTTGATTTAAATGCATTAAAATCAGACCAAAGACCAAAACATAAATCGAAGTTGTAGTGGATCTATCCCTTTTTGTATGTCTTAATTAAGTCCTTAAATGATATAAGTGCAATAGCTAAAGAAAAGATGGGCGTTTAAGGGCCTCAGTCCACAGCTGCATTGGTTTTTGTTTTGTTTGTCTTCTTTATCAGTGCTCAAAACCTCAGTTTTTAGTACTAACCAGCAGTTTTATATTGCTGTTTCAAATGTTAACATCTGCTTCTCTCAGCATAGCTTTTTGTGCTTAATATTGGCTTCTACTTCTAGAAATATCATCCAGGAACATGAGAACAAAGTCAGAGGATCATCTAACATCAGGAACAGCAGCCAAAGACCAGGAAATTGTTTTCTTAAAAAGACAAGTGAATTCATTTTCTCTTCCACCATCTGCCAATATCATAAATCATGTTCCTTTCTTGATTTTAACATTGAACATCGATTTGATAGCTCTCTGAGGAAAAACTGACACTGCAGAAAACTGTTCCAAAAGTTGAACTGTTTCAACTAAGAGTGCCAGGGATACAGTGACAAAAAAACAGCTGAGGCTGAGGGCAGATGACTGAGGCTCAAATGCTTGACTGCATCAGCTTTGGATTATTAATAAACTTCTGCAGTGCAAAACATGGCAGCTGTGGACACAGGCCTTTAATGTATTTCTTGTTGAGAGAGTTGAGTGGCTTTTCTTTTAGAACAATGTGTGTGGTCACACATTGACCACAGGAGACACTGTGGTCAATATGTGACCACATATTTCCCAGGGCGTGGGAAAGAAACTTTAATAAACACCAAATTTCTCCCAATACTGCGTTAGCATTGTGAAAACGTGTATGACAGCACACAATTGTGATTGGCTAACACAGATGGATAACTTAACATGACAACTATTACTGGAATGTGGTGTGAACAAGAATAAAGTATTTACCCTGACCTGCAGTGCAATAAAGCTTTGTTGTAAGATGACTTAAAAAGCTATACTAGCCCATTTACTGTTCACCTGAGTTAATGCATTAAGTTATGCATTAAGTTTGGCATAATCAGGGATGGGAATCCACAAACAGTTCCAGTTACATCATTGTTATATAGTCATTATACAATATTCAGTATTTGATATTTATTTAACATATATAGATGGATAGATGTAACTATCCCCATAATTTCATTACTTTGAACATGATAACAATTCAATACAAGTTCTTCTAGCTCTCAGTCTTTTTTCAAATTTATTAACATCTATACATGATTATTATTAATATAATAATACTTGATTTTATATAATTTGATGATCATACTACTTATCTTATTTGTTTTTTTTGTCTTTTTTTTTTGTTTATTTTTTCACTGTCAGTTGTTGGTTTCATGTATGCCATTATCCTTTTTGTGTCCTCTCTGTCACTTTTTTTATTTGATTTAACTCCTTGAAGGCGGTGATATCATTAGTGTTGTTTGTTGTCAGTTCCTTTATCAACTTCTTTTGCTTGTCTGCAGGTTTTGCAAACATTCTAATCAAAGATTGTAACAAAATAGTCAAATATGGCAGGCAAGAACAGAAGTGGTCAAAGTTATGTCTTGAACTGTGCCAAACAGCTGTTTCTGCACAAATGTCAGTTTGTGGACACACCAGCGACTTGCAGAAGGATTTATCTATATTCACAGAATTTAATATCAGGAGTCAGTTTTGCATTGTTGCTACTGAAAATGTGTGTAGGTGAACTTTTCTCCACACAGAACTTTGCTGGAATTGACAAAGGAATGATTTAGAATTGGCACACTTTTTAATGGCATTGGTGTTAAATAAGTCTTATCAGTGCCCTTTCCTAAACTTAAAACTGTTAAGACGTGGGTATGACTGATATTTCATTGTAAATAAAAGCATCAATTCATGCTTTTTGTCCTGTGGATCCTACACCAAAGCCTTACAAAAGCAGGAGGTTTAAACAGTCATCAGTAGTTTGTTCAATTTAAGCACAAGTGCCTTCAACCTGATTTAAATATAGTCAAATATTCTAAGCACAACGTTAGAGCAAACATACATTTCTCCTCTTGGTTTCTGTTTCAGACGACCCTGCTTTCCACCAGAATTCAGATTTACAACATTTTATATTTAGATTCTCCTCATTTTCCCAGATCCTGGCCGGCGATGGTGTTATTTACTGTGGCGCTGACTGAGGCACATTTGGGAGCAGTTCAAATTCAAAGCTGTGCCAATCTACTCTTTCCTCTTTTTTATCTTTTTTTGTTAATATTTCACCCCCCTCTCTCCTTTCCCTCCTCTCATTTCTCTCTACCTGCGTCCCAGTAGATGGAGATGTGAAATATTTAAACACACTTTGTTGTTTGGGGACAATGCACTTCAGCAGATGGGCCATCGCCGCACCGACCCCCGATGTATGCAAATCTCCATACAAAGCAGCCCAGGATGTTTTCAATATAACACAAGTGCCTCAGGCCCTGTTTTAATCCCTCTTTACCCACAGCCAATGCACTGTTTCATCCAGTCAAACGCCTTAAGCGCTATGTCAACTTGGACATCTGGCCACATAACTGAACCCAAAAAAAGTGTGCTTGTGTGTGAGGAGGGGAGCATGTTTATTGGGGGTTAGGAAAGGAGATAAAGGTGATAAAGTGCACCCAAATATCCAGAGATAAAGTGATCAGTGCCATCATTAATGGCATCAGAACATCAGAGTGCAGAGTGTCGTTTCTGAGGTGGATTCCTCGCCCTTCACACCGCAGGGAAACAGGTGCCAGTGTTGCTTTCTTCATTGTCTCTTAACTTGTTTTGCTGTTTTCTCGCTTGTTTTTCTCACCCCCACCCTCTAGGAATAAGAAAACCTCAAGCACACACACCCTCTGGTACACATTGGCATACACAAATGTGGCCCACCGACACACACACACATACACACAAGCGCTGCCTGCAGACTTTCTGGTCAAAGGACTGATGTCTGTCGTGGTGACATCTGAAGGGTGCTACAGCACAGCCAGACACCTGGATACACATGGCATCCTTCACTACTCTGTGTCAAAGTCCACGTGTGTGTGAATGTGTGTGTGAGGGTTTGTGTGCACGCTAGGTGTCCATTAGGTGTGGGGGGAAGGTGCCGTAGAAGGCAAGAAGCGCCTCCTGAGGGTAACTCATCAGCTTTTCCTGGATGGAGCAGGAGTTTAGACGCTCGAGGCGATGTTTCGTGTCCTTATTGACCTACATGATACTGAATACACACATCCATGTGTGACGTACCTTTAGTGCAAACATACATGCATTTACTGATTGACTTATGTTGTAAAGCAAGACTCCCACTTTCTTACTTACAGTACATCCCAGTCTATAGATCTGATTTATTTTAAACCAGCTCCATAATTTTTATATATTAGGGCTCAAAGTGTTAGCTTGTGGAAGAAAGAGTCTTATAAACAGGAAAGTGAGTTAGCATTAGCATGTCCTGACTCTCAAGGATGAAAGTATCTGGGATTTTAGATTATTGTAAAAAATGAGTTCCTGAACAAACCTCAGCCAACTTTGCTGGGCAAGTTATTCTCAATAATGTGGAAAACTTCCCTATCTCATACTGTTAATAAATCCTTTTTAGAATACTTGGATCTACATCCAGGTTTGGATTACCAAAAAAAAAAAAAAAACCCAATTAATTTCTTGTCTCCTGAACAACATTCCCTGAAAATGTCAAAAAAGTCAATAGAAACCATATCCAGTTATAATAATAACAATAATAATAATATTAATAATAATAAATCTTTATTGCAGACACAGGTCCATGTAAAAAAACAAACAATACAGACATAAAAATAGGCAGTAATATATAAAAAAGAAGCAGAAATACATTAGGTACAGGATACAGAACTGAACGTATTAGAGTGTATATAACCTATTGCACCGATGTCGCCTCAGCTTGGAGGTTAACCTATAGCAGCTATACAACCGAGCTGTGTATAGTAGGGTAATGTAGGCCCTGAAAAGTGAGCACTTAACAGAGACAGAACAAATAGAAAATTTCCTAATCAGCATGTTCGCCTGAGCATATAATTCAATGATAATTCAATCATAATAAAAAAATGTAGAAAACTGCCCTATCTCGCAATGTTACCGAACATTTAAAAAATATCTTGGTCTGCATCCGGATTGGGATCACCACCAAAATCTGATGACTTTTTCCCTGAGCCATGAAGAGCACTCCCGAAAAGTTTCAGCAAAAACTCTTGATAACTTTTTGCGTTATCTTGTTCACAAACTAAAGAACAAACTAACACTGTAATTAATGCTGGCAAAAACATAGGTCCATAGATTTTATTGTTTAATCTAAAGTAATAAAATGCATCTTATGTTGTCAGCTTTTGAATTTTTGAACTGCTGTTGTGCATTTAAAAGGTTGGTTGCCAACAAACTGCTATAAAGGACAACAATAATGTCCAGGCATCATAATGCAAGTATTTCTGATCATCTTTAATTGATCAGTTATTCATAAGCTTTTGCCACAGCCACGAAGACCAACTTGATAAGGTCACTCCATTGACAGGAAATCTTCAAACAAGAAGTTGCAGCATGATGTTTGACATATTGTACCTGCTTCTAAGTCCTACGACTGTTGTAGTTCCACAGTAGCTGAATAAGCTTTTTTACCTTGTCCTAGATTATGTGGAAGACCCTTAATCCTAAACAATCATGAAAGTTTCATACATGTTTGTATGAGTCAGATTGCATTATACGCAAAGACCCATGAACAGATTGAAAAATAGGCTTTTAGTCAAGAGAACCAACTATAACTTCCATGTTGGCGTACTAAATTCTGATACCCCTGCTACGCTCTGTTGCAGTGTGGTTTAGGTCTAAAGTTAAGACATCAGATTTGATCAGTCACATTAATCATGCGGTTTTGCTGTTTCAGGTGCTTTATGGTTTAGTCAGTCAGGTGGCAGCTGGACATTATTCACTTTATTTTAGCTTTTATTGTGTTTGAAAACAAGGACATGTCCCATGCTTGCCATGCTGTCCAATGAAATGTGTTTGAATTCTTCGTGTAATGATATGAAGTGTCATCCTATCATACGCATGGCTGCAAGAGTCCTTGATTCAAAAACTGACCTCTGCAGTGATTATTTAAGTTTTGTTTTGTTAAAAAATATGTTTAACAATGTTCCCCAGTTACATTCTTTTCCATCAAAGTGGAGCTATGTTTCATGATAAAGTAACATTAACATTTTGCCACCAGACAAGGCAGTGGTAAAATGTTGGGACTATGCTGTTAGACATTTAAAATCCACTCAGAACATGTATATTTGTTTTTTCTTCAGCTTGATGGAATAGACATGAGCTCAGTTAGAAATGTGATGTCACATTTTTTCTCAAAATTATTATTTTTTTCAGATGTGTCACTATAGGTCGACAGGGATGCTGACTTTTTTGCTTTTGGGCTTGTTTCTGGTCTTTGTCATGTGGGCTGGTTGTTGGTGTGGACGGCCTGTACCTGTGGACCAGCATAGCTTTAACAAGTGCAAGTATTCTGTCTTTCCGTTTGCTCCATTCAATTATCATAACTGTTGTTAATGCCAACTTTCAAATGATCAGTCAATTGGAATATACCATAGTTGATTTCCTATCACAATAATTACTTTTATAACCATATAGATAGGAGGACCCTCTTGAAAATCAGATGCCACATATCAGTGGGGTTATCCTTCAATACATTTATATCAACAGATAGATGTGAAAAAGGGAAATTTATAGTCTGGCAAACAATAAAGTTAACACCATCATAATTTCTCATTGTAGTCTCTTTGTCTGCCAACCTATATATCTTCTTTCATGTCTTTAAGAAAATAGACCTTGAAAAGGGGAATAAAACAAAAATAAATAAATACAACAAAAAGGCAGGGTATGGCTTTAGCCCACACTTTTGTAAAGCATCTTACACTTAACAATTAACGAGTGATTGACTGAATAAAATCAGTCTTACTGAGAAATGACTCCACTCCAAGAGTAAGTCTTTTAATCAAAGTGTGTCAGTGTTTTTATCAGTTTATCTTGAACTAACTGAAGTGCATAAATTGCATGAACACAAGAGCAATAGGACTTGTTATTTTTCAGCATGGCTAATTAAGAGTTAAAACATTTTGAATTAAAGACTAAAATGATTTTTATTGGCTATTATTGAGATATGTTTTTTTAAATTGAAATCAACTCTGAAAGGGCAAAAATAACTAGTATTTGATTAATAATAAATGGCATTTTTTGTTTGTTTTCAGACAAAGCTTAAATCTAAAATTCACTCTACATTGTAGCTTTAAATAGAATAAATGCTGCACCTGATCTATTTAATACTTAATATAGCAGCACTTTACAGCTTTTCGAACAGCCTTCATGAAATAGAGCACTATTTGGAGTCTTGATGATGTAGAAATTAATGAAAAAGTACGTCTTAAAGACTGTCTGAGTTGGATTTTGACTATCTCTGCTGATTTTCATCAAATTGTAAAAATGTGTTCATGTTAGGAGGAGCTGCTGTATATCGCAGCTCTGTAAGCATATTCCTTTTGCACTGTGTTTGTAGCTGGCATGAGAGAGACTGCCTGCAGCTTGTGTGATGGTCTGTGGATATGTGTGGATGTGCTGAGAGAGGAGGGGGCAGTTTGTGTGTGCATGTGTACTTAAACCTCAGGCCATGGTACTGCGTGTGTCTCCTTGTTATGTGTATGCCTATGTTGTATCAGTGCGTGTGTTTGTGTGTGGGGAGTTGGGGGGGTTAGAAAAGAGTGTAGGTGAGTGCCGAAGACAAACCTGTCAGTTTCACAGCTGGTTTCTCTGGCTGCAGGGCTCAGGCCGGAGCAGGGTGACACTCGGCATCACAGCACCCCAGCACAGGGCCTGGGGTGAACACACCATCATATACTGTAGACAGACACACACACACTCGCGCACATACCTTGGTTGGCTGCCCTCAACTGAAAGACCAAGAGACCAGTGAAACACACCACCTGGGCAAGTCATCATATCTTGTCAAAGATTTTTTTTTTTGTCTTTTTGGCTGGATGGAGGTGTGAACAACATCACAGAGCAGATTGCCTGGCAATGGACTGACCATCATGTTGTAAGGAAGGGGTGGGAGGGTGGGAGGGGGAGGGTTGAGAGGAACACGGAGTGCGAGAAATAACAAGAGGAAAAGTATAATGTAAGAGGAGAATGGCTTTCTTTTCATTAGCCTGAGCTAGAGTTGGCTTGTCTCCCTGCATCATGAGCCACAGTGGCTTGATCGGGACTATCATGGCCGCTCTCCACGCATTATTGATGATGCGAGTTGATGTGGACGATTAGCTTGGACGGTCCCTTCCTTGCGTCGAGAGGCGACAGCGTTTCCCATCCCATCCTTTGGTCTCATTTTGGGACTCGCTTCATAGTGTGTTCCCGAGTGGAGTGGACTCTCTGTGGGGAAAAAGAGCCTCAGGCAATAACCCCCCCCTCCTCTTTATTCTCCACCTCCCAGTCAAAGCCCCCCCCCCCCCCCCCCCCAATCTACCACCATCCCTGCACATTTCCATCTCCACATAGATGGAAGTGATGGCAATTTCTTCAGGGCTTTTAGAGGATGTTGGCCCTTTTTTAGATCTCTTAACAGTTTACAAGCAAAAAGGGCACTGAGGTAAAGACTGAAGTCGACACACTTAAGGTGGATTTTTGCTGATGTCAATATGCCAGTATTCGCAAACTCATTTCTGCAGAGCATGATGTTGTTAAGCTGCCACATTAGTCCAGTTAAAAATTAGACAAAGGCACAGGCAGAAGTTGCACTCTGTGTATGTACTTGAGTAAAAAGTGCTCTTCAAAATGTACTTGAGTACTGAGTGTTTTAAATGCACTGGTCTGAGTCATAAACAAAACGACTACAGTGGAGTGTGATTTGTTTCAGTAGAGATGCATAATATTATCATATCATTAGTAATAGATAATTGCCTGAAAGCTTATTATCAGTATTGGCAGATATGGAAATTATGCAGATACAGTATTTACAGCAGATATTTTGGCCGCATTACATAGCACATATATTGACTGTAATATTAGAAGAATGTATGAATGTACTGTAGTTTATCTCATCATCATCAAGTGTCCACTTTCAAAATCAAAGGCGTCGTTTATAGGGCTGGGTTAAAAAAATCGATTTAAATTGATTTTCCTGTAACTGGTTCATAATCGATCCATAAAATCTAAAGATCGATCTTTTAACTTGGGTAGTTTTTTCTTCTTTGGATGTGCAGAGAAGCAGCCTGTGGTATCAACACTGCTAGTCTCGTGTGATCAGCGTTTAGCGTTTTTTTCTACTGAACAAGATCTCATGAGATGTTACTGCAAATAAACATGGTGGAAGCACTATATGGGCACCACTGGCAAGTTTAAAAGCTGATGTTTGGATGTACAGTATTTAAGATTTAACAAGTACAAAGGAAAATATGAGTTGGACAAAAAACAAGTAATATGCAGAATATGCATTAATGCATATCATTAAATTATGATTAATGTAACTGCTTTGGGTTTAGTTCTTCATGTTAAAACAATTTTTTTAATGATGTACCAGGTCAAAGGGTCACTTTTTAAATTTACAGCACTATTTTAACTAAGATATGCCAGACTGAATAAATATCAAATTGAATCGTGAATCAAATCGATTTGAGACCTTGTAATATCGAATTGAATGGATCCAGAAAATCTGAATCAATACCCAGCCCTTTTCATTTACTTAAAAAAACAGAAAGTTTAACAGAAGTTTCACCACAAAATAACAGTTCAATTGAATTAATGTGGAGGCTTTATGCTCTCTCTGATATATTATGATAAAACGTACATTTGCTGGCATTAAATACATGTTCTGTGCATAGGGTTTACAACTACACACATCCAACTGGTCTTTTTGGTGGTGGAAGTTTCAATATCCAGCTTAAGATTATCCTTATTTTAATATGTTTTATGCTCTCAAATTAGAATTAAGGATCCAAAATTTAAAAAATCAAGTGCAGGCAGTTTCCTTGAATTTTAGAGTTTCCATTGCTTTTTTATTTCTGTCGTGCAATGTGTTTGAAAATATTGAAAAGTTGGACATCAGCAAAAATCTGATATCATGTATCCCTGTAGAGAAGTGTTGTATGTAACAGTGTTTGACCAAAATGCCATGACCACAGTGTGCCCTGATATCTATAAAATAAGACATAGGGAAGTATATCAACCTTTTCAGTCAGATTGTCAGCTCTCTCTCAGCTCTCTGTCCTGTTGGGAACTTTAAACTGAATTTGTCAACATATTCTCTGACATTTAACGGTGTATATGTGCTGCTGTGCACACTTTGTGAGTTAAAAAAGCAAAGTAAAATGTGTTTTGATCTTGCATGTGTGTTTCCAGCTGTCTAGTGCAACCTCAAAAAATCATGTGAAACACTGTGCTCCATGCAAATGACAGGGCCCATAATGGCTTAAAGGGTTAGTTTGGGTTTTTTAAGTGTGATTGCTTGGGGCCTATGCCTTAAGTAAACATATTTGCCTCTAAAGCAACTTGCAAGCTTTTGTCCTTAATGGGGACGATGTCTCATAACATCTCACAACAGAGATGTCAGAGAGCTCTGATGAAAGGTCCAGAAGAAGTGTCACCACAATGTCCCACTCGTCCCACAACAATTGATCCTTCCCTTTTTCTAACTGTGATGCCATCTGCAAACGTTCTTCCTCTGTGTACTCCTAAAGTTCATGAAGATACCCTGTCACACTCAGGTCTAATGGTGTGTTGTCATCACTTTTGTCAAAAATGTTGAATTTTAGTTCAGTTTTTGTGAAGTTAGTGTTTGTTGTTTCATTTTACGACCTTGTCAAATGATGTTGGAAGGATATGTGGCCCCAAATGTTGTAACATACAAAAGTTTTAAACACATGGGCTTTGTTCAGGAAAGTTTAACCGCATGAAAAACATACCAGTGTCCAGTCAAGCCAACGTTGTTTTCTGTGTATTTTAGCCTTGAAGAGGGCTTACCACAAGGCTTTCGGTGGCCTGCAACATTTGGTCAGCATTCCAATAGGGACAAAGCTGCTTTCTTATTCAACCATATTTACAAATATCACAGGCCTCAAGCAATCACATTTCAGAAAACCCTAAATGAAAATTTAAGTCGACTGAAAACTCTGCAAAGTGAACAGGCTCACTCTAAATTGCTCATATTTTCATGTCATTGACACAGAGGGAAGACAGCAAACATTTACCAAACTGCTGTGTAGTAACTTTTGTTTACTGATAACACATAGAGCACAACATACTGGCTAAACATAGTGGCACCTAGTCAGTGTTTGGTGTGAGCCTCACATGGTGACCTGATACACTGATATAGAGCCCATAGAATTGTTTGAGAATGGGTAGAACCTTCCGATAACATATCTGACAGGTGATTGGCTGATCCTTTCTGTCGATAAATGCTTTCTGTGCTGTTGCTTGTTTTTCATTTAATAAAGAAATGTGGATAAAAATCAATTAAAACTGCTACTTGAGCTGTTAGCATCTATGCTAATCTCTTTACAAACAGGCACTTCCTGTGGTCATTTGCGCATATCTTCCTGTTCTAAAGGATACTGATTGTGCTCTACCACTTTAGGCTGTTAGTAGTTGTTGATTGGAGCTTGACAAAATGGATCTGGCTCAATATTGAGGGGCCATCCACATTGAGATGAGTTTAATTGATTCACTATTTTTTTTATCATATAGATGCTTCATCCACATGGATCCAAGGTTTTGGGAACCAAAAAACTGAGACTTTTGAAAATGGTTCGAAGACTGAATGAATTTAAAATGCTGTCCTTTTGTTAACATGTGTTCAGTGATTATACACATTTTCAGAAACAATCTCATAGCACTGCCTTTAATCTGCAGATGCTCACCTTAACAACAGTAGAAATACAGTTTTGCCTTCATGCCTCAGAAGCTACTGAAGTTGTTCTGGGTTTCACAGCAAAATCTTCTGCTTCTCAACTTCCATTGTGAGCAACAAGTCTGCATGGAGAACAGCATTTGTCAGTGTTTCTTTACACCAGACATGCTCCATACCTCCTTCACTGGTTTTGATGTATGTCTGAGGCACTACTTACAGACCGGGCATATACCACAGCATTTTCAGTGTTTTTATTTGGACAGCCCAATTTCCTGAAAGGTTCTGTAAAAGGGGAATATGCTGAATTCTAAAAAAATACATATCATGTCACAATAACACTGGTTTACAACTTTTATATCTGTTTATGCTGATATTTGTGCCGATAATATACTGCTTTCATAGAAAAATACAACAGTTAGAGAAGCAGTAATTATTATTCTGCAGAGCAAGAGAACACAGGTATGTCCAAAAAATGAGCAGCTGTGTTGTGAATTCTGTTGACATTTTGGGGAGAAAGACCCTAAGTGGTGTCAATTATAAAAATAAAGGCGACATGTTGACAGCGGCAATGAAACTGTTGTTTTGACTGCTGCTGTCAGGGGAGGTTCCTGTGTCTAAAGTTTACACAGGAAACGATTCTGCCTCAGTGATTCTGTCCTGGATAAATCTGTGTGTGTCAGAGTGTATGTGTGCGCGCGATCAACTTCTGCTAAATACTAATTACTGAATACTTAGTACGGATGCCCTTTCTATTGGGTCCCTTTAGTATAAACATTCATTATGGCTGCTTTTCTCCTTTGTAGCTCTATCATCATTATTCCACCGCATCCCCCCGAGGAGCGAGACAGAGCCGAGACCGAGGCCGGAGCGGGCTGAGGGGAGAGAACGGTGTAGAACCAGAGCGCCAGGACCTGGGAAATGCACACAAGTGATATTTGTGTGCTCAGATCAAAAAGCGTTTACCTTTAGATGTTTCCCCGATATGAATATTCAACATCCTTATTGAAATCTAATTTGGGTCTCCTTGTCTCAGGGGTCTTTTCATCAGTGCCTGTTGCCTGAGGCCACAGCTGATTGACAGCCAAACTTTAGTAAAGAGCAGGCAGGAAAAAAAGGGGTAGATCTAGTGGTGTTGGAGATGTGAGCGGTCGGTGTGAAGCCGGGGGAGAGCAGGAGCAGATGAGTGGAAAAGGGTGGGAGGGGGGTGTTTAACCTCATCGTATGCATACACAAACAGAATGCTGCAAATTATTAGAGATGGAGAGTAAACAGATAATAAAGACAAACAGAAATGTGTTACAATACACATTGCAATACTACAGATTTCCCCATTGTGTAAAGAACCTTCCTCACAATTTAACCTATCAATAATAGTTATTCTTCTGTTTAAGGATCATGTTTTTCTGTTTCTGAAAACTTAGTTCAAAATCTGCTATTTGCCACATTCATGAGCTTTTATGGCTGCATTCAAACTGTGAGCTGTTATGCCCTGTTCTGTTCAGGCATTTTTCCTCCTTTAACATACTCATATTAGAAAAGATTTGATTTCAATAGCCATTCACATTTTCTGGGATATATATATATATAAAGAACGTAATTAGGTTGCTTTGACCTGCAGTGTGAATCCAGCCTGTGTTACTCAACAGAACATTAAGCCGCTGTTGGCTTATGAAAAATGTTTCCCAACTTTGAAGCAAACACTAAAAAAATGTTTAAAGATTTGCATGTTCAATCCAGTGTGGGCTGCTCTGAGGCAGGATTGTAAGATAAAACAATTGAAGACTTTTGACTATCTTTATAACAAGACACAACTTTAACCCTCAGGTCCCTTTGGTGCCTTTTAGGGACAGAGAAATATTTTGTCTATATGGTTCTATTTTCATCATTTATCCTTATAATTTGTAATTTGGCAGGGTTTTGTATTTTTTTGTATTTTCAGTCCATCTGTGATAACAGGACTGTAGAGCTTTGTCTAGTCTAATTAATCACATTCATTCTACATTTAAGAAAAAACACTTTTGCCGCCTGCAGGCCATGCTTCAGATTTGTAGTTTTTACCACTTTCCAGCAGATGACCCCACTTTCCCATTCCAGCAGGTCAAAATATCCAATTCTCCTAATGAGAATATGATAATTTATACAGAACTCCTAAGATGGCACAGCACAAAAACAAAGAAAAGAGGGAGAGGAAATAAATTCAAATGTTCTGAAACAGATTTTGTTGATACCCACAGACATGTCCTAAATGTGTTAAAGAGATTTCTTACATTTTGTGCATGGGAAATAAAATGTTATATAAAGTGGTTTAACAGTACAAAAACTGGTTTATAAAGGGTTAAAACTTCGAAATTAAATAACTTAGCTTGGCATGTGCCTCAAAGCAAGCGGGATTGCTCTTTTGAAACCCTGTACATGCACAGGTTCACTCTGGGAGCTCAGGGTTCCTCCCACAGACCAAAAACATTCTCATTAGGTTAATTAGTTGGTATGTGTGTGGGTGTGAATGTCTGCCTGTCTCTCTATGTGGCTCTGTGATTTTTATCAGGCTGAAAAGGCATTAAAATAGCCACAAACCAAAATACTTCTTGATAAACATCACTGGCAGGTTCTGGATGGTGTTAATTTCAAAGATTTTCTCTCATCAGTTTGAATTATGAAAATATTTGTTCTTTTATCAAAACTTTGGCACATCATGTACTCACACTGATTTAGTAAAAGGAAAAGTTGTTGTTAATATTTAATGATTTGACAGCACTGTTTTGTGTGTCCACCTTTGAGATGCAAAATTGTATGTGACTTCTTTTGATGAGACGACAGGGTGGGAATTTGTTTTGGAAGCTTTTGACTGAAGTTTTCACTGAGTTACACACTTTGAATGCACATCTATGATTGTACTTGGGAAAAATATGGGAAAATGGTTGATTAGGATAAATAGTGAAATCTTTTCTTCTTGGTGCACTTTGTATATTTTGAGGCTTTCTTGTTATATGGGTGTTCTCAGGTTCATCCTGCAGCCCATTTCCCAAGCGGCCAGTCTTACCCATTCCTCATTCCTTTTCCAATTCAACCAGTGTTACAGTGAAGTCAATGTAGTCAAAAGTGTCAAAAAAAAGCTAAACAAAGCAATCTACTCTAAACTAGAAGTGCTCAGAAAGCACAAACCTCTGCCAAGGCATTTAGCATCCAAGTTATTAGAAAAAATGTAGAAAACTGCCCAGTCTTGCAATGTTAAGAATCTAGGTTTTAAATCCAGATTAGGATCAACCCCAAAATCAAATCACTTCTTTCTGCCATGACCAACATTTACACAACATAGCATAATCGATCTGTTTAATATACCCTCTCCAGTTCTGTTCACATCTTAAATCAACAATTCAGTATTGTTTTGGTTGTGAATGAGGTGCTTTGTGTATTGGTACATTTCTGGATGTCTTTATATTACACATAATCAAGGTTTATTAACAGGACACTTGATGGATGGATATATATATTAATAGATGGATAATGGAATGGATGGATATATAGATGCACGTTATGCACTTTCTTGATCTCAAACTGATAAATTAATGTGCTACAGGAGTCCGTTTTAAGCAAGTGAAGCATAAAAAGGAAAAATGCACAGTAAAAATGCTTTCACAACTACAGAGAAAAGAAAAAAGATACTAATGTGCATCCAGAAACATAATTCAGATTATTTATTAGGTTTAAGTTATAGAAAATAAAATATATAATTTTAAAGTGCAGATTTATAAAAAGTGATTTAATGTGGATTACAGCTCAAAACCAAATAGAAGACATTTCATTTTTAGTAAAATTTTCATTCCATTTTTTGTGCAACCCAAAATAGTTGCTTGATGTCACATTTTTGCAGATTTATTCTTTATTTTATTAAACAGTAAGATGTATATCAGATTAACACCCTGATCTTTAACACCATTTGACTGATGCTAAAAGGAAAAAACAGAGAAAGCTGAGTATTCATGTAAACTACTGTGAGCTCCAACAACATAATATATTTCTGTGTCATAAAGTCCTCTTCAGGCATATAAGTCAACCATCGTGATACAGACACATTTGCATTTAACAAAAATAGTTCTGACTTTAAGATGAGGATTTGGGAGATTTAGTAGTATTTGCACAGTTGTGAGAGTATTTCATTTGGTCTCTTCTCGTCTTAAAACTGAGCATCTGACGCTCGCTGCCAAAGGCAAAGCACCATATTGTTGTCTAAAATTATATTTCTAAACATTTGTTCACTTATTTGTCTCCATTTCTGACTAAGGACCTGTGAACCTCGTATCCGCTCATTTGGCAGAATAAGAAGAAGTCTGACTGTACGCTTGTGCTCGGACTCTGACTGCAGGGAGGGATGGTGATGAAGTGCAGCTGTGTCTCCATTTTTCCTGGCTTATATAATAGTGGAGACTCAAATGTGCCTGAGCTGCCCTTTTCCTGGCACAAAATTGGATGTAGAGAGCAAAAGTGTGAAGAAATATCACATTTAGAGTTGGTTATTCTATTGTTCTGTAAAAAACTGCTGGTGAGTTCAGATTAAGGAAAAACACCACACACATATTAAAGCTGTCCTCATCTGGCCAGTGTGTTGAGCATGGTTTAATATTATTATCGCGCAGGTGTGGGTCTCGTCCCTCAGGGTTCCATTAAAACGATGCCCCTCTCAATGGTGGCTGCATTTGCTCTTTAGATTTAACACAGGCCATATGTCTAGCAGGAGGCAAACAGCTGATGGGCTTTAATTGACAGAAATCAACATATTTGGTCGTGTGTTTGCGTGTATGTGTGTGTGTGTTGGTTTGTTATTGTGCTCGGGCCTCGGGGAATCCCTTTAAAGGGTCAATTACAAATCAGAACAGAGTTTGGATAGAAAGAAAAAGGAAGAGGGCAGCATGAGGGACAGGCATACAGACAGGAAGACAGACACAGAGGCTTGTTGACTGTTAAAGGAGACAAGAAGAATCCATAATGGAGACAGAGAACACACGCAGTCAAAGCACGTTTTGGCATGGCACAGTGTGAATTTTGTCACTGAGAAAGATGACTAAAACGTTGATCAATTACCTTTTTCATGACAAAAAAAATGAAATAAAGCCAAAAATCAATCTTTGATATCAAAATAAAACTGACAAAATGCAATTTTACTTTTGGTCAACAAGACAAGACTAGAAGGTTGGAGTTAGACATGAGAAATTTATGATATATTAATTTTTTGGGGAGAAACATGTTTGTTTTTCCTGCAGGTCTGTTAAAGACATAGTCTCATCCTCAAATCAAATGATAGATAAGTCTTGGTATTGCTATAGTGAAGCTCATCGATGTGCATTAATAGTGCATTAATCTCCACAAAAGTGACCCAAAGTGTGCTTGTATTTAAATACGTTTACTTGGAATTCAAGAAACAATTTATGGTCTCTTAATAAAGCTTTTAAGTTAGAAGAAATAACTAAAAAAGTTTTCTTTTTTACAGTTTTGCTATTTAAGTTGTTATAGAGAGAGAACACTTGACAGACAGAAGAGACTAAAATGATATAACTTACTTTTGACTAAAACTAAAGTAAAATGTTTTTGATTTTTAAAAATATCAAGTTAAAATTTCTTGCATTTGACTAGGAAATCATTTGCATTTGCAGGAAATCCCCATGTTTGAAAGCAAAGATCTACACACTGTCTGCAGTTAATAATAACCTTTTGTTCACTTGTATTATGACAAGTAATGCTTAAAATGAACTTTAGTTTGAGTTTATTTCAGCTAAAGTGTTAACTTTGCCTCTGTAACTATTTGTTTTTTTCTTTATTTAAAAATACAAATGTTTATAAAGCTCTCTGTCTTTTGAATAAGACTTGTCAGCAGTGTTGACTTGAAATATTCATCTGTTCAAACAGAATAGGCTCTTACTGACACGTGTTTGAACCATCAACCTTCTTGCAGTGAGGCATTCAACCTACCTGCTGCGTCACTGTGCCGTGTGACAGTAACTAGTAAATTGATATATATATATATATGTATATATATATATATATATATGTATATATATACACATATATATATATACACACACACATATATATATACACACATATATACACATATATATATATACACACACACACACACACACACATATATATATATATATATATATATATATATATATATATATATATATGTGTGTGTGTGTGTGTGTGTGTGTGTGTGTGTGTGTGTGTGTGTGTGTGTGTGTGTGTGTGTGTGTGTGTGTATGATGCAATATTATTTTTGTGTCATAGGCAATGTAAGGGACTTTAACTTCCCGAACAGTAGTAATATTACAGGGACTCAATAAAGTAATGCTCAGTTACTGAGTCCCTTTTTATCCAGTAGATGTAGCTTCCAGCTTCCAGTCAAACACAGCATGAAGAATAAGACGGGGAGAGTTTGCTGTACTTTCAAGAACTCAAAGCTTCATCTTTGTTTTGAATTTTTGTCTCTGAAAGAGAAAAGAACATTGTCATCTGTTGTAAACTTTGTTAAAACCTTTTGTGTTTTTTTTGAAGAATGAAAAGTGACTCAAAAGTAATGAACTACATTTGATGTCAAGTATAAAGTTTAAAAAAAAAAAAAAAAATCAAAAGTGAAATATTTAAATGTACTTCCAGTTTCTGCATGACTTGTCAGTCACTTCAAGCTGATTATTTGGTTTTGATTTTTTTTTTTAATTTTTTGCTTGTACTGATATAATGATTGTGATTGATAATGACTGTTCTGACTGATAATGATTCCACATTACAAACAAAATATGTTCATGGGTTACACTTTATTATAAAGCGTTACTTTAATTTTAAAAACACCACTGAACATCCATGTTATCCTGTCATTTTTGCAATGCACAATGAAATATGTTTCCCTTTTTAATCCCACCCTGCAGGTTTAAAAATAAACTTTAAAGAATCACATATAAAAAATTACATTTATATTTACTTGAATAGATTTTTAACCAGTTACTTTGATGCTGCTTTATTAAATATCAGTCACAAAAACTGTATGCATGAAAAAGGTTCTTGTTCTTTTAATTTTTATAAATTTCATATCAATACTGACTGTGTTTGCCTTTAAATGACTGCTGTATGTAGGTTTGTGTATGTTCTTGCATCTACAGCTATGCCTGGATGCTTGCATATTTGATTGTTTGCAGGCATGTATACTTGCACAACCTGTCTGTTGTGATTTTATTCCTGTGCTCTTCCCTGGTTGTGTTGCGCTGTAACTGTGTTTTAAAAAGTATTATTATTATTATTGTTTTACTTTTTCCAGCCCCGCCCATTACACAGGGATCAAGACTTTTTTGATGTCAGGGACACTGACTAAAGGAGGGGGTGGTCAAAGGTTTGTGAAAAAAAACACATAGAAAATAATTTAATCTACATTTCAGTCTGACACCTCACCTTTTGAACTTCTTTAAAATTTTCATTTCAGTGGCTGAGCATTGATTAAAGTTGGCATCAAGGCTTCGACCTCATCCCTCCTCACAAACTTAAGGAGTAATAAGACGTCTGAAATCCCTGTTGGAGGCTACGTCAGATGCTTGGCCGGTGTTGAGCTGAGAGCAAGAGCCCACCCAGTACTGATAGCTATGAGGCAAAGTTAAGAATATAAACAAAAACTTTGCAGTTTGAAAAGGCTGCTTGTTTGGTTCTTTGTCAAGAGATTTAGTAATGATGAAGGGAAGGTGTAAAATCAGCACAGCTTGAGCCCTCTGCCTGAAGTAGTTCTGGCATGTTGTTCCATAAACTTTGACTGCTTACAGTAAACTATGGTGTGGATGTTTAGTCTTGTAGATATGATTAACTTAAGCTGGCATCAGTGATGCTTCTGATAGTGTGCTTGGTTGGTAATCGAAGGTTGCTGGTTTGAGCTCAGCTACAGTGGTGGAAAAATGACATGGATCAACCATCAATGAGTGAGTGTGAGAGCGAATGAGTAGATGTGACCGCGGTGTAGAGCTGCTATAAGTAGTCAATGAGACTAGAAAAACATGATATAAATCCATTAAACTTGAACTTATATAATTATGTCCATTTAACTGTAAAGGTCATATTTTGAAGCCTGATGTCCCAAGAACATTGTCTTAAACTGTCTTGCCTAAAAAATCTTGAATATTAGCTTGTGACAGGTCTGTAAACCCCTCTGTTACAGCCCTGCTCAGAACAGGCTGTTCTGGTTTAAAATCCTCCTATAACTGCATTTTGCATATTATGCTACCTGTAAAAGTTACTTACAAGAGTCTTTAACTCAGGTTCATATATTTGATTTCAATGCAATGTGGGGAATGTTTACATCCACCAAAGTTCAAAAACTTTTAGTTTTCACACACTAAGTACCCCTGATCTAGCTGTATCCCCTCTCTATCTGAGACAGTAAGTTGAGGTTCCTGACATTTTAAGGCCTCTTTCCTTGTGAGCCCAGTCTGCTCTAATTGGTCAGTTGGTCTGCTCTGTGGTGGTCTGTGCAGTGCCATGTTTTCAACTACTCTGCATTCTAACCTGAGCTCATGTGAGCTCAGCTTCAACTGCTAATGAAACAATGGTAGAATGTAACACTGGAAGGCTTATTTAAGTCCTCTTTAACAGAGGGGCGTCCTATAAACAGTTGTTGCTGAGTCTGTGATAGAAGGTGTACACTGTCTGTCACATTTTAAAGTATATAAGCTCAAAGCAAATTCATTATACATGCAAATACAATTATGGAAAAAGGGATACTTATTCCCACAAGCACCTGTGATTTTAAAGTGGATGTGCAAAGTATTTCCCACAATGTAATCAAGGAATATTATGCTACCTTTCAATGCAAAGAAAACAACTATCAGTCCAATGAAACAGCCAAAAAAGCATTTTTTTAAACTCAAATTCTGCCTTTGACATGGTAAAAAGCTCATTTCAAGGGTGGTACCTTGGGTGGTCATTCACAATTCTAAAGGGGCCCATGCCACCCCTGGCCACCCATCAATTCTCACCTCTGACCTGCTCACCAGTTTGTGCAAACATTTACTTAATTTTGGAGCTAAAATTCTCGTCCATCCCAGGACTGCAGCTGTGTACAGAGTGTTAGGTTCGTGTTTCATCTGCCTTCACAGACACACTGTCCTAAGCCGCAGTTAAATCATGTAAAATTACCTCTGTCACTGAGCGGATTCAGGCTCAGGAGGGGACCCGAAACAAATGAAAGTGTATCCAGCACGGGGCCCTCAAACTCAATCAAACCATGCTAAACACTGAAATAATTAGATTGGACATAGCCGAACCAATTTGTGCTCATGTTACAGAGATATTTCTTGGATATTTCTTTGAAAAGTAGTTCTAAGTCTTGAGGGATCACCCAACATTAGGCTAACAGGCGCAACGCAATTAGCACATAAAACCTGTCAATGGCCCTCAATATCACAGCCCTCTAAGGAGTGTGAGACTTCCAGAGCTCCTGATCTACTACTACAAAGTGATTAATCCTCCCCACACAATGACCACTCTTAAAATGGGCCTCTATATCATTAGTTAGCCCCATACAGCACTTTAGCTCGGCGCTAATTAGCATTCAGATCAGGGGCCCCACGGAGGCAGCCCCTCCACCACAGAGGAAGGACGTAGGAAGAGATGGCGACACAGTGAAATGTCATTAACTTGATGTTAATTACTAATTAATGGGGCTATTTCATTTACATGTATCTGTGGCTGTTTGATGGGGCCCTGCCTTTACTAGGTTACTCGAACCAGCCCACAAGTTGGGGGAGGGTTTATCTCCCCCCTTTCCTCTCCTCTCCTCTCCTCTGCTCACTCCCCTTCCTCTGTTTCATCTCTGCTAATTAAATAGTGGGCCACTCATCATGATTATGTCTGCTTTTACAACATCATTTTCTGTCAGGGAGAGCACTCCAATAAGTGACCGACCACCTCTTTAACACCAACGCTTTCTTGTTTTTTTTAAACTCCAAAATCCTCCTGCCAACTCTCCGCTGACTTCTATCTGACTTGTTCCTTTCCCTCACTTGTGTTGTGGCCCCCCTCTCTTTCTTTGATTTTTTTTTTTTTTTAATGCCACAGCAGCAGCCACAAGCTGCCCGTCTCCATGGCAGCCTGAGCCGCTCTGGTCCCAGGAGAAAGAAGGAGTGGGTTGGGTTGACTAGCGTCTGGCCGTTCACACGTGGGCAGTGCCAGCTAGCCAACATGGCACACAGCATCCTGCCATATGGTGCCACCACATACATCCCGCAAGCCCCGACACAGGATCTGAGCCCTTCGTAAGTTGTGTTGTAAACAGGACGCAACTTGTTTTGCAGACGATCCACATGTGAAGTTTTGTTTTCAGCTGAAAAGTGGGAAAACTTCTTAAAGCTGTATTAAGACGTTTCGCTCCTACAGTAGTTTTCAGTAGTGCTCAACTGCTCAGGCCTTCAGTACCCGCCACTACCTCCTGATGTAGAAATCAGCAGGGGTGGTCTAATCAGGCGTTTTGTGGCCTATAGATCACCTGTTAGTGAGATCAGCCCATATCGATCATTTCTGTCATGACAGCTGGTCAAAACTTCATTTAAAAAGCTTCAATGGAGCAATGCAACAAGTATCCTACTGTAGGGACACTGAATCACTCATTGTTAGGATTCCTTTTCACTTGTCTTCATTTATGTAGATTTACAGAGAGAAAACATCCAACAGGCTCAGCTGTTCCAAAAAATATATCAGCCAGAACATTTAAGAACATTATTCAGTTGCAATATGCAATTAATGTTATCGTTTGATATTATGAAGAAAACAGAAAAATGTCATCCATCCATCCAGGGGCGTAGAATTGGGTAGGGACGCTAGGGACACGTCCCTATCAATATTATGCCACTACCGCATGGTCCCTGACACAAAGCACAAGCATAGTATATAATGTTATAACTAAAAATTGCTTATATTTAATGCCAAAGAGATACACATTTTGATTATTTTATTTATTATCCATATATTATTGTGTTTTGAAAGCCAGCAACTGTTTGAGACCAACAATAAAAGTTTGTGGGGAAAAAATACAATAAAACCTTGAATTAAAAACATGACTTTATACATTTATTTTGTTGGGGAATACACTTTTCAGTAGTCCTTTTTCATTTTGGTTATATATTTGTCAGACGATAACCATACCTTCAAATTTTTGATTGATTCCAAATTGTCCCACTGTTCATATGATATGCATCAATATATTTTTGTCAAGGAACAGACAGAGGTTTAGGAGGAGAGGTTGGAGGTAAAGAATATACCGGTAGAATAGTTTTTCTGAATATGATAGTTTGCTTGTTTTTTTGATCGCCTCTTCATGACATTAAAAAACAGTCATAAATGCAAAACACATCAACTTTCAGGGTGCCATCTCGGTGCACTTTTATGTCCCCACCAATGTCAAAATCAAACCTACGCCCTTACATCCATCATTGCCTCTTCCCTTTCCCTATAGAGAAACAATCATTCATGCTCACACTCACACCTGAAGGCAATTCAGAGTCACCAATAACCCCAAAAAAAACATGTTATTTGCTTTGTGAGAGGAAACCGGAGTGCTCAGAGAGAACCCACAAATACACAGGGAGAACATGCAAACTCCTTAATGAAGGACCCTGACTGACACAGGGCTTCAAACCAGCAACCTTATTGCTGTGAGGCACACACACTACCTGCTGCACTACTGTGCCATGCCATAGAAATTCAACCCCGTTTAAAATAGTTTATGCAAGGTTCTAGACAAAATACAAATTTCTCCTTCTTGAAGTCACGTCTTGATCAAATCCTGGATAAAGGCATCACCATGTTACTGACCTTATTTGCATCCAAAAACGCAGCATGCACCTGTTGTGTGCTTTTTGTGTGGAAAACTTGTTTCTTAGCCAGATGAATTATTGTGGGCTTTAGGATGTAAGGAAGAGTATTTGGATCAGCCATGAGAAAAATAATGAGGCAATAAAGATGTTTTTTCCATGATGATGTTATAATGTAAGAAAAACGAGTTGAATGGATTTGATACCCAATGTCGTTAAACTCTGATGACAATAAAGACTTCTATTCTATTCCATTCAATTCTATACCATACTTGTAGTCATTCTGAGAACTCAACATGCTTTTGCCCTCTTTCAAAACCATCCACTCACTAAAAGGTGGAGCTTCTGTGTAAGTCATTCATTAGTATGAGCAAACACATCCATGCTCTTACATGACCGTTTACACGCCACAGATGCAGCAGTGGGAGCAACTGTGGGACACATCAGGTCATGTGGGTCGAAGGTTCATGTCTTAAGCCCTCAATCCTCTTATCGATAGTGGAGAGAGTACCCGTCTAAACCAAAATAATAAATGCAGTGATTAATGATTGAATTTTAAAGAATGAATGAAATATAATCTGGAGTTGAAGAGTCAAAATGGCATTGTAAGAATGTTGCTGAATTACAACTTAAAGACTGAAGTCAACTTTACATATTCATCTTCGACATCTTTACTATTTTTCTCAAAGTGCACTCCATAAAAACTCTCTCCTCACTGTATTGTTTCTCCTGTCTGTCCCTGATACTTTTCCATAAAGATGTGACAAAAACAGTGTAGCTTTTTAGAGCTCTGAATAGATTTATGTAGAAATTAGGCAATACATCAAATGCAGTAACTGATTTACTCACTGCAAACCCTAAATCCAAGCGTTTGTCAGAACCATAATTAAAATACCACTTTGTACTTATTTTATTCATCACACAAGTCCTACTCTAAAGTATAAAAAGATTATTTTAAAGCATGCATAGACTGTAAGAAATATGTAAATTGGCCAGGCTGATTTTTTGGCAAGGTGCTTTAATGCATCTTTATACTGATTTCATTTTTAAAACGCCCAACACACTGCACCCATGACAGATTTTTTTTCACTTAGCACAAGGCGTACATGCATTGTTATTTCTTTAAATAAGAGTTTAAAATTGATGGCTTGGAAGTAAGCATTTTTATGTCCAATAATAAGACATGTGCAATTGTTTGTTGGCATTGTTTTAGGAGTAGTGCCCCTGTTCCGAGTTTTTTGCCCACAGCACCTTTCAAAACATTTGGGAAAGTGGAACAATACTGAAGGTGTAAGCTACAATAAGAAGCCCTATTACCCAAAAAGAAAACCCCTTACAGTACTCCAACCAATTTATTTGCAAGGACTGCTCCAATTTCCAAGGTTGTGCCAAAAAAAAAAGTAATTCAAGAAAAATACTCATCAGTAAAATTTTTAAAAAATCTTGGTATTTAATCAATGATGCATAATAAATGGTAAAGATGGCCCTGTTCCAACTTTTTTGAAATGTTTTTGGGGTATTTAATTTCTGAAAAAAATACAAAATTCTTAGTTTAACATTGGTCATGATTTCTTTGTGCTGCCATCATAAGATTTGAATCTTTTTGGCTTTCTGTTTTGAGGAATTTATCAATCTTTCTTTGTATAGCCCCAAATCATAACAAAGCTAATGTCAAGACACTTAGCAAAAGAGTTGGTCAAGGCCATACTCTTCCTTTTTTTTTTTTATTCCAGACCAAACATAAGCCCACCATGACTATGACACTTTGCCATTTTAGGCAACAATTATAGAGGAGAGAAAAGCATCCTTTTCTGTACAGCAGCAGATTGTGGGCAGAACCAGATGATATAAAACTCTATCCAAAACTTTTAAGATATAGGGTGGGTTAACTTGCTAAAAGTTGAGATATTTTTCAGTGTAAACTTTGAGAGGGCTCTGCTGATTGTTCTTGTCTGTATTTTTTTATTATTATTACCTCTCACTTTGCTCTCCTTTATCCCCGATCCACTGCTGCCCCTCTGTGGACAACCAGAGGAACAGCATTCTCAATTTGTACAGCAGCACAATAAACTTCACTCCAGTGCTGACAAAATATATCTTTATTCAAAGTTAATATAGGCTTTCAAATACAACATATTTCAAAAGCATCAGAATACTGCATCAAAGTTTGCGCTCATATACTTTTTTCATCACAATTCTTTCATGTTATCAAAAAACTTGGAAAGCTTTCAGGAGACTGACTGCCAGCAAATGTCGACATGTTGACCTTTGCATGATGTACACAGAGAGGAGGACATGCTGAATATGAAGAAAAAACATAAATGTGTCCAATAACAGCAGAGGAAGAGTGTTGGTTTGACCAAAAAAGTGGAATTGTGTAAGCCAGAGTGTTTCTGAGATAAACTTTGTATCATAAAATATAGGCACACAAACAAAAATAAATACAAAATTAAACATTTGGTATATATTTCTCTTTAAATAACAGAATATTTACATTTTGATATGGTTGATTTGTGAGTTTGTCACAAAAACAAATTCTTAAATAATTTTCAAACATGTTGGATGTGAAGAAAATGTTCTATTACTTCCTATGATAAGATGAAAAGAGGAAGCTGGAGTTGACAGTGACAGCCACATTACATTATTGTAAATTAAAATAAATAATTTTTAACCATGGAAAGGCTGATAACTTTTTAAAGGCTGAGATCAAATGTGCATTCGTTGATACAGGTATACAGTATGTTTTTTTAAGCTATACATGAAAAAAATAAATACAAAATTAAACTAAATTACCTTTGTTCAATTTTGGTTTTAGACACAAAATCTAGATATGTTTAATAGCAGAAAAACTGACGATACTCTCCACGACCAGGAGTGAAGATTTAATATAATTTATCAGATTTTTTTGCTTTCACATTTATGTATCAACTGACCATGAAATTACAGTAACATTTTATTAAATAATATTTCAGAAAACCAAGTCTGTACTAACAAAACAAAGACTTTTCCACATGTCTATTACAGGGATGGGCAACTGGTGGCCAGGGAGGCACATGAGACCCTCTACCTCAACTAATGTGGTCCCCAAGACCCGTTCAGTTATGTTTTAAAAAAGTAAACATTCAAAAGGAAGAACATGTCGAAAATTAATAATCTAAATGGAGATCTTGCATATGCTTGCTTAAAAAATGTAAACCATTTGAATGTTAAATTTAAGTTTTTCCTTAATTCTGTCAGTCCTCCAAATTTGTAGGAATGATAATCCACATTTTTGTGTTTTACTTTTTTTGCAGTAATTTAAGAATGTAGCTTTGGTCATGTTAAACTGTTTCTAAAGAATATATTTGCTTTTATATATATTTTTTTTAAGAATCAGTAAATCACAGTAACCGCAAGCTAGCTCACTGAACCGAAAACGTATCTTGATCTTGTTCTTGTGTTTTGTTTGTTAAATTTAAGATTTTAACATGGCTAGAAATGTCGCTAAAGTGTGTTTAAAAAAAGCTTTTCAATTTTTTTTTTTGGTTAAATAATAAGCACTCTTAATAGTGAATGTTTCCTTCAACTTTATTTACTTTGCTAATCTGGTGAAGTGAATAGTTTTCACATGAGCTACTTGGTCACCAAAGTTGCCCACCCCTGATCTCTAAAGTCCAAGAGAACAAGAGCCTAAATGTGAAAAGTACACCAACTAGAAATGAGAGAGACACTTAAGACTGTTGATGTGAAAGAACCATAGCTACACTCTCGCCTGTCTCTTGTTGCTTAAATTAGGCACAAAATAACAAATGCATAGATCTTAAGTTCACATGTCAAGTAAGCATGTAGACTGAAAGTAAAATCTCCAAATCTGTGCTGTGAGGACTGAAAGATAAATTCTACAGTAACCTGAACATTCAGCTGAAGCTAAGCAGCTAGCTTTATGTTGCTACATTCTGCTGTAACATAGATGCTAAATACAACCTCCAGCTCACCCCTAAACCTGTGACATCTTTTCACATCGTCAGGCCTGTTCACACCATTCAGAAAGTCGAGGAGAGTGTGATGCAGAAATATGTCTCATGGAGTGTAACTCCAGTGAATCCTGTGTTCACAGTCCCCCTCACAGACGCTGACAACACTTCAGTCTATCGCCGCGCTAACTAGGACATCAAGTGCCAGAACAGGAGTGGGTCTTTGCGAGGAGTGAGTTTGAAGATAATTTTAATAACCATGTCATTACAGTTTTCTTGGAGGACGGAAGAGGCAAGTGAGGAATGATTATTAAACCAGTGGTTCTCAACTGGTGGGTCAGGACTTAGAAGAAGGTCCTGAAAAATGATGTGTGTTGAGAATCAATGTGGCAAAAGTCTATGATGGGCTTCAGCCCTGAGCAGCATTACATCCTTGAATGTGTTTGAATCCCATAATAACGATTATCTGTTTGTTACCTCCGCCAATGAGGTTATGTGTTTGCTGGTGTTGGCCTGTTTGTCTGTTCGCAAGATAACTCAAAAAGTCAGAAACGGGTTTGGATGAAATTTTCAGGGAACGTTGGTCATGGCACAAAGAAGAAATGATGTGATTCATGAGTTGATTGTAATCTGGAGGTGGATCCAGGAATTTTCTTAAGGATTTCTTACAAATTTGAAATGGGGCAGTTTTCCATTATTTCACAAAGAGCTCCATTAGTTCTCAAGGATTTGGGCATTTTCAGGAAAACTTCGCCATGGCGCAAGAACTAAAGAACTAATAAGATTTTGGTGGTGATCAAATCCAAGTGTGGATCCTGGAAGAATGAGAGAAGACTGTGAGGAAAAGGGATGGGAGTTGAAAACCAAGTCCAATTAAGATTCGATAACTCCCTCAAGGAATTGATACCATTTGTCTTTTTGGTTAATGATTCTCTTATCAATTCTTTCCAATTACATGCCTTGTAAATCAAGAACACTGTCATCAGAGACAGTCAGCAAAAATGAAAACACAGAATCGTGGCAGAAGTAGTCAAAATCATGTCTTAATTTCTGACAAAAAGATACTGCACAACTCTCAGTAGGTGGAGACACCAGCAACTTGCAGGAGCATGTTTATATGCAGAATAGCATTGAATAGCAGGAATGCCATGTGTTTGACATTTCTGATATCTATGTAACTGTGACTTTGGGCCACATAAAAAATCTACAAGAATCAACAAGGGAATCGTTAAAGGAACAGAACGATAAGCAGAATCATTAATGGAAATGGCATCAATCAAATCGCATCAATTCCCATCCTATTGAAAACAGGGTAGATCCAGTTTATGTTCGGAAAATGTGAGCAAGTGGTTGATGATGCCTCTTTGTTAACTTAATCTCATCAATTTTTGTGTGCTGTAGGCGGACCAACATGGAGTCACAATAGATCAGCAAGGCTCTGGCCCATGTGGAAGCAGCTACAGACTTACTGCCGGCATGTGCTCTAAGACTGTTCACACAAACTGGCAATTCTGATGAGCCTGAATGAATGATTCTCCAACAATCACTGAGAGGGGCATATCTGGCTTAACATCAGGCATAAAATTGTCTACTGCCTAGCTGGCTTCCCCAGGGTGGAGCAAATCAAGTTAGCATTGACTAACATAATTTCTTTGTACATATATTGACTTTAAATGTTACGCCAGTTTAGAAATAGACCAGTTGAGAAACACTGATTCAGGCAGCCTACTTAAACAAATAAACTATCATATTTTCTGCCATGTTTTAAATTTCATAGCGTTTTAATTCAATATTCATCCCAAAAAAAAATATCACCAAAAGAATGGCATACAAAATATATAAGTACTCATAATAATAATAATTAAGTGAGGTATTTGAATGACTTAAAGATCGACATACTTTACAACCTTTGGTCTTCCTACTCAAACACATTCTCTGTGAGGACACACTCTTCAAAGCACCTTGTAGATCTTCCTCCTTCCAGCTACAACAATACGATCAACTTGTAACCATGGCGATGGGGACAATAGAAGGTAAATGGTACAGGACATTAGAGCGCCTGCAGAGTAATTAGCAGCCGGGTAATGAGCTGTCACTCAGGCGACGCTCTCAGTGATGGCGTACTAATAAAAGACTTCAGATAACAGAGGCTGGACTCTCCCCGCGTCACCCACGTGTGGCCGCGCCGCCTCCCCCATCCCTGCAGGGTGAGAACACACCACCTTGGTGTGTCACAGCTGTCAGACTAACACATCCATCACTCGCACCGCTCCACAGTCACACACAAGATAACAATATCCAAGACTTTTCTAGTCCCCGTAGCACATTCTGGAGCTAAAGACGGAGGTAAACAAGAGTCTGATTACCCACCACGTGCTGCACAAGCTGGGACCTGGAGGTAGTGTAGATTTATTCAAACTCCTGTAACCTTTCCTGTTTCACCCTGAACTCCCAGAGTATCCTCTCACACAGCTGTGTTTTTCTAGGACTCAGCGTCCTGGCGTCAAAGGGTTTTTCAGTAACATTGTGCAGACTCTGTTGTGTGCTTTTAAGTGACTGTTGCAGGAAGTTCTCATCCATACACAGAGCCCACTTAAGTTTTCCAGATGTTACACCCAGGATTTATCCATGTGCCACCTCATCCTTTGTGAACCCCTTCAGTGTCCTTTGAGCTGCTGGTTGCCCAAAGTTGTATCCTTTGGGAGTAGCATCCTAGTCCCTTAATAACCGACGCTTTAGATGTGGATGTTGTGGCGAACCTTACTGGAGTCAATGTCGACCCGGCGAGCCTCGGCAAAGGCCAGGAAGGTGCAGAGGCCAAGCAGGTTTACTGTGGTGATGAGGGCAAACACTGTCGCCCATGAGCCTGTGGCCTCAATGAGATACCCAGAGAAATACACCATCAGGACCCCTGCACAGAAAACACTCCAAGTTAACTTTGAAAAGCAGGGCTACACCATTTTTGATTGAGTTTCTAAAAATCTTAGGGGTATTTTTCCACTGTTATTTATCTACTGCCAAAGTGGAACTGACAAAAAAACCCACTGTCCTGACATTTTTGACTTTTCAATTACAGCTTCTATATGTGAGCTAATAATTAATATTGATAATTATAGTATGTCCATTTGGTCTCAGGTTGGAAATCTTAAGATAAATGACTCCAGATAAATGAATTCAGACCCAAAAGCTGGCAGGGGCAGAGGGTAACTGTATGATTGCAGTACTCAAGTTACTGTGCAATATGAAACTGATGGAAGTCTATAGTGGCAACAGAGATCTTTATTCCATTTGTTTCAACATTTCACCTTTATTGTCATAGTGCATCATGAAAGAAATACTCTGCAATTGTTTCGTTTTCTCACGTGTGTCAACAATGATAAAAAGTATGCTTCAAAGCATTAATTGACACAAAAGAATTAGCAGGCATTATGATGTTCTGCAAAATAAAACTTAATTTAAAAGTGTCACCTGGAGCCTACATCTGAAACAATACACATATACTGCCCTTTTTTTAATCACAGGAGGGTCAAACATGTAATAAGGATTAAACTCCATGATATTGTGTGGGCCTAACAGAAATCATGCAGCATTTTTCACATTATTTTTGAGTTTTCTGCCGAGAAAATGTCAGTCTGTTACACATCCCTCACAGGACAGCTAACTGTCATGCTCTGCTCCCTTTTTTTTTTAATTCATCTGCCACAAACTCCACCGCGCTCCCTTGATGAAATATGCATGGCGCATAGGAGCAACATGATTGACACCAGACACATCATCTCAAAGTTTGACTTTAAAAAGCAGAATGAATAATTTCATTTAATACATGTTTAAAGTGCAAAAAGGGTAAAACATTAATCACAGACATTTGTACTCACCTGAGAAAGCACCACATGTATTCATAACACCTGTGAGAAGAAAAGCAGATACTAACTTTGAAAATTTAAAAACATGATTAAAATTCACCAGTAGTTATGGGACTGAACGTTTGATGAACAATTAATGAAACTCTTTAAAAAACTAAGGAAATATTTTTGTAACTCACCAAATAGAGCTCCAGCACAAGAAGGAGCGAGATCTTGAACATTAACAGATACACCACTGCAAAGAAAAACACGTCACTCGTTATTACATCAGTGAAGGTGTTTTATGGCCATATGCATGTTTAAATGGATTAAGGGATATTTATTAGGACTCATACTACCCTGACCAATTCAAGACAGAAAGCACATTTGAATAAAGCCACATTAAAATTAAAGAAAAATACACATGAACCATCACCAGCCTGCTGAAATCAACTGTATACAGCATAGTATCTATTTTACACGCAGGAGTGAGCCAACTGCAAGGCTTTTGATTTTTTATTAATCAGTCATTCATACACCTTTGCCATGGCCACAAGGACAAAGTTGATCAGATAATCTGATTAAGAGGAAACACTCAAACAAGAGGTCACAATAATACATTATTCATTGGGAATATTGTATTTTCCTCCAAGTTGAACCACCATGTTGTAGTTCATCGGCAGCTTAATAATATCGCTTATCATGTTTAGGCTTTAAACACTGTGAATATTGAATCAGTTTGTCAAGATTACAACAATGATCAAAACATGTATACTTAATAATCTGTGCTACAAAGCTGATTATCAGCAATGATTCAAAACAGTGAAAAATCCCACAGGCTTTTTACAGGGCGTGCAGTCGAGGGAAACAGCCCAGTGCTTACGTCCGCGATGGCCTACAAAAATACATCATCCCTGTACCACTACATTGTACCTCATTTGTTTTGCTTACAGCAGTCTGTTTGAAGCTATATCTTTCTTTTTATTTTTTCTAACATCTAATGTTTCGTGTATTTTCAATGTAAACATATTTATTATTAGGTTTTAAAAGTATGTATTAAAAATAGTTAAATATACAGTTAAAACCTATTTGACTTATTTCTCTGTACCGGAATTGTTTGAGTACTTTTATAAAGAATTAGAAGCAGAGAGATGAAGACTCTACTAGCACAGAGCCCAACTGAATGTTAACTTGAGAGTAGTGTAAATACATTTTGACATATTGTAAATATCATTACTGTGATACCTATAATATGCTAACATAGAAGCACACCTCTTCAAATAATAAGCTAAATTTAAAAAATGATATTGAAAGTATGCTTGTAAATACTATAAAAAGTACATAAAAATGAATTTTGAACACATTTCAATAACAATCCCCTATCCAAATTAAGTTGGGACATTGTGTTAAATAACGCTTCAAACAAAAATGGGGTGACTTTCTTCACTTTGTGAAAAACTGAGCAAACATTCCAAGTTTTTAAGAACATTTCATAGCATACAATGACACAGAATTTAGGGATTTCATCATTCACAGTCAGAAATATTACCAAAAGATTCCAAAAATCTGGAGAAAATCTCTGTAGCTTGCACATCTGTGAAGGCGCTATTCATGCTAAAAGCTACATACAGGTTTTGGAACATCACAAGCGACATCTTTTTCAGCAAGAAAATGCCAAACCACATTCTGCATATTTCAACAGTGTGGCTTTGTAGTAAAAGAGTACAGATACTAGACTTGTCTGCCACCAGTCCAGACCTGTCACCCACTGAAAATGGGAGCAAATTACAACAACAGAGACCTTGAAATTTTAAGAAACTGAAGTCGTACATCAAGAAAGAATGGGAAAGGATTCTACCTACAAAGCTTCAATAAATTGTCCTCAATCTCAAAAGGCTTACTGAGTGCTGTCAAGAGAGAAGTTGTAATGTGCTGCTGATGTCAAATTCAAAATAAGTACTAAAAAACAGTTGACCGGATCAGTTAGAACATTGATTATATTTTTGTTGCTGTGTATTCAACTGAATGTAGGTTAAAAGAATTTGCAAACCCCTGTATTTGTGTTATTTCCAATTCACACACTGTCCTAACTTGTGGTTTGTAAGTCAAACATTTTACTTTTACTTATCCTTAAGTAAATCCCCATCACTTCTAAAACCTCTAAAATAAAAGCTCCAAAATTTCAACATTACACAATAAAATCATGAAACAAACCCTGATGTGTGCACTAACTATTGTGCCCAGCATTTTTCAGCAGTGAAGTGGTTTCCTGAGCCTCTTCTTTGAACTTGCAGTGCTGTTTCCTGATTGTTTGATTTTCCCTCTGTAGTGTCTTACCTACGAGTCGTCACACATCCTCTAGTGGCATTTAAGCATTTTTCTGCCATTTGGTCAAAGATATTAAGTAACAGCCTGAAAGACTTATTCTATTAATAGAGTGTTGTTCATCAACAAACAGTTAAAATGAAAGGCCACAGCCACGGTTAAATCAAGCACAGCCTGTTGAGCTGGATTCCTGTCAGTCAGAGATTTTCTGTGGTGAAACACTTACCAGTGTCATTGGTATCATAGAACTTAATGTGCTTCATATGCTGTACAACAACTGGAAACCATATTTTGACATGACACCAAACAAAATATGATTTTGTCCTCAATTTGCATGGCTATTCAAAAAATGATGCGATTTGGCAGCCCTTTTTTTATGTGGAAAATCTCATTAGGCCTCCTAAAACATGACAATGGTGTTACTGTGTAAACATGAGCCTCTGGGAACTGGCTTTCCATTTTCCCCTGTAATCATTTCCTTTTAGGATTGTCCGGTTTGTTGTATCCTCTGAAAAATTGCCAAAATCCCCAGTAACTGAAAGATGTGTAATAGTACACAAAAAGGCAGCATTGTTTGGTGTCAGCTCTAGTGCCATTTCTAAATTTAGGACCATGTTATTGAGCCTGGTGAAGTCATCTCAGGAAGATAACGCCAGTTCCTTTCCCTTGCTCCACTTAGGAATCACAGGCTTTCTGTCAGGGGAAGACCCTGACCCGTTTGTTTAGCTGTGTTGCTCATTCCACAAATACACAATTACAAGTTAGACTTTGTGACTAATCAGGCTTTCCAATGATAAAAACATACAGCACTAATTAGTATTATTAAACGGGAGAAATAATCGACCCAAATAATGTTTCAAAAGCTTAACTCTGTAGCTGCACGCCCGAGTTCAATACAACTCACTATTTAGTCGACTTAAGCCAAGTTCAGTAGAGTACAGCAGCTTAGCATTAGCAAATATGTTTGCTGACCAGAGAAGATGGTGAAATTTCAGTCTCGACAAGGCTGCTCTGTCTTGATATTAGGTCTGTGCTCAAAATATTGATACAACAAAATATCATGGTACACTCCTTGGGGATAGGTGTATCGATACGGATTCTACAGAACCGGTACAGCCTCAATGTTTGGACAGTTGTTGTAAATACTCTTTGGGTAATATTAACAATGGCATAGGTCAAAGTAGAAGCCAAGCGACATGATGAAGCATATGTTCCAAATTAAACTTAGGTGTCTACCATCTTTGGGGACCTGAATTAAAGTTATTAAGTTGTAGAGTCATTTAAAACTTATCTTTGTTCTTATTCTTCTAGTAATAAAAAACAAAAGTCGCTGGGAGTTCTGTTAAAAGCGCAGTCAGTGTACACAATTTATGTGTATCGGGATATGCATCGTATCGTGGCCTCAGTATCGGGATACATATCATATAGTGGGGTTGCTGGAAATACCCAGCCCTACTTGCTATGCTTACAGAGACAGAAACATTGAGACAGTTTTAACTACTATTGCTAAAAGTGAGGAAAAACTGCAAAACTATGACAAAACATACTCTCTTATTACTGGGGAACACCAGATTTAAATCAACACAAAAATGTCAGGACATGTAGGGGTCAGTACCTGTGACTGAAGGTGGTGAGACCCATGGTGGCTGACACAAATGCTACAGCCCATGGAAAGGTGGTGCTGCCACACAGAAGGAGGGTAAACACACTGGACACACCCATGGAGAAAAACTGACAGAGGAATGAGCGCACACAAAAAAACAATTAAGATGTTACATAACTCAGAACGGGCATAAAGAGGAAAGAATTACGTACTTTGGACTGGATGGCAGTAATTTTATGATGACATTTAAAAAATACCACACAAAGATGAAGTAGCTGTTAAATATTTTACCTGCATCAACTTCCTCACAGAGGCTGTGTCATAGCCTGGATGGATAAAGAAGAAGAAGTCAGGACATTTAGGCACATTATTACTCATAAAATACTGATATGTGATACACTGAGGCCTCACCCTGACTGATGAGATGGTCGGACAGGCAGCCGCTGAAGAGGGACGAGGGAATGGCAACCAACCAGGGAATAACATTAAATACCCAGCCCTGAAGGGACAAAACAACACAGAATAACTCAGCCAGAAAAAGAGCTGACATCAAGAACATTAGCAGTCAATTTTTCAATTTTATGAGTTATTTTAGCTGGTCAGATCAGCCTGTCATTCTGGTCCAATGTGAAATGTATTTCTTTTCTTGGTATGATTTTCACAGATTTTTTATGATATTCTTCGTCCCCAGAGGATGAACCAACTCACTTTTGATCCTTTTTCTTTTCCTCTTGAGACCCTTCCAGGTAAGTGCTTAAGTGAAGGAAGAGTTAGGTTCATGTTTTTATAATAGCAAGTCTAAGAGCCCCTTAAGAGGAAGTTCAGTCAGGTTGAGAGGAACTAGCTATGATAACAGCTTATTAAAAATAATTTTATTAACTGATGCAAGTCTTCCTCTGCAACAACAGCTGGCTTCACACAGATTAGGCATAACATTATGACTGCCTGCACATGGCTGAGGTGAAGCAACACAGGCCCATACAGAACAAACCATGATGCACAGTGTATTCTGACACCTCTCTATCAGAACCTGTAATAACTTCTTCCACAATTTGAGCAAAATTATTTTATCTTCTGCATTGCACCACACGGTGCACTGGCCACCCTATCACTGTTTCACCATTGGTCTTTTCTCGGACCACTTTGAAAAAACTGACCACTGCAGACCAGGAACTCCCCATAAGAGCTGCAGCTTTGAAACCTGATGGTGCAGTAGCAGCCTTGAGCTAAAATAAGGCACAGCCATTTTTAATCTTGGGCTATATTAACTCAAAAAGCATTTTAACCACTTTTTCATTCTCTAAATAACAAAACTGAATTGTGCAGGTAGCCTGCTTGCATGGCTGTAGCCTAGCTTACTTGCCCTATTCTTAAGCTGGTCTCCATTTAAGGGCCATGTGAACCAGCATCTCCTGATGCTGGTAAATAAATAAGTACCTCATACAGCGTCACTTCAAATGACCCAACCAATTCCTCTAGACCTGTGGTTCCCAAACTTTTCACAGCCTGTACCCCTTCAGACACTTGACCTCCAGCCATGTACCCTCAACTCTCATGCACTTATAGCACAGAGAAAATAAATGTTTGAACCTGCTGCACCCCCACCACCCACATTTTACATGCATAACACAAAATCTATCAAAGTGAATAATTTCTCACTAAAGAGATTTATTTACCAGCAATGTCAGCAACACCAGTTCATTTTTGAAAAAGAAATGTACATTTCTGAAACATATTCATGAATGAACTTGAAATTTTAATGAAAAGGCTGTCTGACTGAACTTACTGTATGTTACTTTAAGAATCTTAGATAATTCAGGACAGGTCTCCTTCTCCAAGATGCCTCAGCCTCTCTGTCAACCACTTCAGGCCTTTATCAAAGCTCACAATACAAACATATACCAGTTTGAACTTGAACTACTGAAACAACTGTTTAGACCTGACAGTTTTTCACGTGCCCCCTACGTCACTTCGCGCACCCCAGTTTGGGAACCACTGCTCTAGGCTATCTCTTTACATATTTTTGATTTATTTAAATCAAGGCAACAATTGGATGGGTTGGCACAAATTCTGCAATCACAAGTATTATTGGTCCTCAAAGGATTAATCAAACAAGTATGACATTTTCCTGACTCTTAACATAGTCTCATCAACATGTTTTTTTCATCTTTCACAAGGTGGACTGGCATGTTTCTTGGTGACATTCATTGTTGCCATGCTATTCCTACCGTCCCAACGTACCTGTTTAAAAAATAATACCTGGCTCAGCTGTGCTTTGCATGTAGTGTAAAATGTTGTCAAGCCACATTGCTTAACTAATAGGGTAACAGAAAAGTAATGATCCATTAGACACCATCATGAAATCTCTAAATCTCAGGTCTGCATGTTGCTTATTATCATTTAGTTCAGAACTCAGCCAAATACGGCATCACCGAGCTTCAAGCAAGGAAACACAAATTAGGTCTTGTGGCAGTTCTCCTAAAAGGCCTTGTTTACTCACAGTTGGTAAGAATGTTAGTGTAAGCACAGCAAGACCTCTTCCTTGGAAAACATGGGTGTGGAGAATGTTGTGTAACTGTGCCACCACCCTGAAGAGGTTTACAATTTATTTAGGCAGGATGGTTTGTTGATTCTCTAGTCTCGCACACATTTTCCTTTAACTTAGTTACCTTTTTGGTAATTCAACATGATCAGACAGACGACTGGAAGGTTTTTGTATGTACCTTGGCTTCTGGGAAAGTGTCTTTAAAGAAGGTTGGCAGCCAGGACAGAAGAGTGAAGAAAGTGCTTGCTGTACAAAGGTGCGTTACAATCACGGCACTGTAAACAGAGAAAATAAGACTGATAAACAACAACAAATAAAACTAGACAAGAGTTTAAAAATACAAATACTGTTCAATAAGGGTGAGAATGACAACACAATTCATGATACATAGCCAGCAATGGTAGTAATATCATAATACAAAAATCCTGCAAGAATTCATATATTGCACGATTACGAAAGTCCAAGGAAATCTAAAGTTCTGGTTTGGTTTTTCTGCAATGTGATGTCCATTTTGATCATTTTCCATTTCCTTTAATGTGGGATACACCACTGTCTGGCATTATGTAGTTCTTACATTTTTGGCCTACACACACTTTTCTTCACATAACCCTAAGTCATGAGGCGGGTGTTGACATGGCAAGTCAAACCTGCAAAACTAAAAAAGTTATGTTATTGGTTTAAAAAAAAATGTGCACCCAGCACTTGGAATAAGATGTTTATAATCATTTAAACTGGCTTAACATTAATACCACTTAAACTATGTCAAGTTTAAAATTACATTTATATATGATTTCAATTATTATTGCTTTAAATACAGTAATTGTTCCAGCTGTGTAGCTTTTTTAACCGTCCTGTCCTGACAGCCTGTCAGCGATACAGTGAGATAATGTCCACATTTTGCCTCAACGTTCCATTTTTATTTTCCTCTCTCATCCATGTAAAGAAGGCGAGAGGAAAGAGTGATTCTGAAGAGATATTGGAGGGATTTTCTAGAAGTTCTTTGACTTTTCTACCTTAAAGGTGTAGTCAGCGATCTTCTAATCTTCTAATCTAATGCAGTATTTGTCAAATTCACGTATTTCTCCTCTCCATCCACAAGATGTCACCACTGACAGCATGTTGAAAAAAAAGTCCGGTTTCAATACACAGCCTTGGCTCTGAATCTAAGCAGGTAAATACTGTAGCTCGGGCCGAATTACCAAAACAGAGTACACCCCCCTACATCCAGGGGGCGATCATACTCATGTGCAGATCAGACAGAGGGGGGAGGGGGAGTAGTAGGTTTCGTAGCGTGTGCAGTTAGCATAAGAGAGAGATACAATTGGTGCAGTAGCAATGGCTGCAAAACAGCCCAAAAGAAAAAGGCCAGAGGAGCAGAAAGTAAAAAAGAAGGGCTATGACAATGAAAGAGCAAAGACCTGGATCAACATTGGTGTTGCTTTCCGATGGTGGAGGGAACTACGCCAATTGAAAGACCTGAAAACGGGCACGGATGTCGCCGTCTGTCTGCTGGACAGGTCAGCAACATTAGCTTTGTGGTGCTTCACATAACAGTAACAGCAGTCAGGCATTCATCTTATAGTCTAATCTGCCAGAATGTACTGTTGTTGTGATGTTATCAATATTGGCAGTCGAGCTGTCTGACGAGTCGGGGTTACCTTAGCTACGTTGGTCAGCTACGCAGTTTCTACGGCCGTTTCCATGACGATGCACGTCCATCAGCTTTCGGGGGTGGAGCCAGGGGTGAGGTATGAAGGGAGAGGCGGGTCTAAATTTGTTTATAAACAACCTCTCCATTCATTTTCTCCCACATTGCTGACTACACCTTTAACAGAGCTGGGATTAATCTGACTGACACAGTGGAGAGAGTGGAGTATTTATCCATATCAGAGAGAGAAATGATACTCATGTTAATATTGAGGAAGAAACTTTATTTGCTTTATATTTATATTTATAAACTTTATATTCACAGAGAACTGTGAAAAGACAAGCCTTTGAGTCAATCAGGCATCATTACAAAGCACTTCACATCTGTTTGCCCAGCTGTACCGTTGACGTACAGTTCACAAGGAGAGACGTAGGGCATGGAATTATGCTTTCATCAGATGCTGTATGGACAGAAGGCGTACAGATGGATACGGTGTTATGGTACATTTTTTCTAATACTTCGATAACTTATTAGTTTTAAGGTTGCATATAATTGTTTTTCTTGCATCTGCTTGACATCTTGTATTTGCCCTATTGTACAGCTCAGCACTACTGAAGAAAGGGCTCCTCCTGAGTTGAGGTTTTAAACATGATCATAAGCTAATGATAGAAATTATGATTTTAAACCCATTCTTACTGGTCAGTACTACTGACAAAGATTATTTCCTGATATAATCAACACAGCCGAATGATTGTATAAGAATGATTGTACAGAATGCGAGCCTAGTCTTTAAAATCCTTTGTTCTCTTCTCCTAATCTTTTTTTAAGTTTGAGCAGGTGGATTTGTTTGAGAGCTTAAAGAGTGTGAGAATATTTTAAGTCCACAGATGCCACACCACTGTGTGATATATAGCTCTGAGTGAGGATCTCTTCATTTAAACAAGCACAGAGGCTCTTTCTCTGTAGCTGCAATACAGCATATCAGCTTCATACCGTTTATAAATATCTTTGCCGTTAGGAGGAACTAGAAGGGCACAGAAAAAGTCAATATCTCAGATAACAGTTGGGGTAACTAGAAACTGGGCTGTCTGTGTTTAGATCTAGTACATGAAACAAATAAGAAGTCAATGTACAAACCCAAACTCCTATGAAGTTGGAATGATGTATAAAATGTAAATATAAAAGAATACTATGATTTGCAAATCCCTTTTCACCCAATGTTCAACTAAATATACCACAAATACAATATCCTTAATGTTCAAACTGAGAAATGTTCTTCTATGCAAATATTTACTAATTTTTAATTTGATATGTGTATTAGCATCCAGAAATATTACTATATAGAAGTAAAAATGTCATCTTTAACGGTTCAAATGCAACATTAAGGATTTCTAAAGCTAATTTTGATAACTTCACAACAATTCTTTATCTGTGATTTGGATTTTTTCAGCCCTAAGAATTAATCAAGTTTTTTATATGTCAGTGGGATTTAACTTGTCAAATAATGTCCAATAAATAAACTAAATAAAAAAAACCCTAAATATTAGTTCATTGAATTGGGAAAGTACTTCATATTGGCATTAATTCCTTCTTTGGATCATTAAATTTGGCTCAACTGTTTGGATTTAAGGTCAACAATATAAATATAAATTCTGATAAAGGCTGTATGTATGTTTGTTAGATTACAGGTATTTTTGTAATCTTACTGATAGAATACCATTCTTTGTGACAATGGGGCCCTCTGAAACTTAGAGTAAAGCCTCATTTCCACTGAGTGGTCTGGTTTGGTTCAGTACAGTTCAGTATGGTTTGATGCGGTTTGCATTTCCACAGCTGGCTGTAGCTTTACCTGAAGGCACACCGGCTTTGTAACTATTTGACGTCACAGTCTACGTGACGCAGTGAAGCAGTCTGGAGTGTAACAAAAAGCAACAACAGAGAACTTCCAGGTCCGTGTACTTTGCGGCCATTAGTTTTTCGTGTTGATATGGGTAAACGGAAAACGGGAAACCATCCGATTTTCCGATTTCCGTTTGAATGAAGGGAAACGAAAAACGGGAAACGACTTGTTTCCCGTTTTTCGTTTGGTAATCGAAAATCCAAAAACGGAAAACGAGCCTTTATCTGATATCTGTTACAGGTTTATTTTTACACAAGTCGCGATATAAAATACGGCCGTAATTCCTTTCGTAAAGCTTGCTTTGCCTTCACCCGAAAGCATTTCCTTCTTCTGCGCTGCTGCTTGTAAGTTGTTTTGAGATAACACTTGTTATGAACTGGTGGTATACATATAAAGATTGATTGATAAGACATTGCAGAACAGAGGCCTACCTTGTTTGTAATGTGTAACTGCCCATCTGGTAATATGTGTTTAGAGTGTAGTTTGACAATTGAAATAAATGGCTGTTTATTAATACATGATAATAACAAATACATTTATTCGGAACTAAATACAATTTACAGAACTAGCATAATATTTCATTAATGTCTCCAGTAAAAGAAGGTCACACACTAAAAGAACATAGATGTATAGTGAGAATTTAAAAAAACAATCTATAGAAAACAAATATGGTTATGATGATGCTTCGAAATGGGCCTAATGCGAGGCAAACTAATAATTTCACTAGAGGGCAGTAATACGCCGTAGTGTAGCTTCAGAAGCAGAACAAGGAGAAGAAGCAGCAGCGCAGAAGAAGGAAGTGCTTCCGGGTGAAGGCAAAGCAAGCTTTACGAAAGGAATTACGGCCGTATTTTATATCCCGACTTGTGTAAAAATAAACCCGTAATAGATATCAGATAAAGGCTCGTTTTCCGTTTTTGGATTTTCGATTACCAAACGAAAAACGGGAAACAAGTCGTTTCCCGTTTTTCATTTCCCTTCATTCAAACGGAAATCGGAAAATCGGATGGTTTCCCGTTTTCCGTTTACCCATATCAACACGAAAAACTAATAGCCGCAAAGTACACGGACCCTTCCAGCAGTCTGTGATGCTTGGTTTCATGTTAACATCCTTTGCAGCAACAGCAGAGGGCACTTTAGTCTAAATCCACGGCTTATTTGAACATGTCAAGGCACGCTTTTTCTTTTTTCCTGCTGCCACATGAGGATTGACTTGTGACTAATCAACAGACTGCAGAGCTTTGAGGGTGGTATGCTCTGCACTGCTTCAGAGGGGTGTCAAAAATTGGGACCGCATGATTGGTTATTTGGGTCCCTTTTCTCCCTATCTGGCAGTGAAACCACCAGTGAATGCATGCCATACATGGTGGAAAAGTTGCTTAACAAAAATGTGGCCCTCATGGCAACCAAACTTACCCATCCCTGCTTTAAAGTCAGAAGCAGCTGCAATAAACTAGTCAGATCAAGAATGGATGGTAATTCCTAATAGCCACAGGATGGCAGTGAAGGTTTTTGTATCATGTTAGAAATTAAATGAAATTAGTGGGCCTATTGTCCCACATGTGAGAACAAACAATCAGCTATCCCTGCAGACAAAAGAAGTATACAGAGTACAAAACACACATCTGAACACAATGGCTCCAGTCTGCACTCTCAAACATGCAAACTTCCTCTCTCTTTATCTCACCAGACTGAAGGTTGTTTGAGAAGCCGTAGCCAGTGTCTCTTTGACAGTTTGGACTGTGGCCCGCTGTTTCCCAGGGATTCCAGTGTGATGATAGGCCCTGCAAACACAGGCAGACACAGGTCAGGTCAGCAAACAAGACCAACCAATTATACAAATAAGTGGCAATATGATAGAAGCAGGCAGTGACACGACAATGTGCGAGCTGTAAAAGCCTCCCTTACCTTCTCCTTTGAGTAGATATTTCCACATGCAGTACGCCCACAGGACAGAAAGCAGACCAGACACGTAGAAAACACTCTCCCAGCCGTACAGGTCTAACATGAGAGAGCCTGCCCCTCCAATCACCAGTGTGCTGGAAAACCAAGTCACAACGAGACAGGACAAGTCACTAGACCACCTGTTGAATCCAAAGTCTTGACACTGAAGAATTTGATTTGCCTCCCTAACAGACTGTGCTTCACTTTGAAAACCAGCTGTTACGTTAAAACCGCCCATACATGAAGCAAAAAATCCTTTCATCTGAACACTTTGACAGTTTTCAGCTAAACCAGTCCTCTTATTGTTTCCTGACAGTGATTTTTCAAGGGACAAACTGCCTTTTTCCCCTGATTCCCCCCATTTGTTGCTCAATAGATGACTCACCCCAGATAAGAGCCACTTCCAACAGTGCTCATCAGGAAGCCTCGCTCACTCTCCACCACCTTCTGGGAGCACAAACTAGCCAGAGAGGGGTAATGAACTCCTATAAACCAGGACAGCAAAACAAAAAAAGCAGAAACATTTAGAAAGAAAATAAACAGGACAATGAATGAAGGACCTTAACTGTTAACCACACAAACACTGATGCAACAGAAATCTTACTTGAGACTTTAAAGGCTTTTAAAATCCCTCAACAAGAAAAATTTATAACCTTTTAGCAGCTTTTGTCACATCTTTGATTATGTTGTCAAATGTTTCAACCAGATGTTCATGAGACTTCTCCCTACAGTCATATTTATATATATTTTTCATTTAAGCCACATTTCCTTTAAGTTGCCTCTCCTTATTTTCTGTACTTCTCACATTTGTTCCTAGTCTGTGAATGTGTGGGCAGTAAAGTGGAAAATGTCATTAAAAACAAGCCAACAAACAAACAAAAATCCAAGAAACACACACAAAATATCAGTATACTTTTAAAGCAGATAGAAATGTAGGTTGTGTGGTTGATATCAGTACAGTTGTTATGCTGCAAAAATGAAGCCAAAAGATAAAATGACAAACAGTGGACCTTATTGTTCAAGATCAAAGAGGAGCAGTAGAACTAATTTTTGTGCTGAGCATGCCAACACTGGTGACAAAAAAGTTTGACCATGAGGAATCTGTTACACCTTTTACATGAGCAACACAAAGTACAATACGATGACTATGCAAATGTGTGAGCTACAGCCCCAAATCTCAAGACTTTACAGCACTCTGCATCAAAACAATCCTTCCTTTAAGCTTCGTTATTGTGATTTTTTAAATTAATCATCTGAAAATAAACAATTATTGCCATTCAGTTTAGAAATATCAAGATATGAACTTTTGTCTGTATCACTCAGCGATATAAAATCCTGCATCAAGCTAACAAAACAGGGCAGATTTGATAACTTATTCATTCTATGTCCTTGTTTCTGAAATTCAGTTTATGTCACTATTTGCAATGTCAAGATAAACAAACAAGAGAAAAAAATCAAAAAGTACATTCTAATCATCAGTTTTCTCATTTTCAGATGCTTAAAAAATAAATCCTGGAAGCCTCTTTAGCTGATTTTTCACTTATCTAAAGCATCTAAGGTCTTACTCTTTTGCATAAAATAAAATAAGATTTCCACAACTTGTGAGAAAATAGGGCCTAAAATAAGTGCAATTACTTATTTTTTCAACAAGAAATCAGACAAACTTGCTTTGATTTGAGATTATGCAGCAGACATTTCAGCAAGAGCAAATATTTCAAGCATGGGAATGTCCTTACTCATGTTTCACAACTAAAACGAACTGCCAAAAGTGTTTAAGACATTTAAACACCATGCCTACTAGAAATAATTGACCTTAAGCCAATGAATACAACAACAAAAATTCAACTGCTGGTATGCCACATATTCAGTACTTATCAAATCAAACTGGGCAACAACATAAGTCCTTGGTTTAGTTATCTATTTCCTCTTCAGATAACAAAAATGTTATTCTGTTTAAAGCTACCGGGAGATACATTTAGATTGTGTTGATTTTATTTGCCCTGTAAACAAAGTGTTACCTTTACTCTCCTTTCAGATGGTGCTCTGCTCTTGTGTATGTGGTGTGTTGTGCCAAAATACAGTATACAACCCTGCTTCTGTTTAACAGTCATTGCACCTTATGTTATGAAAATATAAAAATAAGCAATTGTGGGACTCCAATGTAAACTGTCTTGACCACACCTACCCTGCGGCAGCATTATGGACATCTAAAATAACAGTATAGAAACATCACATCTTAAGGCTGATGGTCTTGTCTGCTTTTGTAGCTCATAAAGATTCATCAGTATCAATTTTAAACTGTCATGTAACCACTGGAAAAATCCTCACGGGAGCTTTAAAAACAGAATTCCCAGAGTTTTTTAACTGAAACAAATAAAACAAAGAGCAACCACACATTGAATTCATCAGAAATGTCAGCCTCACCCTGCAACAGGCCCATGAGAAAGCGAGCCAGCGTCATGGAGAGGATCGGCTGGGAGCAGAAGTGGGCCAGGACTGGAGTGAAGGCTGTCATCGACCCCCAGGCTGCTGCAGAAAGCAGGAGGACCTTCTCGCCTCCAACCCTTAGGGGATAAAAAACAAACATTCAATATGAGCTTTATCTGTTATGCCTATTATCACCTTATAATTAGACTTGGGTTCTGCATTACTTTGATACTGGGGCATACAATCTCGCCAAATGAATATGTAGTCTATTTATGACACCGTGGGCCTTCAAGGGTGAACAGTATGACAGTACAGAGGAACCAGGCTCTCTGCATTGCTTTATCTGCTGAGACTGAGCAAACACAAAAGGTTTGCTTGCGTCAATCCCTGCAATGATCTCATCCAGTAGACACCTCACTTGCAGGAGGTAATTCAGATTCTTACAATAGCCGATGCAAGATGACGTCACATCCTTCACCTGATCTCAACTCAGAACATTATTATGTTGCCCTTTGACCACAAAAGTTTCCTACCTGTCACTGACGTAGCCTCCGAACACTTGGGTGAAGCAGTAGCCCCAGAAGAAGCTGCCGAGCACCATCCCCGACTCCCTCTTGCTCCACTTGAACTGTTCTGCCATGCTAACGGCACAGATGGGCATTGCCACGCGGGCGCAGTACAGGAGGCACGTCCCGAGCAGCAGCACCACTGTCCATATCCTTGCCACCGGCCTGCACAGGAGGAAAGAAGAGGGTTGGTTAAGCTGAGGCATCATGTAGGGAAAGATTGGACGTAAGCCACCAAACAGGAACGTCTGATGTTGCTAAAAGGAGGGAGGTACTGCTCTTAATTTGGTTGTGCTCTGAAACCATCAAAGCTCCTCAACTTGTACACTTTAATGTAGCTTTTAACAAAATTGTCACCCCTTTTTTTAACAGACAAATGTATTTATTACTCCCTTGAATGTCTGGCAAAAAATTAAAACAAATATAAAATATAAATTATGTCTGTTTTGGAGGCAAGTAGTAAAATAATCTCATCTGACTCCTATACCGAAGAAGCTGAGTCAGCATACATTACAATAAATAGAAATTACCAGCCAATAGTCTGATGGTCTTGTGTTTTTTTCAGGACTATATGAAGCCATTAGTATTTATTTCAGCCCTATTTATATCTTTACCCCTCAAAAAAATGGAAATGTTATTTCAGACCATAATTTTTCCCTGTTAATTCTGCCAATTGCTATCTAACAACGAGGTAAAACCTGTAAGGATCGTACATTCGTGAAATGAGCAGCACAACAATACATGTGGGTAGGGTAGTGCCGACTACTGGTAAGGTTCACTGCTGTTGTCAGCTACATTAACTTTATAGTGTGATTTTTACAATAAAAAAGTCATGAAACCATGTGCGGTCAAAGAATAATTGGGTAAAACATTTCAGAGCTCTTTATTTTTCTTCCAGGAAGTCTGTGTTAAGCAATATTTTGTGATGCAAAAGTAGAGTCAGTGCTAAGACCTCAGCCAACACCAGAAGTGACTACCTTAAAGTCACAGCTCTAGATTTTCCAGGTAAGTCTGTTACAATTTTGTACCATCTTTGAAGACACTATATGTTACTTTAAAGCTGGCAAACTGCAGCTCATGGCTCTAAGCAAGGTCTACAAACTTGGATTTTGTACATGGTTGATGCTTAAAGACAAGCTGATTACAGCTCATAATTGCAGCACATATTTAGCTTACTCTCTTTGCTATCTTCTTTGTCTCAAGGTTTAATTCCCAAAAAATATTGCGCGGGTCAGCTTCAAGCACCATCTCTCCCATAGAATATGTCAGCCCTGTGAAGTTTGCTCTTGTTTTGAGTCTGAAAGTAGAGATGATCTATTGGCTTCTCTTTTCTGTTATACGGTGGGTCATTCTCATCTTAATTCAGAGCTAAACCGGTGGGGCCAGGACAAACCAGCTGCCCAAACATCTTTTTAACAGTGACTGGCTGCTAGCCATTTTGAGCCATTAATGCAAAGCTGTGATGCCAGCTGTAATTTTTTTAAAGCACCGTCAACAACCAAGTTCTTCTTAAACAATCTTGACTCAGTTTTACTAAATTAAATACACAAAAGGAAGGTACTTCAAAATGGCCTGATCATCAGTGTTTTGTATGTAGCTTTCAGTGAAAAAACATATGGGCACACCTGCTTTAAAAGTCCCATAACCTAGAGTGTTTGAACATTTACAATATTTCTTGAGTGTCTTTTAGGCAAGGACTTCATTTAAGGTGAACAGAAAAATGAAAGATTTCATCCCTCTAAAAACACTCCCCTTAGGGAATGCTCATGATCTGAGGGGGTTGGGAGGCTACTATGATAATGAGCTTGGAGCTGATTGGCTGCTCAAAGCCTGTCTGATAGAGGTTTACAGACCATGAAGCGGACAACAGTCATAACCTCTGCCTGTGATAGGCAGGAAACAGACATGTAGGTGGTGGAAGTACAGCTACTATTTAGTAAACCATAGGGAGGTAAAACAACAGTGCGTTTTAAAGGGCATTTCTCTGAACTGTGAGTCTAGAAAATGATGTCCTGTCCTTCTGCTCTCCAAGCCATTTAAACTATCCTTGCTCAGCATATGGTCCTGCCTGATTTAATGTCTGTGATCTGGCAGATCCATCTTGTCAAGCTCCCATCTTCAACGCCTGTGACTGGCCTAAGGCGAGTTGGGCCAATTGGAGCGAGCGAGACAACAGCAGGAAGTGAATGCTCGGACAGGGATGGTTTCAGTAGCAGGCTGTTCAGATCTGGACCACATTGATTTATTAAATGAAAAACAAATTAAAACACTGCAAACTTATCCAAAGAAAGGATCTTTTCACTCCACGTCTGACATGTTTGGCCTATAATGAATGTGACTGACAGAACAATTGCCCAATCACCTGCTGGATATGTTTGAAAGGTCCTGCCCATTCCCAAACACTTCTTTTTTCATTGGTCATGGAAGGAAGAAGAGATGGCACTTTGGTGGTGATCCATACTGGATCCATGGATTTCTTTTAAAGGGACTGTGAGGAGAATCCATTACCAGCAACGTAAAGACTCTCCTACCCATGAGCACCCGCAGCGACTGCTGTAATGCTGCATTCCAGTAACCTCGGAACTGGGAGTGACCTCATCTCCGACTTATCTGCATTCCAGTTGAAGTCGGAAAAAAAACGTGCCGATCGACCAGGCTATTGTTAGCCATTGTTAGCACGCCCTGTGTTGTTGTACACAAATATCAAATGAAGAATGTGATTATCACTATGGCAGCATTTTTGTAAGTATAAGTCTAACACTACTACGCATACAGCTGATCTAGAGCGACACAACCCAGTCAGAAGTGCAAATAAATTGATTATTACAGGAGCTAAGTAACTGTTCACACTGGGGGCTGCCATCTTTGTTTGTCAACTCGGGGGTGGCGAGGTCTCCCCGAGTTCCGAGTAGGATATTCCGACCTCGGGGAGCGTTCCAGATAAAATTTCCTACTCGGAAGTGGGAAATTCCGACCTCTGACTACAACTGGAACGCACCATTATCGGCGTTCCAGTTGAAGTCGGAAAAAAACATGTCGATCTGCCAGGCTATTGTTAGCTGTTGTTAGTATGCCTTGTGTTGTTGTTCACAAATATCACATGAAGAATGTGATGATCACTATGGCAGCATTTTTGTAAATATAAGTCTAACAATACGATGTATACAGCTGATCTCGAGCGACACACCCCAGTCAGAAGTGCAAATAAATGGATTATTACAGGAGCTGAGTAACTGTTCACACTGGGGGCATCCATCTTCGATTGTCAACTTGAGGGTGGCGAGGTTTCACCGAGTTCCCAGTAGGAAATTCCGACTTCGGGGGACGTTCCAGTTGTAGTTTCCTACTCGGAACTCAAAATTCCTACTTCTGACTATGACTGGAACGCATCAAAAGACGTGTGCAATCCAAAGTGTGTGTTTGTCGTGGTGCAGACCGGACCTTCCTCAGAACTCTGCATTGCTTTACAACTTCTTTTTTCAACAAATTACAGGATGCAAAGCGACGAGGTAATGTATCTCTTTCTAGTTACGTAGCGGTAGTTTTTGATGTGTAACAACAAGCAATTTTTGGAAAACTTAGTATCGTAGCTTTGCAGCAGGCCATATATCGCTACTTACAGCCTGGTGCTCTAGGATGTGTCCGACTAATATAAATTTGCTCTAGTTTTAATTGTCTTGTTCCTGAAGTTGAGTCAGGCCAGTCCAGCACTGTCCGACCCAACCGGAAGGCTAAGGAGTAGCATTTATAGATAACCTATTTTGATGCTATCAAACTCATCTTAAAGTGTGTATTTCAATCAGGCATATATCTAAAAGTGAGACTTTTTTGTAATTACTTATAAACTCCTCACAGTCCCTTTAAGTGTGGGATAAGGCAGTTTTCCCCATTTACCAAAATAACTCCATGTTGCTCTCAGAACACTTGTAGTTTTCATTGAATGCTTTTGCATAAACTCCACATTCATGTCTATAAAGATCTTTGAATGTAAATTGTTTGGTTTTAATCAAAGAAGCGTTTCTATGTAATTACCAAAAGTATGAAATTAACTTTCTGACAGAGGTTTAAAAACTTTAAAAGATAAAAACTTGTGATCACCTCACTTCCCTCCCAAGCCTCCTGTCTTATGTGGCATGTCCATGAATGACCAGATGATACGTGTCATTTGACGACTAGATGCAAATGCACTTTAGCTCCAGCTACTATGAATGATCACAGGTTAAGGTAAGTACATGTAATAATAACTATGTCGCTAAAACACGTTTCCTGCTCCTCGTCTGAAGCCTTTCTGTGATAAATGAGCTTATTTGAGCAGCCAGGATACAAGCAAACAAGAAAAACGCTCGGAGCAGTTTGGTGTAATGGGATGAATCGTTACCTGGACCAGTTGGTGGTGTGTTCAGGCCACTTTTTATGACATCCAGGGGCTCCGATCTTGTCAGGCAGGTGGTTTTCCTTGTGACAGACCAAATCTGGACTATAGTTCTTGCCATATTTTTGAATCACTGCCATTCAACGTGAAGACGCGGCAGGCGACCCCCCTCTCTAACCAACGCTTCGGCTCTTTCCGGTCGATGAGTCAGAAAAAGTAGACGATGAGAGAAAAACACACACCGATCAGAAACAGTTCAAGATCGGCCGTTTCACCGCTTCTCTCCCATGTGAGGATAACCTGTGTGACTGCACTCACGGGGAACAATGCTGATGTGGTCACGAAGCCTGGCTGGAGGAGGGAGTCTTGTTTTTCCTGATGCCCGAGGAGGAGTAATCCACGTGTCAATTTCCCTCCTCCTCCTCCAGCAGCAGTTCTTCTTCTGGTCGGTAGGGTGAATCAGGAAGTGATTTCTCTCTGTATAAACCCGGCTTCTCCTCTCTAGTCCTCCGTTTAATCCATTACAGTATCACTTTAAACACCGCCGTACATCCGCATCTGGCCCCTGCCCCTCCACCCCTCCATGATGACAGTGCATTACTGAGGCAGCTCCAGGATGTAGCCTGCTCCTCCTGACCCGTCCCTGCTGCTCCAGATGGAGAAGAGATGGAGCCTGAGATGAGGAGGAGAAATGTGCGCAGTCAGATCTACAAAGTTGATGGTCCACCTGCCCCCCTGGATACCCGAGTTTTCCAGGCACGGTTACATAAGAGTCTGCAGTCTGCACAACTTTTAGATGCTCCAGTGTGATGCTGGGAAATGCTCTCACATCCCTGACTCAAGTTAAAGTGACACCACAGTTTTTACTCTCCACTATAAATAATGCATCACAGGTAGGTTTTCTGAGGTAAACTCACTTTTTACAGCGCTGGAGTTAAAGCCACATCCCTCACTCTAGACCAGGGGTGGGCAACTTGCGGCCCAGGGGCCTTATGTGGCCCTTCACCTCGCTCAATGCGGCCCACCAGTCATTTCCACAAAAAAAACAAAACAAACTGGAAAAATGAAAAAATAAAACAACAGTTGCTAAATATGATACATCATGAGTAACCAGTACCATGTAATGCATAAATTTGGATAGGTGATTAAATATTTTTACCAACCTTAGATTGCTGATACATGCTTTGTTATTTTAAAGTAATTATAAAGTTCTCACTTAGCTTTGATTGTGTCTCTAAAATATTTCATGATGCATTAAAATATAACTTACAGTATTGGTAAAAACCAATGTAAATGTAAACCAATGTAAACAATGGTAATGGCAATATATTTAAGCTTAAAAAACTGGTAAACATTAGATCTTTTTTGGAATTAAAAAGAAGCTTAAATTAGATTTAAATATATGTCACGCTCATTTAGATCATTTTTAATTTTTAATTGTGTTTGAGTTAGAATATTTAAATGTTGGTATAATCCTTTGTTAAGCTTTATCTTTGAAACTTTTGTTCATTTATATATTTTTCTTTATTGAGAGTGCCAGCAATATGTAAAAGTGCGGCCCTTGGGCACGTAAGAAAAATGAATGTGGCCCTTTTGGAATTGATAGTTGCCCACCCCTGCTATAGACTGTGATTCAGGTGTAGCCAAAATATTTCACTGTAATTCACTATTCAAAGACTTGTATTGGCATTAATTGTGAGGCATTATTGCAGAGCATTTCATTAAAAAAGATCTAAAGATGATTATGTATTAAAGGTGTATGGGAGAGGATTAGAGCCACTGAAAGTCTTGTAAAAAAGTCAGAAATATACAATCAAGAAAAAAGTTGAAATTCTGAGATTAAATTAAAAGTAAAAGTTTCGATATTAATTCAGAAAATACTGTGACAAACGTCAGAATCCTGAAATAAAAGTAGACCATCACAATTCTGGTATGACACTCAGAACATCCCTTGAAAAGGTCAGAATTTTGAGACTTGAAAAATTAAAAAAAGTTTCAAACCTATTCAAAGTTCTGAGAAAAAAGGTCTGATTTCTGAGATCGTAGAAAAAAGTCCTAATCTTGAGATAAAGAAAAGATTTTAAGATCTGATATTATATTCTGAATTCCCAGACAAAGTCAAAAATCAAGTCAAAATTCTGAGAAAAAGGTCTTAAAAATAGACGTACAACACAGACTTAAAAAAAGTTTCAACCTCTAAAAGCATGTTTTTCAGTGGCCCTAATCCTCTTCTGTAAATGGAAAACAATTTATTTTAAGTAGAATGTTAAGTTAATAACAGTTAATAGTATTGTGATAGTAAAAGTCAGGGGAAAACAGACATGTCAGGAAAAAAAACAAAATTTATTGTAAATTTATACAAACTTCAGTAAGGGGATTTAATGCTGCTACTAACCCCAGTCCTGTCCATCTGTCTTTTATATATATTGTGTATTTAAAAGAAAAATAAAGAAATGATCAATTCTTTCTTCATTAGAAAAGTCAATATTTTGTTCTAGATTTCACAGTCTGGGACTTGTCATTAATTAACAATGATTTTCTTTAGAACGCTTTTGTGTGTGTGTGGTTGTGTTTGTTATTTTGACAAAATGCGACACATAGACCTTGTGTCTAAAATCTGGACACGTCAAAGTTACAGGCAAAAAAATACAGCCTAATGAGATCAGTTTTCATGCTAAATTATTCTAAAATTTTTAATTCACCTCAGTTCTTTCCAAAAAATATAGTGTATTAATAAGATCTTCCCCCTTTCAGAACTACACTGAGTAAGGATGGCAGTATTTTTATCAGGTACCAAAGTATCGATACTTTATAAATGCTCTTTCAGATCCAATTACTCCTTATCTCTTATAACTGTGCTCTTTCCCAGACTGTTTCCAGTCTTCCTCTGTTTCTCCATGCTGAGGCAGTGCCACTTTCTGTGTCATGTGACTCTGGAGACCAACCAGATGTCTCCAGCAGTGCTCAGCTGGACCCTCATAGATTTTTGCTACAAACCAAAGTCAGAATGACAGAAATAAAACATTCATGCATTGCCACCCTCAAAAAATGCTATGTCACTTTTGAGATAATTTGGAATAGAAAAAAAATATTTATACATCAGTGTGACACAGTGTGCTTGTTTTATGTAGTTGTTTCATTTGCATTTGTATTTATGGAATAACTATCAATTCATCTGAAATACACATGCCTCTTAAGTTTTTATTGGTTGAATATCTACTTGAATGTTTTTTCTTGGGACTAAAACTTACAACTAAACTCACTTTATGATCGGATGGTCTAGAGTTGGCATTAGATGTTTCATTTAAGTGCTTTTGGTCAATCAAAAAGGTCAAATAATGAACAACATATTTGCCTTGTAGGAGATGACTGCCATCAGTATTAGTGTCGAAAAATGATTATCATCTGATGTAAAATTGCCCTGCACCAACTCTAAATAGATAAGGCTCACTTTATTTTACATTGAAAAGAGAGAAAACAAATTATAAACCACGTTATGAACAGTTTCCGTTAAACCAACTTAAGTCTTTCAATTCAGTTCAGTCTCTTTCTCTGTCATTAATCTTATTTTTTAAGATAAATTATAACACCTTCAAGCTGTTGTAGAAAGTAGGATGTTAGATTTCTTATAGCCATTATGGTAACGAGATCCAAAAATGCATGAGGTCAGCATTGTGCAGGTTGGTGAAAGAATATGAAAAATGACGCACTGTTCCAGCCGAGTATATTAGCTTTTCCACAGACAGAACGGTGAGCTCTAAAACAAAGACATGAGCTAACTTGGGGAACAAGCTTCAAAGCAGAGATCAGTAGCAACAATTTTAGCTTGAAGAGCATAACATTAAAATGCCCAAAGTGCCTCATTAATAAATCAATATTGTCACAGACCTGTTTGATATTGATTTTAGACGTTTACACAGCTATTATTTTTTTAATCAAGAAGCCAAAGTAAGTTACTGCACATTAGCACAGTCTATAAAAAGTGCCTTTCATAGAGCACATCTGTCTTACTGAATAAGTTGTCGAACTGTGTATAAAAAGTACTTTGGCAAACTACCACACTATGAGGGACACGTGCTGTATACGGAAAGGACTAAAATTATTTGATTAACAATGTTTGAAGATGCAAAGACTTTTAAGAGGTGGAAATTACAGCTGCCAATAAAATTGTGCATTGGGTGCAGAAGTTTGTGACCTTCATTAAGTGACAGATGCACCACAAACACTCTTGGTGATGAGTACTGCTCAGTTACAGACTGTGTATTGTTTGTTGTGTAGATGTCACGTCTTCAACATCTATCTACAAACCACAGTTCTAGTGAAGATGGCACGTTGTGTGACACAAATAAAATCAAAATACCATGGTTTGCAAATCCTTTTTGATCTATATTCAGTTGAATAGACTAGAAAGACAAGATTTAAAAGTTACTGTTCTTTGCAAAAATTCACTCATTTTGAATTTGATGCTGCAACACATTCCAAAAAAGCTGGGACAGGAGCATGTTTGCCACTGTGCTCCATCACTTTCCCTTATAATAACACTCAATAAGTGTTTGGGAATGGAGTAAACTAACTGTTTATGGGGAATGCTAAAGAAAAAAAACATTTAGAACATTAAACCAAAGGTAGACAGGTTGATTGGAAACAGGTGAGGGTCATGATGACTGGGTATACAGTCCTGATCAAAATCTTAAGACCAGTTGAAAAATTGCTAGAATATGCATTTTGCACATTTGGACCTTAATGAGGCTTTAAATAGAGCTACAATATGCAAAAGCAAGAAGGGGGAGTGTGACAAAAAGCCCTTTGAAAAAGTAATTTATTGAAAACAAGTAAACTGAAATAGGCTGTTTATCAGCTGATCAAAAGTTAAAGTTTAGCTCAAAAAATTACAAAAAACTCTCCAAACCAGAACAAAAATGTTTCTCAGTAGGACTCAGTAATGAGTAGCTCCACCGTTCTTGTTAATCACTTCAAAAATTTGTTTGGGCATGCTTGATGCGAGTGTTTCCAGGAATCTTTTGGGAACATTGCTCGAAGTATTGAGGATGGCTTCATGAAGGGCATCAACTGTCTGGAACTGATGGCCATTTTTATAAACTTCCCTTGCCATCCATCCCCAAATGTTCTCTATGGGATTTAAATCAGGGGAACATGCGGGATGGTCCAAAAGAGTGATGTTATTCTCCCTGAAGAAGTCCTTGGTCAAGCGAGCATTGTGAACTGCAGCGTTGTCCTGTTGAAAAACCCAGCTGTTACTACACAGACGAGGGTCCTCAGTCATGAGGGATGCCCCCTGCAACATCTGCATGTAACCAGCTGCCGTTTGACGACCCTGCACCACCTGAAGCTCCAGTGTTCCACTGAATGAAAAAGCACCCCAGATCATGATGGTCCCCCCTCCACTGTGCCGGGTAGAAAACATCTCAGGTGCGATCTCCTTGTCATGCCAGTAACGCTGAAGCCATCTGGACCGTCAAGGTTACATTTTTTCTCATCAGAGAATAAAACTTTTTTCCACCTTTCAATGTCCCATGTTTGATGCTCCCTGGCAAAGTCTAAACAAGCAGTTTTGTAGCATTGAAGGAGACAAGGTCTTTGAATGTGTTTTTTGTTTTTGAAACCCTTTTCCCGCAGATGCCGTCTGATGGTTATTGCGCTGCAGTTGGCACCAGTAAGGGCCTTAATTTGGGTCGAGGACCACCCTGTGTCTTGACGGACAGCCAATCGGATCCTCCAGCTCGGCGCATGTGTAATTATTTTGGGTCTACCACTTGACTTTTTTGTTCCATAATGCTCAGGATCTTTCAGAAAAATTAGAATGACTGTCTTACTGCGTCCAGCCTAAGCAGCAATGGCATTCTGCGAGAGGCCTTGCTTATGCAGCTCGACGATCCGACCACATTCAAGAAAAGAAAGCTTCTTAGGTTTAGTCATCAGGAGGGCATGACCGTGTGAAGGCCTGACAGAAAATGAAAATTTTGAGCAGATTTTGACTTTAATAGCCTGTGGTCTTAAACTTTTGATCAGCTAATAAACAGCCTATTTCAGTTTACTCGTTTTCAATAAATTACTTTTTCAAAGGGCTTTTTGTCACACTCCCCCTTCTTGCTTTTGAATATTGTAGCTCTATTTAAAACCTCTTTAAGGTCAAAATTTGCAAAATGCATATTCAAGCAATTTTTCAACTGGTCTTAAGATTTTGATCAGGACTGTATAAGGAGCATCCCTGAAAGGCACAATCCATCACAGGCAAGGAGGGAGTGAGGTTCACCACTTTGTGAACAACTGCATGAGCAAATAGTTTAAGAACCTTCTCAACTTACAATTACAAGGATTTTAATCATCTTCCGCCTATATCATCAAAATCAATCAATCAATTTCAAAAGATTCAGCACATTAAAAACTAACATCATACTTTGTAAGATATTGCCACTTGGTCTCAGGACCACTTCAGAAATCCACTGTTAGCTAACACGGTTTGTTTCTACATCTGCCAGTGCAAATTAAAACTCTATCATGTAAAGCCAAAGCCATAAGTCAACAACACCCAGAAATACCTCCCAGCCTCCTCTGAGATGAACTGGTACAAGTGAGGAAACTGTGCTGTGGTCTGAAGATTCCACATTTCAAATCATTTTTTAAAGTCAGAGATGTCTTGTTCTCAGGACCATCCATACAGCCAGCATCGGTAATGGTGGGTAACAACCGCTGCATGTGCAAATAGCAAGTCTTTGTTATGACTGAGTGTAGGCACTCGGCTGTCCTGCCTGCAGTCCTGACCTGTCTCCCAGTGAAAATGTGTGATGTTTATATAGCACAAAATATACAAAAAAAAAAAAAAAAACAACCAAAAAACTGTTGAGCAGCTGAAGTTGTTCTTCAAGCAAGAATGAGAAAGAATTCTACTATCAGAGCTTCAATAACTGGCGTCCTCAGTTCCTCAATGCTTATTGAGTGTTGTTTAAAGGGAAGGTGATGAAGCACAGTGGGACTGTCCCAACTGCTGCAGGTATCATATTCAAATGGGTGAATATTTGCAACAAAAAAAAAAGCAGTTTGTTAAAATATCTTGTCTCTATAATGAATTAAATTGAATATTATTGAATATCAGTCAAAAAGGATTTTAAAATCATTGTTCTGTTTTTATCTTACTCAACATCCCACCTTCTGTGGAGTTAGGGTTTGTCTAGTTAGGAAAGTTATTTTCTGAAGTACATTTTTACAGATGTTATTTTGTAAGGGTTCAGATTGTTGTTATGGATCAATTTTAATTCCTCAAACACTTAAGATAAAGTCATTATGGTCAGAAGAAATGCTTCTTATACAGAAATGTCAAACAACATGGAGTGGCAGAAACAAAGCCGTGACACAACAATTATAACAGCTTACATACGATTGAAAATACTTTACCTGAATATGACGTTTCCGCGGTCAACAGCCAAACACCTCTACTGCACTTTACCTTCTCTGTCCTTATGGTATCCACGGGTGGGCATCTTTACTGCATTCAGTTATGTTTTTATCACAATATTTCACACAGTGAATTAAATAGGTGTCTGTTTCTGTGATTGACAAGTACAAGTGAGATGATCAGGATGGGTGATGGTTTGGTGGAGTGATTAGCGACCATGCACATTCCATGTACTTGCTTCTGCCGGTCCAGGTTCAAATCCAGCCTGTGACCAGTTTGCAGAGTGTCTTCCCCTACTCTCTCACCCACTTTCACAAACTTATCCACTGTCTCTCTCCTATCAATAAAGGCAAAAAATGCCCTTTAAATAAATAAACAAGATAATCAGGACAGATCTGTTTGCTGAAGTGTTAAAGACTGTCCAAATGTCTGGCTAAGGCAGAGTATTACACTTTATGAAAAGTCAAGAGTTGTTTTCTTTGTCAACACTGCATGTGTAAAGTTAATCCTGCAACCAACTCACTGTTTTTTGAGTTAATAATACAAATAAAAACTTAAAAACTAAAACTAAACTACTAATGAACTACTACTATTGAACTAAAACTAATTCAAGCCCTTCAAAGTCATACCCATACATTTTACATAATTACATAGCCTGGATGAATATCATGGGTTACCTCTCTTCTTTACTGCTGCAAATCTGTATTTCTGGGATTGAACACATACGAAACTTTATCACGAGACTTGCGCAGTTTAAAAATTTACTTTTATTGCAAAATAATATCCCAGCAAAAAAAGCACATCAATTTAGCAAAAAGAGCTACGTATTCAATACATGTAAATAATCCATCTGTAAAAGTATCTCCAAGTCTGTGGACATATGTATTCATTCACATCTTTATAATCAGTGATATATAACAGTATGAATCTGAGGCTGCTTTATGCTTGCACAGTCACAGTACACCGAAGGGTTTTAAATCAGTCCAGAAATCCTGCTACTGAAATGTATAGCTCGTTTTAAAACTTTCCTACGTACTCCTCTATCAACAGGTTTTTTAATGTCTTAAGCAAAAATGTATGAAGAATCTAAAGCTTAATTTAACGCTCAATGTCACAGTAGTTTAAAATTCCCATGAATCTCACTTCAGCTATTGCCGTCACATTGAGCACTTCCTAGCAGACTACTTGCTGAAATATTTGTGTTTTGAAAGAAAGAAGGGTTTGTGTATATATGTGGCAGTGAGCCAACCATTTTTCTGAAACATCAATGTTTGTCTCCTCTTAGTGGTCACACACCGAAAGTGACAGCCTAATTTAGGCTTTATTCTCATCCTCTTAAGCAAGCAACTTTCCCTGCCAACAGACAGAAAAACTAATAAACTAATTTTACATAAACAAATATGTAAATAATACCAAGTAAAATAATGGTCTGCACATTACTTTAGTGTGAGAAGTCATTTTAAAATGCCATCAATCCAGTTTGCACATTCTCAGTTATTAAAGTATCAAAAAGCAACCCTTAGAAAAAAGAAAAAGTTGAACTCTAAATGAGTCATTTTGTCAGGGGTATAAATAGATAAAGGTAATGTCGGTTTGTTTGTCACTCTGGGTCCTTATTTTGGGTCTTCAATGGTTCCCTTGCTGAGGTCTGTCATTTTGGGATACTTCACTTTCTTTTGGTCAAGTTCATTTTGAGCCCAAAGCAGCAGCTTCAGGAGCTTGGCCAGCTTGGGTGTGGACTCTCTGTTTTCGTAGTCGAGCACGCACTGATTCACTTCACTCCAGACCTGAAAAGCAAAGACAGAGGCGTGCTGTTGTTATAAGCCTGTTCACTGCAGATCACATGAAAACAAACAAACAGACGTAGGTATCAATCAGAGTTACTGCAAACTATTGGATATCACATTTAGAACCTTTTACAACCCAGACAAAAAAAAAAAAGAATAACACTTTTGCATCCTATAGCAGTGTTGTTTAAAGCATTTCATGCAGGACTTGGTTGCTTTACACTGTCCTACTTTAAAATGCCCTTTTGCACATCTTAGATCCCCCTAATGATTGCTGTTTACCCTTTCCACGTATTCTAGACTTTGATGCCAAATTTCCAAGAATCTGCAATTCATTAACTTCTCTCTTTGGAAAGGGGACTGATTGGATTTTATTGACACTGATGCAACTATAAATTCTACTAAACAGTCTAAGTTTGCATCAGTTTCCAAGAGGATTCTTATGGATTTTCAGTGGGGAACATGATGGTCAAAATGTTCACGAGTCATCAACTTCAAACACATGGCTCTTCTTAATGTTTCAGTGCGTCAGAAGTGCTTCCACCCTAACTCATGATCACATATGGCCCTTTCCACTAGCACGCCTTAGCCCTACTCTACTCGGCTCGGCTCTACCCGGTTTGCTTTGTGTTTCCACTAGCCCGGTACCTCCCACGACCGGCCAGATTTTAGTACCTACTCTGCTCTGGTTCTAAGCGAGCTGAGTCGATACTAAAAGGTGACCTCAACCAGCTGCTGGCTACTGATTGGTCAGACAATGTTGTCACCGATGAGTCATGAGCACGACGACCTAGCATGCTAGCGGTAGCTACCATTAGCTTACCCTCATTTGTCTTTTCTTTGCCGCTCGATTGCTCTCATCCTCGGCTTCATTCTGTTGTACAGCTTCTAAAAATCTCCTGTGCTTCTCAAGGGATATGCCTTTTTGCCACCTGCAGCCTTCTCCTGCTTTCCTTTTTACTCGGTTTGTGACAAAAAGCCACGGAATGTTGTGTCGCGCTCAAAATGACGTCACCGCTATGCCGCTCAGCGGTTTAAAGCGACACTGCACCCTGTTGGGCAGGGAACTGGGGCTAGTGGAAAAGCAGCACAAGGTGAGTCGAGTAGAGCTGGGTAGAGGCGAGAAGAGTAGAGTAGGGCTAGTGGAAAAGGGCCAATAGACAAGGGCATTGCATCTCTTGCTGTAGGCATTATACCATAAAGCTTTAAGCAATGACTCATGACTGCTTCAGTCTCCTATCTGGCATGATAACATCCTTGAATGTGTTGTTTTTAGTTCTAGTGCAGGGCATTTACGATGAAACCTTAAAGTGTGAGGGAAAATTGTAAAAATTCAACACCTTTTTTTTTTTTTTTTTTACTGGAACCAGATCTCAGTTTATACATGTGGAGATAAAATGTTGCTATACATAAGGAATATCTTTTGAACAAGCAAAGGCATAAAAACATTTAAGCTAGCTATAAAGGTTTTTAGAAAACAAACAGAATTATCGTAGTCTAATCCAAAGAATCCTAAAAAGTAAAGTTAACCTTAATGATATGACTTTAATAATAGAAGTCTTAATTTGAGATTGAGCGAGATCTTGACTTGATATAAAGTCAACAGTCTAGACCTAAAAAGTAAATTCTTTTTCAAAGTCCAAACTGTTGACATCTAAAGCATATAAAAGGGCGACTTTTTTGCTTGTTGCTGTGTCATAAGCTTTGCCTTGCACACAATGTAAAACAAGCCAAACGAGTCAAACACGTTCATTTTAGTCATTTAAGCATATTTATGAGATTTTTCTTTCTTTTTTTTACCCTTTTTCAAATATATAAGCACCATTTAAAATGCACGAAAAGTCACTTGTACATCTTTTCTGTAAATGCATTGCTTAAGATGTAACATCTCATTCTAAAAACACTGTAAGCTGATAGTTTAATATTTTTGCACTTTCTTGATGCCAGTACAATCACTTCTTTATCACTCAAATTTTAACCATAAACTCACCTGCTGTGATTACCACATAATGTGTAAAGCATGAGAAATGCACAATATGTTTAACATCATTAAGGAATACAGGGCTGATGAACAGATAGTTATTTGACCATCAGAAAACTCAAGAAGGAAACACACAAAGAATAAACCCACAGAATGAAACCAGGAGAAAGGACGATGCCTTGCCACTGCCCCAACCAAACACCTCAGTAGTTTTTTTATTTGAGACTCTGTCAAGTTATCTTTACTTGTGACTAAGAGGTAATGTTTTGCCTACGACTGTCCATTTGTTTGTTTGTATGTGAGCAGAATAACTAGAAAAGTTCTGTGCTGGTGATTTGATTTTGGTATTCTGAATCCAGACATTTCTCATGGATTTGCGTACATTGTGATTGCGAGTAGTTTTCCACAATTTCACATATAACTTCCCTAAAAATTTCAGGAATGCCTTGGGGGAGGTCTGTGCTCTTGTAGTATTTATTTCAGTGAATAAAAGGATTGTGAAACATTAAAGCCCTGGCAACCATACCTTTTGTCTCTGCATCATATTTAGCAGATCTCCAAAGGGAGACTCCTCTGGGTTGTCAAATGCCAACAGGGCCAGTGTCCTCTCCATCTCTGTCAGACACTCTCTGCTCTCCTCCCCCTGCTCTGCTAACTGAGACTGGGCAAATTCAAGGGCAGCTTCGGTCTCCCTTAAGCGAATCAGCTCGATCAGATGCTGCTGCTGCAAACACAAAAACAGAGCGCAGCAGAGAGTGAAAACCAGCAGAAGAAGTAAGATTCGACTGTACTAGTAAAAGTGAAAGCTAAAGTATGCTGCTTTCAGATCTTACCTGTAGGTGAAAGTAGAGGTAACGGTTGGTGTCCAGCAGTTCCGGGTGCAGACTGTTGATAAGTGCAATAGCATCTTGGATCTGTCCCTTCAAAATCATCTCTCTGATCTTGATTCTTTCATCTAGAGAATCTAGGTCCACGCTTGGCTCGATCCCAGACTCCATCCTGAACTTCTCTGCTGCCTCCTTGAAACCCTCTGATGAAGAAAATCAAGTTTAACCACCGCACACCGACAGCTGAGAGAAAAGCGTCGTATAGTAAACGCATAGCTCCCTCACCTGTCACGAGGTAATTCATAATGAGCCTGTTCATGTCTGCCCTCTGAATGTGGACATTGTTTAGTTTATCCATCCACTCTTCCCTTGTTATATCCTCCGGCTTCTCTGCATAACTCATTATGGTAGGATCCTGAAGGAGATGGAGTCATATGAGAGGAAGGGGAAACATTTCATGCATGTGGAAGATTGGAAACGTGAAAACAATAAATATACAATGACTGGACGACTTCTGTAATCAGCTGATAGATTTGACAGATACACAGCACCGGAAATCCTTCATCAAAACATTTCGGGCCTTCGATGAAAAACACAACATTGAAGCCTGACTGTCGACAGCAGATCAAAACAAAGACAACTTCCGTCATTCGTTTCACTACGACGATTGAACTGAAACACAACTCGTGCTATTCTATTTAATTCTGTTCCCCACAGATATGGAGTTAAAGAACGCCAAAAAACACAAATATTTAATTTACATTACCTGATAATTATGTCGCTACTTTCCAGCAGTAGCTAGCTAGCGAGCGGAAGAAAGCATATTCTTCTTCTCCTATTTCCGGCTCCGTAAGCAACACCGAGCTCAGTGCTGCCCCCTAGACTTCATCAAATGAACTGCACAACTTTGTTTTCAATGACTTTTTTTTTATTCGAAGCTTTATTAAGCAAAAAGGGTGAGTACACAAAACAACAACTTGTAAACAATAAGAACACATGCAAGGGGGTATAAAATAAAAGTATATACAGTCAAACAATTTGTACATAATACAGACAATAATTTCTTTTGGCAGCCATTTTGTTAAATGGGCAACTATTTCTAGCCTATGAGAGAGTATCATGATAGAAATGCTTGAAAGTTGGCTTTTGGTCGCTGTTTTTGCATTTGTGTATTTTAGAAGAATAAAAGGGCCATTTTAGATGGAAAAACGAACTTTGGCAGGTCAAGTTTAAAGTCAAAATGATGAGAATAAAGTTGATATTCTGATATAAAAGGTGAAAAGATGAGGTAAAAGTTGAAATGTGGAGAATGAAGATGAAATACAAAATCGTAATAAAAGTGAAATGTCGAGAAAAAAGTCGAAACTCCAGAATAAATTCGACATATGTATTTCAACTTTATTTTTGACATTTCGTCTTTTTTTCTCGACATTTTAGCTTTATTTCTCAACATTTTTGACTTTTTACCGACATGTCAACTTCTATCACAAAATTATATTTTGACTTTATTTTCGTTGTTTTTTAATTTTTTTTATGCCTATTTTCTTTAATCTCGACCTCCCCAAAATTATTTTCTCCGTCTAACATGGTCCTTATGGTCTTCCGTAGTGGAGATTGTATTTTGCTAGCATAGCCTAATTAGGAAATGTATTATAAAAAAATTCATCTTCTTTTCTTTGTCTTCTGAAAAAACAAAACACAATATTTTCCCATATAAAGTGATGTCATTGAGGAGCTGTCCAGCAATAAATCTGCTGAAGTCTTTCCAAAATGTGGTGGCGTGTGAGCCGACCCAGAAAAGGTGCCTAACGGTTTCTGGGGTTTCCATAAACAGAGCAGTTTACTTTAATTTTAAACTTTGTCATGTAATGGTTTGCAAGATAATATTAATGAATTATTTTAAATGAGACTCCTTTTACCTTGTTTGTTAAAAGAAATTTGTCGGGGATTGTCCACACTATTTTCCAGTTAATATCACCTACAAAAGAATTCCCATAAGAGACCACAGTTGGAACAGATAAAGATTCCCCCTGAAATAAAGTATGACTATTCCTAATATTGTTTTGCTGTTTGTCAGGCAGATTTTCCCCATTTCTGTATCTACAAGATTGGGGACAGAAATAGATTGTAAATTTGGTTGAACACCTTTGAACAACATTATGATACCTGTAGGTATTGTGTCAAAGAGTAAAGCACACTTATTGACTGTAGCTGGGAGTTTATATGTGTTTAAAAATTCTGAGTATGACAAAAGCTGCCCATTACTATTAAACAACTGATTCACTGACAAAATCTGTTTCTCAACCTGATGAGAAAAAAATAATGATTCATTTTTATGTAATATGTTATGATTGTTCCAAATTAGGTATTTATGGGGTGAGAAAACATAACTTGTTTTATATGTGATTTTATGAAAGGTAACTAATAAAAAACTACATGATCGAAATGGAGGTCATGCAAACCTGTGAAAAAAGATGATAAACATTCATTTAATATAAAAATGACATGATTATAAGTGATTTGGTCGATTCAGGGACCTGAAAAAATGAGGTAAATTCAAAAAAAGAGAAGCAAGGTTAGCCATTTTAATAGTCTAATATTCTTCATATATCATTTACAGCATGACATTTTTCATTCATCATTTTAAGGCGGGCAACACAAGGGTGAAAGTAACAAAGAGTGATGATAAAACCTGATGTGATTAAGAAAGTTTAATTAGACATGTCTAGAGTTGAAAATGTAAGCAAATGGATGTTTTCTGTCAAAAGCTGAGCAAATTAAAAATGAAAGTGATAAAATAGATGGTAAATGATTGTACATCTGCACAGTGCTGCAGCAGGTAGTGCAGTTTGCATCTTGTCACTGTGCATGCGTGGGTTTTCTCCAGACACTTTGGCTTCCTCCCACAGACCAGAAATATGCTCATTAGGTTAACTTTTGACTACAAATTGCTCCAAACTTATCAAGCTTGAATACTTGTTCATCTTATGTGGCCCAACAAGCAGGAGGCCACTGATTCAGGATGTACCCCAACTCTCTCCCAATGTCAGCGAGGATAGGGTCCAGCCCCGTAACACAAAAGGGATACGTGGTATTGATAATGGATGGATAAATATAGATTTTTCTAAATATTGATACTTTGAGGTATCATTCTCAGCATCTATTTTTTGTTACTGTCCCACAATAATTGTTTCTTCCATCTTTGATCCTCATTTAACTCAATGATCAGCCACTTCTCTTTGGAGTTCATGTGGTTAAGGAGGCAATGGAATGACAGTTTGCCTGTCCTTTAACACACATAAAGGTTTCCTCTTTAATAAAACAATACCCCTCATGGGTTAAATATAGTGGATACATTTTATGGAAGCTTAAATAAACCACAATTTTTATTCCAGTGTGCTGCACTGGAATCAAAGAAAACATGCATTTTTACACTTCGACTTTTCTTTCATGGAAAGAAAAGTCGAAGTCTTAACTTTGTCAAGAAATGTTATGGTTTTTTTGTATAGGCTATTTGTAAGACTATCAAAATCATTTAAATATTTTATTAAAGTATTTTATATTGCAGTAAAGTAAAAAAGCCTAAGTGCTAACGCCTACCAAAGGACAGTCACACACACACACGTGTATACATAAATATATATATATATATTAGGGCTGTCACTTTAGTGCATTAATTAGATTGATTAATTACACCGCAAATTAATGTGTTAAAAAAATTAATCCCAAGATTGATCATAGCACACAAACATTTTGATATTGGCCAGCTGGAGGACCTGTACATGGCAGTGGCACGTCACTTCACACATGCGTCTCTAGTCAAACCAAACAAAGCCCAGGTGACAACAGGAATGGCACATTTAAGACTTAGTCTTATTCTATTTTTGAATTTATTTATCAATATTTGTACTACATTCTTTAATAATGCATCAGGCCTGTTTGGTTTGCTGGATGTCCTCGACCTTTTTCTTATTTTGAATTTGATTTATGAAACACACTTAAGTGTAATTTGAGTTGCCTGATTGAGCTTAGAATTTTCTGGACAAGTTGCCCTGACTTTGGTTTTATTCTGTCACCAATAAAAATGCGGATTTACAAATCTTCACTTCTTACTGTATTCATTTGATTAGTCCTGCACGACAATTTTATAATATCCTAGAATTCATATTCTTTATTTGGGTACTTTAAGCAGATATGAAATTAAAATGCAATTAATTAGATTAATTAATTATAAATCCGTTAATTAATTAGATTATTTTTTTTAATCGTCTGACAGCAAATATCTATATCTATATCTATCTATCTATCTATCTATCTATCTCTCTCTCTCTCTCTCTATATATATATATATAGATATATATATATATAGATATATATATATATACATATATATATATATATAGCCTAAATTTAAAATTAGATTGGCTAAGTATACTTGCTATAGCATTGTGATAGTAAACAAAATGAAGGCAAAAATGTTAACACAATGCATTAAAAAACAGAACACTCCAATCCAATATAGGCCAGTATATTTAGTAACTATATGCCCTCGATGTAACCATTTTGTCATACACGTGTCTTCCGTCGTCGTTGGTTAACGTCAACCTCCGAATCGTTTACTGTTTCCATGGTACCGGGGCTGTAAACCTGATCCTCTGAGGTCCTGCGACTACTCAACTTGTTCAGCTTACTTAACCCAACGCACTAAAGCGAAAGGATATTCAAAAAGGGAAAGGGTAAAATCAACTCTGCAGCTGCTTTCTCTTTTAACCTGTGTGCCTGTACTTTTTACCAAAGGCATTTTGTACTTTACTTTGTTAGCATGGCGCTAACAACTTGGCTATGTTAATGTTCTCCCAGTGGCTTGCTGACCGACATGGCCACCTTCCCGGGAGCTTCAACAGCCCCGTCGCTGAAAGGCATGTCGAGGTTTCCACTTTTACCCCAAACTGAAGGCTCCGTGCTGAAGGATGACGTTGCTCAGGCCATCGCAGCGAAGGAGAAGATCGAGGAGGCGCTGCGAGCTCAGAAGGAGCGACTGCGCCTCCGGAGACGTGAAGGAAAGCAGGAACGCTTCCAAAAAACTCTGTATGTGTCCTGCTGTCCAGCATTACCCTGTCGTTGTTATATTAAAAGTCAAAACATTAGAAGGTGAATGCTACAAGGGAGGATTGTGAGTTTAACTCTCAGGCTCTCCTTAAACACCCGTCCTGGAAAACCTGAAAAGCCTGGAAAATGATTGCCCAGTTTTCCAGTCATGAAAATGAAGAAAAATTTAAAATGTCCTGGAAAGGATTAAAGTGTCCTGGGAAATAATGATTTCCTTCTACCTTTTTAGTGAACTAAATGAAGTAGAAATGTACTTGGCAGGGCACACTGAGCCATAACATTTGAGAAGATAAAATAATGTAAGTAACAAATATAAAAACTCAGAACAATGCTGACAAAGTATATAAAATTGAAATTGGCAAAATGAAACTCAAGCTTCTTAAACAGTAAAACAAAAATCTAGTCCCTGAAAAGGATTTCCAGAAAAATCATGAGAACCCCATTAAGATGTTATTTACTTATTTTTAACACATTTTCAAAAAGATGTGTGAATACGAAACACAGACATGTCCTAAAACTCTTGTGGGATCTGCGCCCTTATTATCAATATTTTGACTGATGGATGTGTCAGCATACCTAAAAAGAGCCTGAAATCAGCCTTAGCTCCAGAAATCATTGCTAACAGAGCTCGTGCAATGTGATGTGTTTGTTCACTGAATTATGACAGGGTGTCGAAAGCACTGAAGGCCTACGGAGAGACCAGAGATAAGGAAGCAAAATGCAGCCGCCCACCAGAGCCACAGTTTCCATCCTCTGTATGAAAACAACTCACCCAGATATTACCACATTCAAATTCATTTTTATGCACGGACTCTGCTGTATAATATGCATTTCAATATTTGCTTTCCAGATGATAAGTGAGAAGAGGAGGCAGAGGGTATACCACTTTTGATTTTTAAATCTGACCTCTTAAGAGAATCAACACCACGTTCATGCCATAACTCTTTTATCGTGCTTTGATCCTGTACGTAGATGAACTACATGTTTCTGAAGCGCTGCATTGAGAAAAGCCCAGTGACTCCAATTCAGCAACATTGGTTAGACTCCATGGTGGCCAGAGTTTCACCTATACTTAGAGAGACCCCCGAGACTAAAAAACTGTTAGAGGAGCTCTGCAGAGAAGTCACTGATGAGTTTCATAATGTGATAGTCAAGCACACAGGTATTACCATTCATTGGTTATATTTATAAATGCTTGTATAGCACATATACAGATTACTAAGGAATTATACCTCTTTTTTTTTTTTTACCTCTCTTAGTGGACTCAATATTGAAGAATCCAGACAAAGAGGGATCTGACACTGATGAAGAGATGGCTGCCCAAACAAAGTGAGTTTTTTATGTCCAAAATACTCCTACAAAAAGGACCATTTAAGCACCTTTTCGTGATCAAATATTTATTAAATTAAATTTCATATTAATTGCCAGTCAATATAACCCTCTTCACCTCTCCAAGACCAGTCCCCCCATCCCAAGGCATATCAATAAATCAACAATTTCCCCCATACTACGTTTTTCACATGGTTACTCTAAGAGTAACCAAGTAGAACTAGTCTGAAGCCAGTAAATCATCCTTGCTTGCCCTGAACTAATCAAGAAATAACCAGGGCCAACCAGCAATAACCAATTATAAAGGGCCCACATTATGCTTTTTTGAATTTACTTGCCCTTCAAGTGTGTTAGTTATAGTGCCGTGCACAAGTCAAAAAGTCTATCACTTGGCACATGTGTCCCTAAGGTCTACAAATGTACAATCCTTACAAGTAGTACTGGTTGTAATGGTGAGTAATCAGGCCATCCAATAATATAAAATTCCATACTGGTATTATTAAAGGGCATAAATACTTGAGCGTAATACAGTTTTTAAAGAGGTCTATCTATATGTATGCATGTATGTATGTATGTATGTCTATGTATGTATGTATGTATGTCTATGTATATATGTATGTATGTATGTGTATATATGTATGTATGTATGTGTATATATGTATGTATGTATGTATGTATGTGTATATATGTATGTATGTATGTATGTGTATATATGTATGTATGTATGTATGTATCTATCTATCTATCTATCTATCTATCTATCTATCTATCTATCTATCTATCTATCTATCTATCTATCTATCTATCATTCTATCTATCTATCTATCTATCTATCATTCTATCTTTCTTGTTTTTTATTATGTTTTAATAGCATTTTTTAATCCATGTATTATCCAATCTTTTGCAGAGTTCTTGATTTCTCCCAACCTTGGCATAAAAATGTTACCAAGAGCCGTAAACTTATACATAAACATCTTCATGTCCTGAACCCTGTAATGCAAGCTATCCTGGATTTGAGCTACAAGACATTTTCTCCCTTAGTCCTGGTTGATTTTTCTGAGTGTAGGTAAGGAGAGACACCAGGAATGCATGACAAAAAAATGACTGTACGTTAAAAAATGTTACAACATGATTGAATATTTATTTTGATTGATTGATGTTTGTCGATCCAGAGCTTCAGGGCCAGTTGACTGTAAGAGCCTTCAGAACAAAATGGCTGTGAATTTTAAGAGGACGGAAGACCTCATCATGATTACCTGGTTTCCCAAAGTCATCAGTTTATTAACAAGTAATAAAACCCTGAAGAACGTTAGGGAGGAGAAACAGGAGTCTTTCTTCAGATGTGCATCTACCCTCATTTCAAATCAGGTAAGATTTTAGTGACCTGAATTAGACTTAAATATAGACTGGATGAGTCCTATAAGTGCATCTTAACTGAGAAAAAATAAACAAATTAATGTTTTGTATTATGCTCTGTTTAATTATTTGTGCAGAAATATGTTAAAGGACCATCCTTTGTAGTAACATTTGTTATGTGCAATGCTACTTTGTGACAGACTGTTTAACGCTGCTTTATAAGCAGGTTGGGCAGCTTATGGAAAGAGAAAAAGCCAAAAATAAGAAAGAATTAAAGGAGACATATCATGCTTGTTTCTCCTTTTCACTATACCAGACTAGGATGCCTGTAAAGCATTTCTGCCCTCAGTACAAGTCATTTAGTTCCTTCATTGCCCCACAATTGCGTTCTCAAAATCCTCATTTTAGGCCATTATCAAACTCTCATTGAAACGCTCAGTTCTCAGGCTGACCTACAGTTACCTCGCAATGTCACAGCCCTTTGTGCTCTGATCGGTCAGTTCTGTCAGAGCTGCCGAGAGGGCTGAGCCAGCCTGTCCTTCTTCTTCTACTGTATTTTCCGGCAGGCTCAAAGCAGCGACCGCGTATTGAGTCCCCCTACAGGCCAGAGCTGGTAATGAGTGAGTGAAGCTAGGGATCTATATACTGCTGCTGAGTGGATGTGTTCCTCTGTGATGGTTTTGTGGCTAACAGACATTACAGAGGAGGAAGTGTTTTATCAGATTACTCCAATAAAAAGAAATGTACCTCGTGTCGTCACAACGATTTAAATCTCGCAATGACCTATTTTCAGAGACATCAAATCTCGTTCTAGGATATCAGAAAAAATACAATATCTAATTTTTTGAAAATTAATAGGGTGTTAGGTCTTGTTTTCAAATGTATTATATTATATGTAAGTATTAAATCATGCATCAGCATATGTCTCCTTTAAGTGAGGGGAGAGAATATTTTTTAAACTTTGAACCAATGCAGGTCAAAAATTACAAGACAACAGGCAGTTTTAAAATGAAGCAAACATGGTACATTAGGTTTTGTATTGATATAGGTATGATCTGTTTGCAAAATATATCATGTTATGTGAAAAAAATGTGTTCCATGTCACACTCTGTGGGGTTAATCTGTGCTATTCTGAGCATGCCCTAATGGGCACCTCAGACTCCCTTTGGTCCAGGTGCATGTGGGCACCCTTTTGGCTAGCCCTGCTCTAGTACAGTCTCTTAACATTTAACACTGATGACATGTCAAGTCAACTTAATTTGTTTTTCCCCCCAACAACATTTCAAATGTATTCTGTATGTTTTCTTTGTCCTTGTGTTTCAGCTTTTTTCCTCACCCTTTTGCCCTGAAGTAGCAAAAATCATGCTCTCCTTTTCAGTTGCTCTTACCTGACTTCAGTGCTCTTGTTTTGTATTTGTTTAATATTGTTTGTTTTTCCATTCAGATAATTTAAGCATTGTCTTCTAAATTGTATTGAAACCACAATATTATTTGATTGTGTCTTGTAATTGAATAACTTTCAGTCTAAAGGATTCCTGTCTTTTTGAATTCACAGTTGAAATCCTTGCTTCACAAAAGCATTGAGGAGTTTGTTGGTGCGTTTCATCCAAACAATGTCCAGTGCATGCCCATCTTTCGCATGGCCTTGACTTTTGATGATGAAAAGATAGAAATATACCCCACAATACAAGATCTTAAAGCAGCTGTATTTGAGATTCTTTATGCCATCACAAATACTCTGCAGGTGAGCATGCGTGTGAGACATTTATATGTAAAAGTACCACGTCCATTTAAGTATTTTGACCTGTTTGCAATCTCTGACACTGACTTACAGAAAGTACAGACGGTCCAGTCATGGTTAGCTCAAGGAGCACAGAGTTATGTGAATGCAAAGGTGGCTGATCATATCCTTGCTTGGGCCAAGGATGCTGTCAAATCTGCTTTATGCAAGAATCTAGAAGAACCTAACAGACATTTCCAGAACTATGGTGATATGCTTAACCACATCATTCTGTTTAATTTTCCTTGACTTTTGCTGAACTCTTTACTCAGTTTTTCGGATTATTTTGCAGTTGATAACTACAACTGGTTAGTCAATGGGACTGCAAAGGCCAAGATGGAGAGGTTTATAAAGGAGGAACACTCTTTTGAAGAATACACCGCAGTAAGAGAAGAGTCCAGTATTATTAAAACAGCATATGTTGTGGAACTATTCTGTCCTTATGTCATTTTTTCTGTCTTGGTGTAATGCCTCTTCTTTTTAAAGCAAGTGGAGGAGTTTCGTGCTCTGTCAAATGAGATAGTCAGCCTCCCATCCAAAGCCCACTTCACAATGGTCCATCTGGACTGTGAGGAGCTGAAGCAGGGCCTGGCTAACAAAGCTAAACACTACGCTGAGGTTCTTCTGAGGAAACTCGTTTCCAACCACAAAGAACAGAATCTACAGTGAGTCACTAATTGTGAATATTATTCAACAAAATCCTCTGTGTTCAAAATGCTCAGATTTTTCTAACAACCTCCTTCTGTCTGCTCATAAGGATCTGCTCAGAGTTTGAGACCATCAGAGAGTATGCTCTAAAAGCACCAGAGACCACAGAGGAGATGACTCAGTACATTGAGTACATTAGTTTTATAAGGACAAAGGGTATTGAGGATCTCCATGAAAAAATAAAGGTTAGTTACAAAATTACTTTTTAGAATTATGGCTGCTCTGGCCAAAGTGAAGCCACCAGACTAACTTTTTTGAGGCCCTCTGTTACAAATCAAAAAACAATTTCAGTTGAAAAGTATTATTTACTAGTTCAAAACATTCATATTATTTCAGTTCAGTTAAGTTCAGATAACTTTATTTATCCCTCAAGGGCCAATTCATGTTGCTTTCCTTGTTACTTAGGTCTGTGTACCTTGCAAAGCACTGATGTCATGCTCTCTTGTGAAGCACTTAGCAAGAAAAGAGCACACGGGGAGCAGGAGAAAGAGGAGATCTTAAATTTGGCTTGATTTCAGACAAAACTAGAAAATCTAAGAGAGCTCAAACCTCTGCCAAGGCGTTTACAATATTATTAAAGGTGTGGAAAACCGTCCAATCTGCCACTTTTTAAAAATTCTTGAAAAATGCAACTACGTTCAGATCACCACGTAGAAAGTTATTAACAAAAATAAGGAAAACTTCCCAACTCGCAATGGTAAAGAATTGTTTAAAAAAAAACTCTTGGTCTACATCTGGGTATTGCCACCAAAATCGAATGACTTCTTTCTTGGGCAATGTTCAACATTCCCTGAAAATGTCATCCAAATCTTGAGTTATCCTGTTAACTAACACGCAAACTACCTAATGCAGGCAAAACATAATCTCATTTGCAGAGGCTATAATGCCATCAGTGCAGTGCTGATTATAAACTTCGTACCAAAAAAGAGAAACTTACATGATTTGCTCTATGTGATCCTGACAAACTAATCTACTTCCTCAATGTTTTAAGCTTAAATGTAACCACAAGAGTAGAATGGAAAGCTATTAAGCTGCTATGGAACTACATCATAAAACCATGAATTGGAAGCAGCAACAATATTTCCAATGTGTAACATCTTATTGTAACCTCATGTTTGAAAGTTTTCTCATAACCGAGTAACCTAATCAAATTATTCCTCATGGATATGGCAATATCATCTGAATTATTGATTTTTTTTAAAAACAATCACTTCCCAAGACATTTTAAGTCCTTGTTACCAGTTAGTAAGCAACCACTGTTTTAAACACACAAAAAAGCCTTTAATCACCTTTAATTTATCACCAAATACATTTTAATATTCTATTAGATGTTTCCATTAAACATTTTGTTAACTACAACCTTATTTCAGGCATTGATCCGAAACCAATATTCTAAGTTCTATTTGCTCCGAGGAATTGACCAGGAAGTGCCAAATGTAATTCAATTCCACATTTTGGACTCATGCTGCACTACATAGACAGCTGCCTAATAAGAAGAGCATAAACCTTGAGCATTCATGATGTGCCCCATAGACGATGAGGCCCTACACTGCATTTGCTCTACATATAGGGAGCAGCTGCCTTGAGTCTACCTGTTTTATCTTATACTTAATTACATTTATTCTGTAAATGCAAACTAATCCTAACTTAATGTACTGCACCACTGTGTCCTGACAGGAAGTCAACCGCAGACTGATCTACCTCCTCGATGTCCACTCCATTGAGCCAGAGGACCAAGAACTTAATGCAACCGTCTTCCTCTGGCCAAAGAAAATCCTTCATATCTTTGATCTCAGTGATGATGTAAGGCTCTTGTCTCTTCCAGTGATATTATCTCGTGGCTGTTTTTTGTGGATTACCTGATTGGGGACCCTTTCTTTTTTTCCAGGTTCTGGAGAAATCCAAGCAGAAAGGAGAGCAAAAGCTGATAATCAAAAGACAGAAATTAGTGGTACAGCTGGAAAAGTTGGGACGGAGGATTGAGGAGTTTCCTTTATGTTCAGAACTGGATATGATGGAGCAGGTGTGGTTTTACTGGAATGCTTAGATAGTTCCAACATTTGTGATTAAATGAGCATTTACCTTTATCTGAATATAAGATACAACAAGATGATAGTCTTTTATATTTGTCAGGTCAATATGCATATTTAAATATATAGGTAGAATTGGTTTACGGGGGGTTTATACTTCTGTTGTAAGTCCTGATGCCTGTTCCACACCTCCGGAGAATTAAATTTTTTTACAAAGATAAATAATTTAAGTAGGGCTTATCAAAAGGTAGATCCAAACAGTAATTGCTGTATCTCACATCCTCCATCTCCCATTGAATAGAGAGTGAAAAAAGTATGGGGTTAATTGCATCTTTTATTTCTCTGCAAAGAGGAATAAAAAAGCTATTTCAAGTGATAAGGAGATACATCTTTTGGATTCTTTGCTATAACCAGAATAACAAAAAGTACAGTTAACATTGCACACAATTAAAAAAAAAACATTCTGGCTCTGTTTTCTTTTTTGTTAGCTCAATCAGTAAAAATAAGGTATTTGATCCTTTTTTTCCACAGTATGTCAAGGACATCAAAACAGTCCAGAAACTTCTACAGGAGGCTGAAGAGACAATCGCCTTCATTAACAAAGAGGAGGACTTTTTCAAGTTTGAGCAAACATCATACCCAGAGGTTGAGGTCATCAAAGAAAACATTGAACCATATCAAAAGCTTTTTGGACTCGTGCTGAGGTGGCAACGTATAGAGAACAGGTCAGATCCTTGTCCAACACATGTTGTATTTAGTGATGCACAAGTACTGACAGTGTGACATCAGTATTGTCAGATAATTCCCTCAAAAGCTAAATATTGGTCTCGGCAGTTCTTAACTTTTCTGTTTTTTTCAATGATGTATTTCCCCAAAATATTTTAGCTTTATATATTTGCATTTAGATTGAGGACTTTTTTCCATATTAATCTTTAATTGAGATTATAATCTCCCAAAATAGGGCATGTTTTTTTATTAGCAGGTAAGTAAATCAGTGTTTTGTTTTTAAAAAGGCTTTTGATTTTTACTGTCAAAACACATTTCACATATGGTGTAGGTAATATCTTAAAATAACTACTTCATTTATTTCTATAAATCAGTATTAATATTGGTATCTGTATAAGTAGGGTTTGGTATATCGGCATATGGCATGTTGGCACACTCCAATACTATGCATCCCTATTTGTAGTGTAATCCTAGCACAACATAAAACCTGTTAATGCTGGGGTTTTTTTGTGTGTGTGAATAGGTGGATGGACGGCTCCTTCCAGGACCTAGATGGTGAGAGTATGGAAGGGAAGGTGGATGAGTTCTTCAGAGAGACCTTTAAGATGCTCAGGTTTTTCCAGCAGAAGCAGAATAAGGCTGAACAAGAAATGGAGAAGATGGCAGGCACAACTAAGCGACGTCAGACCCCGGATAGTCCGAGGAAGCAGGACAACCCCACAGTCCTTCTGTGTTCAACTGTCATGGAGCAGATCAAAGAATTCAAGGTAGATGTTTTAAAGGAGTTGCTTAGTAAACTTGTGTTGTACGAGGAATCTTGTTTGTTGATACTAAACCATTCCGTGGAATCTGTTTGTGTCAACAGAAACACATCCCTGTAGTGTCTATCTTGTGTAATCCTGGCATCCGAGCTCGCCACTGGAGCCAGATGTCAGAGATCGTCGGTTATGATCTCACACCTGACTCGAGTACCACACTACGCAAAGTCCTGAAACAGAATCTGGCTCCATACCTGGAAGAGTTTGAGTCTATCAGTGCTGCAGCCAGTAAAGTGCGGACTTCAGAAATCTTGAGTTCAGTGTTGCTTAAAGCCTTAAATACAATGAGGATAAAGCTTTCTTTTCATGTCTTGGCAGGAGTATTCTTTGGAGAAGGCTATGCAAACTATGACATGTATTTGGGATGGAATCGCATTTCACCATCAGTCTTACAGGGAAACTGGAGTGTCCATCCTGACTTCGCTGGATGAGATCCAGACAATGCTGGATGACCAGATTGTTAAGACTCAAACTATGAGAGGGTCACCGTTCATCAAACCCTTTGAAAAAGAGATCAAGGTAAGGTTCAAGAACGGTGGCGTATTCCACAAGCTGACCACAAGTTCTGTCTTAAGTTAAAGCAGTGGTCCCCAAACTTTTTGTGCTGGGTCCCCCTTTGCCAGATAAAAATGTAGTCAAGCCCCTTCAGCCCTCATAATTTTAACATTTATCTGGTCTTGCTGGTCTGTTGCAACTCTGTGCTGGGTAAGTTATGTTCCCAAATGGTATTAATAAATCTGAAACAGGGGTTTTCAATCACTGTCTAATGCTGATACCCAGTCCAGAGCACATTTAATTCTTTATCTTTCCCCTTAGCAATGGGAGGAGCGTCTTATTCGAATCCAGGAGACCATAGACGAGTGGCTAAAGGTACAAGCTCAGTGGCTGTATCTGGAGCCAATCTTCTCCTCTCAGGACATCATGCAGCAGATTCCAGAAGAGGGAAGACTTTTCCAAACTGTTGATAAAAACTGGAAAGAGGTCATGAGACACTGCGTGAAGGATCCAAAGGTACACTTGAAAAACTTTGTTGCAACACATAATCTTAATAGAAGGCATTTTTACATAAGGGGTGTTTTTTTAATTGCAGATTATGGCAGCTACCTCTCTGCCAGGTTTGCTAGAAAAACTGCAAGATTCAAATGACCTGCTGGAGGTTATCATGAAAGGCTTAAATGCATATTTGGAAACGAAGCGACTTTTTTTCCCAAGGTAAGTAAAACGTTATACCTCTTACCCGAATCCTTAAAAAATCCCACAGTATTGTTCATATATATCATTCAGGTTTTTCTTCCTGTCCAACGATGAAATGCTGGAAATCTTATCTGAGACTAAAGACCCACTGAGAGTGCAGCCTCATCTGAAGAAATGCTTTGAGGGCATTTCCAAACTGGACTTTCTTCCCAATCTGGATATCCAGGTAAGGCAATTTTGCATAAAGCTTTGCTTAACCCTCCTATTATCCTCAAATATTACCTACACATTTTACCCTTGGGGTCAATCTGACCCCAGGGATATTTGCCTCCAGAAAATGATTTACAGAAAATTGTAATTGGAACTTTGTTTATTTGTTGAATACATAAATAACCCTTTGATAATGAAACCTTGACCTGTCCTCTAGCGCCACCATCAGGCCAAACTTTTCAATCGGAAATAATCTATCTTGAAAAGTTTTCATCCAAATCTTCTCAAATTTACTGACAACATTAATGACCACAAGAGTATGAACCCTATTGATTTTGGTGATGATATGACCTTTCCTGCAGCGCCACCATCAGGTCAAACTTTCAGTTTTAGAGTTATTGTATCTTTCAAATCTTTCATCCAAATCTTTTCTAATTGGCGTGCACATTCATGACTCTCACAGAATGAACCATATTGATTGATGTTGGTAACCCCCCCTTTTCCTCTCGTAAACATATTTATTTACTTATTTTTATCTACTTTTTTGTAACATATTTGTGGTCACTATAAAGTCTCACTCACCCCTCCTCTTTTGTTATCCAGGCTTGGGACAGGCAGTGGCAGAGTTAAAGAGGTTTTTTTTGTTTGATTTTTTTAATGATTTTTTTCAATGATTTTTTTTTTATTTGTTTCTGTTTTTGTTTTGTTTTGTTTTGTTTTGTTTGGTTCTTTTTTGTGTGTTTGAGGGGGTTTACATGTTTGAAAATTCACCCATTTGTGAAACAGAAAATCATAATGAGAACATCAGTCAGATAGTCAGAACATGGAACAGTTCTTTAGTTCAGTTCTATTTGGCAGGTGTGAGTAGTAGGTCACACATACACACATAGACACACACACACACACATTTATTCCCCCCATGTTCCCCCTCCCCCATGTCATGTATCAACTCAAAAGTATCAACTCTGGACCTGCAGGTGTGGGAATGTTAGGTCGCACATGGGCCACACACAGACAGACAAGTTTTACACAGCTAAAACAGCTTGGGGTCAAATTGACCCCAGAGGAACATTGATGCGTGCAATATGTGTACAGCACAATGAAAAAATATCATCATAATAATTTTATGCTAAATCAATAGTACCCATCAAATTAGGAAATGTTATGAAAAATGAAGACAAAAAAAAGTCAACTATTTTTTTTTGAATGATAAACATTGAAAGGGATCAAATTGACCCCAAGGATAACAGGAGGTTTAAATCTAACTGACAAACTTTAGAATATGTGTTGTTTATAAAGGCCATGTACAGCAGTGAGGGGGAGCGCGTGCAGCTGATCCAGAATATCTCCACATCTGAAGCCAAAGGAGCAGTGGAGAAGTGGCTGGTGCAGGTGGAGGATGTGATGCTTCGCAGTGTCAGGGATGAAATGGCCCGTTCCATACTGGTGAGATCACTTTTTCAACTTAGCCAAAGATCTAAATGTAAATACTTGTCATAAAATAATACAAGTGTGCACTATGTTAACTCTGATGCCATTATCTGATGTTTGTGGATATGTTTTGTTTTGGACCCATTAAGCTATCTGGTTGTAAAACGTGTATAAATTTAAAAAAGAGGAAAATAAAAATGATCTGAGTTAAAGAGACAGCATGATTAGAAATACCCTTAAGAGAAAGACAAATAAAGGTCAGTAGAGTGCCATATTTTAGGAAAGTGTCCATCTAGTTTCTTGTCTGATGATCTGGGTCAAGACAACAGAAATCAAACATAACAGAGTGAAAAAGGGATGGAAGAAGGAAACATGGATCTGTTTGCAGCTTTCTAAGGACAGAACTGCACTATTCTTTGATTTTTTAAACAAGAGCTTTTCCCTCCTCAGCCATTAGTGCACTACAATGGCATTGATTGTCAAGACCGAATGATGGATTTTCAGTTGTTTTTTTCTTTTTTTACATTTTGTGCCTTTATTGACAGGAGAGAGAATGACAGCGGATAGGCTTGTGAAAGGGGGTGAAAGAGTAGGGGGAGATGCTCTGCTAACTGGCCACAGGCTGGATTTGAACCCAGGCTGGCAGAAGTATATATATGGGATGTGCCTGGTTGCTAACCATGCCGCCAAACCAGCACTCCGGGTTTTTTTAACATTTGTGTTTTACATAGTTATGCATACTTCCTGTTGTAATTTTATATCAGTCTTTCCCATCTCTGCTGCCCACATATTTTCTCTCAGATTATGGAAGGGTTGTTTGAACATAAGTGCAGCTCATAATGAAGTTTTATGTTAAATAAATGATTGTGTTTGCTTTAACAGGTGTATCCAAAGACAGCACGGAGCCAGTGGGTAAGGGAATGGCCCGGGCAGGTGGTGCTCTGCACATCTCAGATTTTCTGGACTTTGGAGGTTCATGAAGCCATCTCATCAGGACCTGATGTATGTTTTGACCCCATTTCAAACAGAATTTGAAACTGTTCTTAAAATACAAGAAGGCTAGGTTGTTAGAAACATAATTGAATACGCAGTAAGTTTGCCTTCATAAACAACAATGCAAATAAAATGCATGTAAATCCATTTACCTAAAGGGGTACTGTATAGCATTTTTATAATGGAGGGATATTTGAAATGTTTTTTGATGTGTATGGCATTATTAGAAACCTTGGTAAAACGTGGATGTGTATTTGGGCTTTTTATTACTCTTTTAGGGTTTGAAGGATTACTATCAGCAGCTTCAGAGTCAGCTGAGTGACATTGTTGAGCTGGTGAGAGGAAAACTGCCCAAACAAACAAGGATCACTTTGGGAGCCCTGGTCACAATCGATGTCCATGCCCGGGATGTTGTCATGGAGCTCATTGAAAAAGGTGGCAGAAAAATTCTTGTGTGTACTGTCATGAAGTTATGCCACCGCTCAGGATAAAAAATGCTGAAAAATGTTTCCATTTCTCACAGGTGTATCACATGAAACAGATTTCCAATGGCTTGCCCAGCTTCGTTACTACTGGACGAATAACAATGTCCGTGTTCACATAATTAACTGTGATGTTAAGTACGCCTACGAGTACTTGGGTAATTCACCACGCCTGGTTATCACTCCACTGACTGACAGATGCTACAGAACACTGGTAGGATTTCTGACAAGATGGCCCACAAAGATGTGACCACTTTTGTATTTTAATCCAACAAAAGGGTGAATAAGAGCCTTTGGAATTTGGATATTTTAAGGATGGGTATCCCATCTCTTCTCCATAAGTTATCAATAACTATTCATAGATTGGTCGATGGGTAACTACATTTGAGCCGGTGGGAATTTTAATATGACATCAACCTTCCTTATTGACAGAAACCATAACAAAAATTTTTTTTCATAAACAAATCAAGTATTTATCAATTAACATGGTCAAACAAAAACAAAATGACAGTTGTATAGTCAATCAGATAATCAGATTTTTAATTAATTAACTGTAAAAAACAATTTGAAGTTATTGATTTATTGACTAAGTATTAAAAAAGTTTAATGGGCTGTCTAATATATTCAGCTGTTGAAAATCTTTATATGCACTTATGTTCATTTAGAAAAGTGTGTACCATCCAGGGTTAGAATATAATTCACTCTTTGTCAAGCCCTGCCCTTTACTAGAAGTGATCCATTCTCAAGCCCTTCAAAATGAAGTTTTCACTGGTGAAATTTTGCAAAAAAAAGCAATTATATATATATATATATATATATATATATATATATATATATATATATATATATATATAAATAAAATTTTGCCTGTTGTTGTTTTATTGTTTATTGTTCTTTCTTGGTTTACACTCTAGTTTTTGTAAATGACACTGCAAATGTGGAGGAATGTATGTCTGGTTATGTGGGAATAACATTTATTTGTAAAAAAAAAATTATATATATATATATATATATATATATTTTTACAAATAAATGTTATTCCCACATAACCAGACATACATTCCTCCACATTTGCAGTGTCATTTACAAAAACTAGAGTGTAAACCAAGAAAGAACAATAAACAATAAAACAACAACAGGCAAAATTTTATTTATGAAGTACACTTTTCTCATACCTTCACCTTGTGGAAATCATACCTTTATACCTTTTTCTGAGCTATTTAATATTTGGAAAATGACTGAGTCTTGCTTTAAGAGGTAACATTGATCCATACCAGGGGCTCCTAAAAGTTTTTCTACAAATTTTAATATTTTTTTTACAAATTTTAATATTTCAGACTGTAAAGACAGATTTAACATGTGACTCCCTGTGTTTTAGATTGGAGCATTCTACCTGAGTTTGGGTGGTGCGCCTGAAGGTCCAGCTGGAACAGGGAAGACGGAAACCACCAAAGATCTCGCCAAAGCTCTCGCAGTACAGTGTGTAGTCTTCAACTGTTCTGACGGCCTTGATTACCTCGCAATGGGCAAAGTAAAGCTCTTTGAATCTGTTTTAGGTTCAAATGATTAGTAATTTGTAATTAACAAAGAATAGATCTGATTAAGTGTTTTGGTGCAATATCTCTCAGTTTTTCAAAGGTCTGGCGTCATCTGGTGCGTGGGCCTGCTTCGATGAGTTTAACCGCATTGAGCTGGAAGTGCTGTCTGTGGTGGCCCAGCAGGTCCTGTGTATCCAGAGGGCCATCGAGCTGAAACTGGAGTATTTCGATTTTGAGGGCACCATGCTCAAACTCAACCCAAACTGCTTTGTGTCCATCACAATGAACCCCGGCTATGCAGGACGCTCTGAACTACCAGACAACCTTAAGGTCTCCATTCATTTGAATAATATATCAGATTTTGTTGGCCTCCACAAAGTTCCAGCTAAATTTGCTGTTATTTGCTCTGCATGATCGATGAATTCAATCATTTTAATTGTTCCTTATAATGTGAATCACTCTAATTTGCTTGCCAACTTCAGATTATTCATTATGATGCATTGGTGGTGGTTTCATACCCACTCAGTATAACGTACCATAACAAGAAATAATGATTGATTGACAAACAGTGACTAGAAGACACAATCACAAGTTTCTTTATTTCCTTTTGTCTTTGCAGGTTTTGTTTCGGACAGTGGCTATGATGGTCCCAAACTATGCCCTTATTGCAGAGATCTCTCTGTACTCTTACGGCTTCCTCAATGCAAAACCACTGTCAGTAAAGATTGTGATGACCTATAGACTCTGTTCTGAGCAGCTGTCCTCACAATTCCACTACGACTACGGCATGAGGGCCGTCAAAGCCGTTCTTGTGGCTGCAGGAAATCTCAAGCTCAAGTTTCCAGATGAGAATGAGGACATACTGGTACTTGTGGTGTAATTAACTTATTTTTGAAGCTATTTTAAGTCTTGAAAGTCTTGAAGTTGATCTCAAAAAACACATCAGAACAAAAAAAGAAAGTAGAATACTCTGAACCTGCAGGACTTGAAGCATACAGAGTTCAGTTGAAGAAGTTTGGTAATATCTAGTGTTCCCTGTCAGATAAAAGAGTTCATCATCCATTTGTTCAGTGAAGACTAAGCATCAGACAGATACAATGATGAGTGCAAAAGGTATCTCCAGATATGACTCTGTACAATCATATAATAAACAATAATTATTTGGCCCAATTTCCTCTATTTGACTCAAGGTCTAATTATTAGCATGACATTTTTAATAACTAATGTCCCATTAAAATCTCAACTCAACTCAAATGTATGTATTTAGTGCTAATCATGAACCTTGAATAGGACATGAAATAAAACTGTTAACTAGTGTTATTGAATCAAACCAAACCAATCATCAAGGTGCTAGAAGTTCCAGAGTTTAAGTGCATACAAACAGAAAACTCTCTTCTCAGTGCTTGTGAGATACACATGAGAAAAAGGGGAGCGTTTAAATTATAAGTTGTGTAGTTAGTTTTGGGAAATGTTGGTGGGAAGATGAAATTTGATTTTATACAGATGTGAATACAGGATTTTTTTTACTAACTTTGCAAGACACTTATCTCATTTTTGCTAATAACCCAATACGTTCTCAGTGGATTTTGTTGACATTTCCAGGGAATGTTGGTCATGGCACAAGGAGGAAATGACTAGATTTTGGTGGTGATCTGAATCCCTGATGTGGATCCAGGATTTCTTTTATTCCTAGAACAGTTTTTAACATTTTTCACAAGAACTCACCTGACGATGTTGGAAATGCCTTGGTGGTAGTTTTGTGATCTTGGAGTACCATCAAAATCAAAATAGGTCTTCCTTGTGCCATGACCAACATTCCTGAAAATGTCATCAAATTCCTACTTAAAGGGACTGTGAGGAGTTTCTAAGTAATTGCAAAAAAGTCTCACTTTTAGATGTATGCCTGATCGGAATACGCACTTATCGATGAGTTTTATAGCAGAAAAATGGGTTATCTATAAATGCTATTCCTTAGCTTCTTGGTCGGGACGGACAGGACAGGGCAGGACTGGAATGGCCTAGATATTCAACTTCGGGAACAAGACAATTAAAACTAGAACAAATTTATATTATTCGGACATGTCTTCGAGCACCGGGCTGTTAGTAGTGATACTGTATATAGCCGGCTACAAAACTGCGATACTAAGTTTTTCAGAACTTGCTTGTTGTCACACATCAAAAACTACCGCTACGTAACTAGAAAGAGATACATTACCTCGTTGCTTTGCATCCTGTAAGTTGTTGAAAAAAGAAGCTGTAAATCAATGCAGAGTTCTGAGGAAGGTCTGGGCTACAACACAACAAACACACGTGCTGGCTTCGGTAACGTGTTGTGGTGCGTTTCAGTTGTAGTCAGAAGTAGGAATTTCCGAGTTCTGAGTAGGAAACTGAAACTGGAACGTTCCCCGAAGTCGGAATTTCCTACTGGGAACTCGGTGAAACCTCGCCACCCCCGAGTTGAAAATCGAAGATGGATGCCCCCAGTGTGAACAGTTATTTAGCTCCTGTAATAATCAATTTATTTGCACTTCTGACTGGGGTGTGTCACTCTAGATCAGCTTGATACATAGTATTGTTAGACTTATATTTACAAACATGCTGCCATAGTGATAATCACATTCTTCATGTGATATTTGTGAACAACAACGCAGGGCTTGCTAACAACAGCTAGCAATAGCCTGGTAGATTGGCATGTTTTTTTCCAACTTCAACTGGAACGCTGATAAGTCGGAGATGATGTCACTCCCAGTTCCGAGGTTACTAGAACACAGCATTACGACAGTCGCCGCGCGTGCTCATGGGTAGCAGAGTCTTTTTCACCGGTAATAGATTCTCCTCACAGCCCCTTTAACTTTTTGAGCTAACAAACTAACAAATTCACAAATGTGGGCAAAACCATAACCTCCCTGGCAGAGGGAACAAAAGTTGACACGATTTCATACCGTGATGCCACAAATACATTGGGGTTACTTTTGCCTAAGTTACGTCATTGTTTTGGCCTTATCATCTTGATTTTGATGCTGGCAAAAGAATAACAGGTTTTTGATGGATGATTGCATTCTGAAGACTATGAAAAGCAGACTGCATTTGAGTTTATTAATGATAAATGTTGTTTTCATACATATAAAACGTTTATAATGCCTTTTCTCTCTTCATATTGTTTCACTATTTAGCTCCTGAGGTCTATAAAGGACGTCAATGAGCCCAAATTCCTGTCTCATGATATCCCACTGTTCAATGGAATCACGAGTGATTTGTTTCCGGGTATCTCTCTTCCACAGGCAGACTATCAGGTTGGATTATGGCCTTTTTTTGTTCTATGGTAATATTTTTAACAGTGTTAGGTTTTTGTTTTGATCTATCAATGCTGTCTTGTTTTTGTTTCATGACAGTTATTTCTGGAGGCCGCAGAGGAGTGCTGTGAAAATCACAATCTACAGCCAACTCAGGTTTTCTTAGAGAAGATGATTCAAACTTATGAGATGATGATAGTCCGGCATGGGTATGATGTGTTATCATGAAGTTGTTACTTTATATCACATCCTGTTAATTCTGTCTATGAAATTTAACCTTATCGTCATCGCAGTATGACATTTAGAAATAGACCTGTCAAGTCTTTTCGATGTAGTTATATGAAAGTCAAGCTAGCTATTAGCTACCCTTGTAGGATTTTTTTTTTAACTGGGGGAATGTATGAAGACAGATTCTTACAGAAATATATGGTATATTGCTAAAGCAAGTAATACTTGTTCTTCGATATTTTTAATGTAACCTAACAAACCTGACTATAAAAATACAGCAAACATTGAAAATAATTGACTTAGATTTGTTTATTATAATGGAAAATACTTGCTATTTAGCCTGTAGGTTTTATCATTTTTGATATCCTTCTGTTTGTTGTTATTCCAATATAATTCAGAAAGAAATTATAGCAACACTTTTTCCCCAATACAGTTCAGCCTTACTGCTAAGTTTTCTTTTATATAAATAGTATTAGAAACATCTGGGGCACGACGTAAAGTAATTCCGTTAACATTGAACTATGTAAAAACACATTTTTTGTCAGGTTCATGCTGGTGGGAGAACCTTTCGCTGGAAAAACGAAAGTGCTCCATGTTCTAGCTGACACGCTGACTCTCATGAATGAGAGAGGGTATGGTGCGGAGGAGAAGATCATCTACAGGACATTAAACCCAAAGTCCATCACCATGGGACAGCTCTTTGGACAGTTTGACTTAGTCTCCCATGAGGTAGACATTTGTCTTTCAGAATGTTGTTTGACTTATGATGAAAGTTTGAAGTCTATCCACTCTTTTTTCTTTCTTGCTGTTATTAGTGGACAGATGGGATCGTGGCCAACACATTTCGAGAGTTTGCATCTGCAGACACACCAGATCGCAAGTGGGTGGTGTTTGATGGCCCTATAGATACATTATGGATTGAGAGCATGAACACCGTCCTGGATGACAATAAAAAGGTTTTTATAACTAAGCAAAAATATTTTATTATCAATTTTGTTTCTAACATGGAATTGCTGTAACTTTTCATACATTTTGCTTTACTCTCTCTCCACAGTTGTGTCTGATGAGTGGTGAGATCATTCAGATGTCCAATCAGATGAGCTTGATTTTTGAAGCCATGGATCTGTCGCAGGCCTCTGTGAGTGTGAATTCACTTAAGCTGAAGATAGGTGTTTTCAGTTTCTCATAAATCAGGTTGTTCTTCATACCTATGCAACATATTGACCTACAAACTCTTCCAAAGTCAAGAAGGCCTGGGGTGGACATTAGCTCAGTTGGTAGAGCGTCCGCCCCATGTACGGGGGCTGCCAACCCCCAGCAGCGACTGCTGGTTCGAATCCCGACCTCAGCCCTTTGCTGCATGTCATCTTCCCCTCTTCACCTGCTTTCCTGTCAATCTTCAGCTGTCCTTTACAATAAAGGCCATAAAAAGCCCCAAAAAATAACTTAAAAAAAAAAAAAAAAAGTCAATAAGGCCATCAGTAACAGTAATGTTAGTTGCTCAATGGCTATTTTCCCTACTTATGACCTCTGTCACAAGGTAGATGTCTGACAAAATTAGCACACTGACTGAAGAGCCTTTTGTTTCCAAGTATCTTCGCAAATATTTCCAGTAACTGATGATTGACTAAAACCTGTTATTTTTCATAAAACACTACTTTACCCTGATGGAACATTGATGGCTCAAAAACAGAGGAAAAAACAAAAGATTTGACCTAAGAATAGTCACTATTCAAGAAAGGATATGTAAAAATTGTAACACTGTCCCCATATATATTGCTTTAAGACAAACTATGCGTTCTAACAGTTCAAAACTATCTATTCATAGTAAATACTGTACCTGGTGGGTCTCAGAGGTGCTGCAGTTGAGCTGGGCTGCAGTTATCAATAATTATTTTGGACTGAAGTCTGTATTTTTAAGATATTTAGGGGGTGGGGATAAGGGTGGTGGGCTTTTTTCCTTTATGAGTTTAAGATACATTAAGTAGAATCAAAAAGGGGCTGAGAAAATAGGAGAAGACTCGTTTCTCATATAGTGATAAAGATATGAAATGTAATAAAACAAATACCTGTATTAGCTTTACCCATAGCTATTTGCACAACCTTTGTCATGAAAGTACATTAAAACTTTCCTCAATGAAGTAGCTGTACTTCAAATATAATTAATTCCACAAGAGGAATTTTATTCATTTCAGACTGTTCTTTAACTTTTGCTCACATACATGCACAAAGAAATCACATGGACTTAAACAGATGAAGAGAGGTGAATAGACATGTGTAAGAATGAGTGCCTGAAATAAGGTTTTTTTGTGAACACCATATATATGGTAACTAATTGAATAATACAATGCATCTGATGCTGCCTACTTTTGAATTTTCAAGCTTTTTTTGTGTTTAAAATCATGTTTGCTGACTAACTGCGAACAAGGAGTACAAAAATGGCCAGGGACTGGACAGTTAGCATTTCTGATAATTTTTTGATAATGAGTTATACATACACATTTGCCAGAGCCATGAAGACCAAGACGATTAGGTCAGAGGAAACTCTCAAAAAGAGGTTACAATAAGATTTATACACTGGAAATATTGTTATTTCTTCTATGTTGAATGCCCATGTTGTAGCTCCATAGAAGCTGACAAATGGCTTTTCACTCTTGTGATTACTTTTAAGCTTAAAATATTGTGAAAAATAAGTTTGTTTGATGAGATTATCACAAAGAGGAAAACATTTAAGTCTCATAATTTTTGTTCACTGTAGAGCTTTTTATCATCAGTGATCCAAAACCGTGAAAAAATACCATAGGCTTTTAGTAGGATTGCAGTCAAGGGAAGCAGCATGATGCTAACTTCTGCGTTGGCCTACAAAATTCATCATCCCTGCAACACTCTATATCATTGACCACACAAATGTCCAGACATTGTGTGAGTTGGACTTGTCTTGAGGCAGCAATCCTCTCGACGACAACCCAAATACTAAGACTGTTATTGCTGTATAGACTGAGACTGAACCACTGCCACCCTAAAATAGATTTGAAACACTGAGGGTAGCTGATGACTTGAGCTGAATTGGGCTGTAAAAAATGATGTAAGAGCATAAACAATGTGGTAATATTGTGTAAAAATAAAATATATGTTTGTTGCATGAGACAATATACGGATAAACTGTAATAAATTCAGACCTCTATATTGTAATTTTTGCAAATGCCAGTATTGCAGTAATGATAAAATGGGTTTTATTGTGCAGACCAAGTCACCATTTTGTATAAAATATTTTTCAGCGCTCTTTCTAGGCTAGAAAGGTTAACATTAGTTTCATTTGTAGCTGGAAATAACCACTGTACCTTTCAAAATTGTTGACTTTTGGCATCCTAATAGTTTTTTTTTCTGTTTGTTTGTTTATTTGCTGCCACTTTAGCCTGCCACTGTCAGCCGGTGTGGTATGATCTACATGGAGCCGTCTCAGTTGGGCTGGGAGCCTTTAGTAATCTCCTGGATTAACACTCTTCCTGATGCTCTGCAAAGCTCTGACAATAGCTCTCTGCTGCTGGAGCTCTTCCACTGGCTGATGCCTTCTTCCCTCAGGATGCTGCGTAAACACTGCAGAGTAAGAGACCTCAGACCCCCGATAATACATACACAAATATCTGTAGAACACTGAAATGTTATGTTTATGGTACATAAAACATAAGCTATGTCATACTGAAGTATGAGTCTGTTTGCAGGAGTTAGTTCCCACTAGTGACAGTAACACTGTGGTGTCCCTGTGTCGACTGTTTGACATGCTGCTCAGAGAACCTGTGCTGAAAAGTCCTGAAGAGAAAAACATTCGCACCTGGATCATGGTAAAGGCTCATTTTTTTCTTTAGTGTTGACTTTATTTACAGTTTCTCTCTGATGCTTACTTTAATATTGAGTTAATTTACATCTGTTCCACACTCTGTCTGTCTTTGGGATCACAGGCAGGGTTTGCCTTCTCTCTGGTCTGGTCTGTGGGGGGCAGCTGCAACTCAGACAGCAGAGAAAAGTTTAGTGAGTTCTTCAGGGAGATTGTGTCGGGACAGATGAAGGAACATCCGATACCTGCCACTGTTGGGAAATGGGAGTGTCCAATGGATGAGAAAGGCCTGGTGTATGACTATTTCTATGAGGTATTTTGGAATTACATCACTCTGAGCTGTCTCCATTTTGCGCACACAAACTTTAAGTGGGCTTGCAATCTCTGTGCAGTTTAAAGGAAAAGGCCGCTGGACTCACTGGAATGACACCATCAAGAATGTCAACCTGGGAGACAAAAACACCAAAGTGCAGGAGATTATTGTTCCCACCATAGATACAGTCCGCTACAGCTACCTCATGGACCTCTGCATCAGCTATGGAGTGTTTGTATCCTGTTTTTACTCCTTTACTTTATTCATAATGATTTTTGGCTTTTTTTGTACTGATTAATATATAATATTAAATGTTTAATTTTACCATAAATACATTTTTTGGTATTTTTCCCTTCCTCCCCCAGGCCTCTGTTGCTTGTTGGACCAACAGGCACCGGAAAGTCAGTTTATGTGAAGGAGAAACTGATGAACAATTTGGATAAAGATCGCTATCTACCCTTCTTCGTCAATTTCTCAGCTCGAACAAGTGCTAACCAAACCCAGGTAAGAAAGTCTCGGTGACACAGTGATCTTGTCGAAATATTTTGATTGCTAGTACGATATTATCAGATGCAACTATTTATTAACTTACCACAATTTCATTTCCTATATTCCCAGAATATCATCATGTCCAAGTTAGACAAGAGAAGAAAGGGGGTGTTTGGCCCTCCCATGGGAAAGAAGTGTGTCATCTTTGTAGATGATATTAACATGCCTGCACTGGAACAGTTTGGAGCTCAGCCTCCGGTTGAGCTCCTGCGGCAGTTTATTGACCATGGAAATTGGTACGAACTGTTCCCCAACAGATACATGTCTCATATTAAAGGCAACATGACAATATATATTGCGTTTTTAGGTTTGCACAGTTGATAAAAAAAACAACTAAAACTAAAATTGGTCATAGAGCAAAACTCTCTGCCAAGTCATCTCTGACGTTTTAGCCAAGTTAGCAGTGAAAATGTGGAAACTAGCCCTACCTCACAATGTGAACAAATCCTTCAAAAAATCCTGGATATGGATTCTGATTACCACCAAAATATAATCACTTTGTCCTTGTGTCATGAAAAGAATGATCTGAATTTCCATTAAAATCTATTCATTGCTTTTATTTGGTTAGTCAGCTAGACATGAAAACTTTTATGTTATGTTACGTTCTAGTGGTTGTTCTTTGTGTTGTATTTTAAAATCAAGCTCTATCCGTACACTCATGCTTATTGTATATTACATTGCAAAACTTTAATAAAAAAAAAATAAAATCTATTCATAACTCTCCCAGTCTTGGTTGCAGACAGACAGAAAGACAAATACTAGGAAAAGCATAACCTCCTTGCCAGAGGTCCTAAGCTGTATGTTGCTAGCGTGTAAACAAAAATTGTACCTTTAAAAAGGTTTATCGATTATCTATTTCTGTCTAAAAATAACAGTACAATCAAAGCCTGCTGAAACTGTTACTGTTTTTTCATTAATGTTTCATTTATTTGTTCAATAAATATTTGTTTAATTTAAGATCAAGCATACACAGCAGCCACAAACTATGCATCCATGTTATTACAGATGAGCAAACAACAATTAATAGTCATTTTAAATAGAGTATAAAGCTCTACTTTTTTCCTCTTACGATATCATTCCTACAGACACAGTCTTGCTACTATCAAAGTGGTCCCCCAGATCTACATCCAAAGATGCATTCCCAACTTTTCCTAAGATACTTAAAGACAAAAATCCAGCAGCATTTGCAACAAAAATGTCTTGGGTCAGAAGTGTCCTTTTTCCTGTGTATTATTCAGTGATCTCTCTGAAGTACAGGGAGTGGTATGCTCTTACTCTGGTTGTTAACATTGCATCTTTCCATATAAGAGAAGAGTCTTTGCTATCTGTCTATATCTGTCTTTGCTCTTTTTGTAAACAACACAATGTTTGGACAATTTTCACTACCCTTCCAATCTTATCTATTTGCCCTGGCAGGTATGACCTGAAGGATACCTCATGTATCACTCTTGTTGACCTCCAGCTCATTGCAGCTATGGGTCCACCTGGTGGTGGGAGAAATGCTGTGACATCCCGCTTCCTGCGACACTTCAACATCTTAAGCATTAATGCCTTTAGTGATGACACCATGGTTCGCATTTTCTCCAGCATTGTTGCCTTTTACCTGAAAAACAACAGTTTCCCACCTGATTGTTTCACCATTGGCAGCCAAATAGTAACAGCAACAATGGAAGTGAGTCCCTCAGAAAAATACAGTGAAACCATAACTGTGTCATTGTGATGGTTAAATGTGTTTTTAAAGTTCTTTAAATTGAACTTCTAACTTTGATCATGTATTTCTTTTTATATTTTCTTTTTTAATTTCCAAAGGTGTATAAGAAAGCCATGGAGAACCTGCTTCCAACCCCAGCCAAGTCTCATTACACTTTCAACTTAAGAGACTTCTCACGAGTCATCCAAGGCTGCTTGCTGTTAAAGAAGGAGTCTCTGGAGAGTAAAGTCACCATGATACGTTTGTTTGTTCACGAAGTCTTCCGCGTGTATTATGACCGCCTAGTGGACGACCATGATCGAGCGTGGCTCTATCAGCTGATGAAAGGCATCATTAAAGATCACTTCAAGGAGAGATTTGACCAGGTCTTTGACCACCTAAAACAAAGCAATGAAGTAAGTTAACAATTTTGCAGTAGTCTGTGCTCACCAGTGTTCCACACCATGTTAGTAGATGCTGTAATTGCATGTCAGTATTAAAGTGTTGGGCAAATTCTTAGGTCGTTTTGGTGCCCGTAATTGTATCCCTGCACTGTTGGTGTGTAGTATGGCTGTTTTAATGGTACAGGTCTGTACAGTTTAATCATTATCATTATTCTTCTTTGTAATTAGCTTGTTGAAGAAGACATGCGCAATCTACTGTTTGGTGATTATATGAACCCTGACCTGGAAGATGATGATCGTTTGTATGCTGAGGTGCCTTCGATGGACAGCTTTTCAAATGTAGTGCAGTTGTGCCTTGAAGAATACAACCAAATGCACAAAAATCACATGAACCTTGTAATCTTCAGGTAAACAGCATTTTACTGTAATATCAATTTATATCCCACTATTAAATCTTTAAGTCAAAATCCTGATGTTATAGTTTGTAAACAAAATTTTAATGATGAAAAATCAATACTATAACTGATGCTTCCTACAATTGCTCAACAACACTATGTTTTTAAGTCAGTCCTTTGCAATGATACCTGTATAACCAAGAATCGGTCTGCCTCATGAAGATATGTCCTTGAGCATCTGTCTCGAATCAGCCGTGTATTGAAGCAGCCAGGAGGTAATGCCTTACTAGTGGGAGTGGGAGGCAGCGGACGCCAGTCAATCACCCGTCTAGCTACATCCATGGCACATATGACCCTGTTTCAGCCTGAGATCTCTAAGAGCTACGGCATGACCGAGTGGAGAGATGATCTAAAGGTCAGATTTTTGCCCTCTGTTCCCTGTTTTGATATGTTTTTGTGATATTTCTGCATTTGAAATAGATGTAAAATACATTGACAACACGGGCGGCATGGTGGCGCAGCAGGTAGTGCATGTGCCTCACAGCAAGAGGGTCGCAGGTTCTTCCCATGCATGCGTAGGTTCTCTTCGGGCATCCCGGCCTACTCCCACAGACCAAAAAACATGCTCATTAGGTTAATTGGTGACTCTGAATTGCCCTTATGCATGAGTGTGAGCATGAATGGTTGTCTGTCTCTCTATGTGGCCCTGCAATCGACTGGTGATCTAATCTTCTTATATTTCCTTAAATGTTAGATGCTGCTTAAAAATGCTGGAGTGAAAGGTCAGAAAACAGTGTTCCTGCTCACCGATGCTCAAATCAAAGATGAGGCTTTTTTAGAAGATGTGGACAGTGTCCTGAATACAGGGGAGGTCCCTAATCTGTTTGCCGTAGACGAGAAGCAGGAGATTGTGGAGGTAGGCTGTTTGTGTTTCCAAAGAGCTATATACTGTCACTTTATCAGGCACACCTTGATGATATGGGGTTGGACCCTACTGCCTCAATTCTCTGTAGCATAGTTTCAACATGGTGGTGAAAATGTTCCTGAGAAATTTTGGTACATATCCACAAGATAGCACTTTGTGGTTACTGCACAGGGCTGTCATGTAACTGCAGTTGCTGTTTTACATCATTAACGGTAATTATTGGACATTTATTTGTGTAGGGAGTTTGGACACATAAAAAACAAGACATTAGTCACCACATAGTACCAAACAAGCTAAACAATGAGAGGAATAACTCAGAACACACAACTTGAATCTTCTACACCACATCCCAAATGGAGACTATTGAATTGAGATATGGTAGCTGTAAGGACCACTGAAGATCAAAACCACACTGTCATGTTCAAGACACCATGAACTGATTCCATCCTCTGATGGGTACATTTTGTTCAGCAAGACTGCTGAGGCAGGCTGTGGTGTTAAAACTTTTCTCAGTGTGTTTCAAGGTGTAAACCAGGTTATATTATTAACTAGTGCCCTGCAGTTGCCCTTTGGAAAACTCCATAACCAACATTTCATTTTTTTATTCTTTTTTTATGTTAAAATAGCTTCTTAAGTTAACATAAAGGATCATTTTATTTGGTACAAATGTCCTGAGAAAAATAGCTCATCCACAGTTCATCAATAAGTCAACCAGGCAGAACATGAACCCTTATTCATAAATATATGAGCATATAAACCTTCTTTTACCTGAACTGAATTTAATTGTCTTTAACAAGAAATATTACATTTATTTTATTGAAATTAGTCTTTAACTAGCCCTGAGTGAAAATAAATGTTGCATTTATCCTAATTCCTCAAAACATGATCAATAGACATAAAGTGCTGACTTTTTCCATTTAATTCTTTACTTGCGGTGAAGTTAAGTTAAAGAAATGATTCAAATAAAAGTAACAACAATCTCAAGGTATTGAAAAGGGGATGGGGTGTAGCAAGAGAAAAATGTGATGTGGTGTACCTTGTAAAGTGGCCAGAGAGAATATATCTGAAAGGCTGTAATTTTTTATGTTTAACACTTTCATTTCTCATTTTATGTTTTCAGACGGTACGTCCCATTGCCCAGGCTGGGAATAAAAGCTTGGAGCTGAGTCCTTTGACTCTGTTTGCCTTCTTTGTGGCCCGCTGTCGAGAGAACCTGCACATTGTTGTAGCTTTCAGTCCAATTGGAGATGCCTTTAGAAATCGCTTGCGCCAGTTCCCATCACTTATCAACTGCTGTACCATTGACTGGTTCCAGGTACTGAACTGGCATGAGAAACTGCATGATTCCTACTATTTGTGTATCCTTTAGTGTCAGCCAGTCAGGGTTTAAACCAAAAGAAAGTTTGGCTTAAGATACATGTATAAATTGAGCCAGCAGTCATATCAGCATTGTCTCTTTTTGCTGCCTTCACAGCCATGGCCAGAGGAAGCTCTCGAGCGTGTAGCCAACTCTTTCCTGGAGTCCCTGGAGATGAGTGAAAATGAAAGGCAGGAAATAGTTCCAATCTGTAAAACATTTCATACCTCTGCCAAACAGCTCTCAGACAGGTACAGCCTCGGTTTATTTTTTACTTGCAAATTCAGGAGATAAGGTATTTTTAAAAGCACTAAATTGTACATTTATTTATTTATTTTTGAAGATTCCTTTCTGAGCTAGGCCGCCATAATTATGTGACACCCACATCTTACCTGGAACTGATTGCAGCGTTCAGGCTGCTGCTCACTCAAAAAAGAGACACTGTCATGAAAGCAAAACAGAGGTACACGAATGGCCTGGATAAACTTGCCTTTGCTGAATCTCAGGTATGAGCCGCACTTGGTTTTGTTTTCTTAAGACAAATTTTTTAGCATAAAGTTGAATATCCTGCTGTAATGGTTTGGTAATGGTTTTAATCCAAGGTTGGTGATATGAAGAAGGAACTTGTGGACCTTCAGCCGAAACTGGAACAGGCAAACATTGAAATCGACAAGATGATGAAGGTGAAAAATGTCTTCATTTTAAAGTGACAAGTGAAGAAATATCTTTGCATGAATGAATAAAGCATTTTACTTCCTCCAGGGAATAGATGACACCATAGTTCTTTGCAACTGATGGATTTTTTTTAAATTATGGGCTTTTATCTACTGTTTATTGAAAATTGTTAATTCAGAGTTTACCACATCTCAACCACCTATTTCATACTGGGGCATAGAAAAGGTGAGAGGGGAGCACATGGTGCGGAAGTCAATAGAGAGCCTCTGTGCTTTAGGAGAAGAGTAATTTAACCATGAAAACAGCATAACAGGGCAGCACAAATACCTCACAACCATTGAATTATCTTTTCTTTTTTCAAAGTGACTTTTCATCTTAGGTGTGTACAAAATTGATGGTACTACATGTACATTTTAGCTACTTTTTTACAGACATCACTGTGACTTATTTACATTTAATGTGGTGACTTTCAGGTGATTGAAGTGGAGTCTGCAGCGGTGGAAGCTAAAGAGAAAGTTGTACGAGTTGATGAGGAAGCAGCATCCATAAAAACTAAAGAGGCTGAGGCTCTGAAGATGGAGTGTGAGAGCGACCTTGCTGAAGCCATCCCTGAACTGGAAGCTGCTAACTCTGCTTTGGACACCTTGAAGGTAGGAGACACTAAACTTTACAAGGATACACTAACATATATATATATTTGTGTGTCTTGCCTCACTCCGAGTCCATGACAAGTAGATAGACACCATTCTTTTGACTGTGCATGCAGTAAGAAGGAAGAGATGGACAGGGCTCATCTTCTGCTAAATAGCTTAGCTTTAACACTGGAAGTCAATGGGTAGTGTTAGCCTGCCTCTACCTACAGTCATAAGATAAACTCCTCAACAACTCTAAATGTTGTAAAATGCTTGCCTAGCCCTTCAACTGTGCATTATTCTCAGACTGTAACAGCGTATGTAGTTTTGAATTTTAAGCCACGTGTCCCTTTTCAGCCCTCTGATGTCACAATCGTGAAGTCGATGAAAAATCCCCCATCAGGAGTGAAGCTGGTCATGTCAGCCGTTTGTGTGATGAAGGATATAAAGCCGGTTAAGATAGCTGACCCAGCAGGCACGGGAAAAAAGGTTAGACCGCATAAAATTAGATCTACAAGGATAAATTGTCTTTCGCACCTGAAACCCTCACCTCACAATACATTTGTTGCAGGTCCTTGACTACTGGGGTCCAAGCAAGAAGCTGCTGGGTGACCTCAACTTTCTAAGAGATCTGAAAGATTATGACAGAAACAATATTCCTGTGAGAACACATGTTCTACTCTTATAAATTAACTCTTAATCTGTATTCTGCCTTGATTAACCCATTCATTTCTTTGTTGCAGGTCCATGTGATGCACAAAATCCGTAGTGAGTACATAACTAATCCTGACTTTGATCCCAATATTGTGGCAAAGGCCTCCTCCGCAGCAGAGGGTCTGTGCAAGTGGATCAAAGCAATGGAGATGTATGACAAAGTGGTTAAGGTGCAGTGACATGTGCTTTGAGTTCATCTGTTATTTTGTCTCAGAACATGCATTTTATGATCAGCAATGCTCTCTGATTTTAGGTTGTGGCTCCTAAGAAGGCCAAACTAGCAGAGGCAGAGGAATCTGTGGCTGCTAACAATGCCCTGTTGGACCAAAAGAGAGCTGAGGTGAAGGAGCTTCAGGACCATTTGGCTGCCCTTCGGAAAACTTCTGAGGAGAAGACAGAAGAGAAGGCCCAGCTGGAGATCCAAACAGATATGTGTGCCAGGAAATTGGAAAGGGCGGAGAAACTAACTGGTGGTTTGGGCGGAGAGAAGACCAGGTCAGGACACACAGCACAAATACAACAGCTCCTCTAGTTTTTGATAATTTTACAAAATCAGCTCTGTGCAACCATTTTGAAGCCCTGTTTAAGGCATTTGGTGCAGTGGACCATTCAGGACATAAACACAGATTTATGAAAGCAGGGCTGCTAGACCAAATGGCTACAAAATTTGAAAACTTCCCTACAGAAAGAACACAGTGTTTCTGCCAGGGTGCTCTCGTAGATCACTCAATGGGACTTGAAGTGTGCTCTTAGAGTCAGTCAGTATTCATACTATACTCCTCAAAAGTTTTAAAAAGTTTTAGTACCCTTTACAAAAAGGTACAATTTGTGAAGTTCATGCATTTGTGGAATGAGAAAAACAGCTAAACACGTGGGTAGTGTCCACGAACACCAGCTTCAAGTTGCAGGAGACTTTGGCTGTTTTTTTCTTCATGCCCTGCCCACACCTTTAGCTCATTCCACAAATGCACAGTTCTTTCAAGTTGAACTCATTTCAAAAGTGACTAATCAGGCTTCTCAACTATAAAGAAAACAATACCATGTGGTGTTGTTAAAGGGTAGAAATAAATGACCAAAATAACATTTCTAAACTTTTTTAGGGAGCATTCACAGGGTACTGACAAATATTGATTTAATGCAAAACTTAATTTCATGTTGATTGCACTGGCGTGATTTGCTTAGCATTCTCTTCTAGTTTGCTCACTGTAACCAAAGTTGTGCCCCATGGATTCTTTTTATCAATAACATGGATCAATATGTGCCCCATGCACATGCTGGATGGTCATCTTCTCTCATGCATGAGCTTAATATTTGGAAAATTCTTGGCTATTTCAGGTTAACATACCTTCTACTATTTGACCTATTTCTTGCAATTACAATCTTTAGTCCCAGATATTTTTGTACTGTTCGATCCAAAGTTTGAAATATAAATAGGGAAAAGACATTTAGGTTTGCTGCTCCTTTTACATTGAAGGAAGTATAAACAGAGCTAAAACTGAGACCAGAACTGGTCTTATTGAATGATTTTGGGAGGAATTTTGAAATGACTTGGAATATATTTAGCTATATATATATATATATATATATATATATATATATATATGTATATATATATATATATGTATATATATATATATATATATATATATATTATATATATATATATATATATATATATATATATATATATATATATATATATATGTGTGTATATATATATATATATATATATATATATATATATATATATATATATATATATATATATATATATATATATATATATATATATATATGTATATATATATATATATATATATATATATATATATATATATATATCCTGTCTAATATAAATACAATTGTGGGCTTTTTAATTGTGTTGATCTATGTGCTATAATGTAAAACATACAAAGAGTCACATGCATGAGGAGACAGGATCGAGAATACTGTTGGGTTGCCAGCAGAGCAGCACCCCATTTTCTAAGATAGGAAAAGGGGAGACATCAGGGAGAGAGGAGGAGAAAAAAAATGACAGCACTGTTGTTTTGTAGGTGGTCTAAAGCAGCAGATGACCTGCAGAACACATATGACAACCTAACTGGAGATGTTCTCATTTCGGCTGGGGTCATTGCTTACCTGGGGGCCTTTACTGCTGGCTTCAGACAAGACTGCACTAAATCATGGACCAAACTCTGCCAAGTAACATTCCTATACTTCTTTGTTTTGACTTCACCTTACCTTCCTTTGAATTGGGAAATGCTTGATTTGTTGACATCTCTTTTTCAACCCTTTACTAATATCTCTAGTCCAAGAACATCCCATCATCAGATGACTTCTCCCTCAGTAAGACCCTTGGAGATCCCATTAAGATCAGGGCTTGGAACATTGCTGGCCTACCAAGTGACTCTTTTTCTATAGATAATGGTGTGATCGTCAGTAATTCACGGAGATGGTAGGTTGTATTATATTTGATGCAAATTCTCTCAGGAACACAACTTTGCCATTTTGCAGATATGTCTCAAAAGGAAAGGGGTACAACTCAAGCTGAGACTTTTGTCATCCCTAATTTTTCTTTTATTTTAGGCCCTTGATGATTGACCCACAAGGTCAGGCAAACAAGTGGGTGAAGAATTTGGAGAAAGACAACAACCTCAGTGTGATCAAGCTGTCAGATGGGGACTATATGAGAACTTTGGAAAACTGCATTCAATTTGGAACACCTTTGTTACTGGAAAATGTCGGGGAGGAGTTAGACCCTTCACTGGAGCCACTTCTTCTCAAACAAATCTTCAAACAAGGTGCTTTGAGCATGAAAAAGCTTTTGGGGGCATTCTAGGTCTCAATTTTAAATTGTAAAAATGGGAAAAGTCAAATTGATTGTTTCGTTTCAGGTGGTGTGGAATGCATCAGGCTTGGAGAGAGTGTCATTGAATACTCTATATATATATATATATATATATATATATATATATATACTACCAGAATATATATATATATATATATATATATATATATATATATAGCTGCTTGGCATTGTGGTCACAAAAGAGAGGTATTGTTTATAAAAATCCGGCAGGTATCCCATTTAGGAACTTTTCACATTGTTAAAGCATGCACCTGCTTTGTTTCCCTGAAGGCCAGAGCTGGAGGAAGAGAGAAATGCACTTATCCTGCAGTCTGCTGCTAATGAGAGGCAGCTAAAGGAAATTGAAGACAAGATTCTGGAAACACTGCAGTCCTCTGAAGGAAATATTCTGGAGGATGAAAGTGCCATTCAGATTTTGGACTCTGCAAAAATCATGTCAAATGAAATTTCCAAGAAACAGCAGGTGAGATTAATCAATCAATCAACCATTAAGCAAGTTATTGGAAAAAACCTTCTATTGTTAACTTGCCTATTTTTGGTACACATTTTCTAGATAGCAGTGGAGACAGAGATCAAGATAGCAGAATCTAGAGAAGGTTACAGAGCCATAGCCAAGCATTCATCCATCTTGTTCTTCAGTATTGCTGATCTGACCAATATAGATCCCATGTACCAGTACTCTCTCAGCTGGTTTGTCAACCTCTACATTAACTCTATTCAAGACAGGTGAGTGATATTCTGATTCATTTGTTTTAATCCCTATGCCACGAACAAAGTACCAACTACTCATAAATTGTAACAAACCTTTCAATGGAACATTTAGTTCAACACAAATTACAAACACTAAGCAGGAAAATGTGAAAAAATGTGAGAGTGAAATAGCTCAAAAGTTTTGATCAAATACTAAAGTAGACAACAACCACTAAAAGCCTGACATGGACCTATCTTAAATCAGGAAGGAACTTTCCAAAGGGGAAAGTAAAATCTACTCAGAGGAGAGAAGGGGAGAGAGGAGAGAACTTTCTACTGTATCTACTGTCCTTAGTGACCATATGGAGCTCATACAACCCCACTTCAAAAATACTGAACTGTCCCTTTAATGAGGTTTAAGAGGGCCATTAAATTCTTAGCCATGGAGTAATGTAGTTTTTTTTCCTCAAAAGCTATTGGTCTTCTGAGAGTTTGTTTAAATTATTGTAATTCCATAGCAGAAAACAAATGCAGTCAAGTCTGCTGTGATTTTATGCCATTATCTGCAGGTAGGTAGCATTGTTCTCCAGTTGTAAAGAATAGTCTTACGAGATACACTTATTTGTCAGTGGGGACATTTACTTGCTTTTTATGTAGATGTAAGACTCAAGATCAGCACTTTTACCTTTATTATTTTTCTTCATGTTCTAACTCCTTGTTAGTACCAAATCCATGATCCTGGAAAGGAGGCTTCGCTTTCTGATCGATCACTTCACCTACAACCTTTACTGTAACGTCTGTCGCTCTCTGTTTGAGAAGGACAAACTTCTCTTTGCATTCCTCCTCTGCAGCAATCTTCTCTTGTAAGTGTTAAACCTACGGGATAAACTTCTGAATGCAGTTTGCGTTTTGGTTTAATTTGATTTGAAATCCTTTATTTTTCATCCAGAGCCAAAAAGGAAATAGCATACTCTGAGTTCATGTTCCTGCTGACTGGAGGAGTAGGCTTGCAGAACACCATTCCCAACCCAGACTCCAGCTGGCTCCAGGACAAGAGCTGGGATGAGATTTGTAGAGCCAGTGATCTACCAGGCTTACAGGGATTGAAGTAAAAAGAATAACAAATCACAAACTCATTCAGCCAGAAATTCCCTTTGCGTATTAGAGTGAGCTTTTCTGTGTTTTATTCCACAGGGAGGCTTTCATCAGTAGCCCAGGAGACTTCAAGCCCGTTTATGACAGCAAAGAGCCGTGCAACACTCCTCTGCCCACTCCCTGGTGTGATACACTTAATGAACTGCAGAAGATCATCATTGTTCGCTGCCTCAGGCCCGACAAAATAGTGCCAGCTGTGACCAAATATGTGACCAGCAAACTGGGCAAGAAATTCGTCCAGCCCCCTCCCTTTGACCTTAGTAAAAGCTACTTGGACTCCAACTCCACTATCCCTCTTGTGTTCGTGCTGTCTCAAGGAGCAGATCCCATGGCTAGTAAGTATTAAAAGTGACAGTGATTAATTATCAAGGACAAAAACCCCTGTAAAATAATCTGAGCTAACAATGCCCCCCACCCACAGGCTTGCTGAAGTTTGCCAGTGACAAGGACATGGATGGTACAAAGTTTCAGTCCATCTCTCTTGGGCAGGGACAGGGACCCATAGCCGCCAAAATGATCTCCACCGCCATGGTTGATGGGACGTGGGTATGTTTACAGAACTGTCACCTGGCAGTTTCCTGGATGTCAACCCTCGAGAAAATCTGTGAGGATTTCAGTCCAGAAACATGCCATCCAGACTTTCGCCTTTGGCTCACAAGCTACCCTTCAGCCAAGGTAAAGTTTAATCTAGTTGGCCCTTCCTTACAGAGCACGCAGAATAGATGTCACTATTACATCACAGCAGCTGCACATGCTTAAACCCTTTCATATATACTTATGACTTGCTTTTCCATGTTTTCCTCACAGAAGAAAGTTTTCTTGTAGTTTGCCTTTTAGGGTGGGGGAAAATTCTAGGCTAAATTTCAGGGGAAAAATCTTTTTGCATCACACACAAGGGTTGCTCAGGTAAAGTCAGAAAATGCATTGGTCCTTGTGCATGTGTGAAAGGGGTTAAAGTGGTGAAAAACCTGTGCTGTCTAGAGAGAAACACCGAGCAGCAAGCCAGTTAGAATGTTGATGTGACAATCCCATTTGCAAACTTACATGAGTAGAAAATGCTAGAAAAATTTCTGTCATTCTAGAAAAAAAGGTGAGCTGCATGTGTGTAGGAAAACAGCATGGTTTTTCACTCAGACCTTACCCTAAAATTACACTGACCAAACAAGTCAGGTAGTTCTTTGGAATATTAAAATCCAAATAGAGATGCCAAGGTTGCATATGTAAATATTAAATGCCATATCAGGAAGATATCTCTATCATGCCCTATCCTTTAAAGGTTTGACCCACTAAGTCAACAGTAAATGCAGCCAAGAAAACATTAGCCAATTTATAAAGGTTAGCTTTGCATTAAGATAAGACATTTATTTTGCTGGCAAACTTGATATAGTCAGAGAAGATATTCAGATGGAACATGGCTTTTAGATCTTCATTAGCTACGTATTACTGCTAGTTTATTTTTCATCCACCCAAAAACACATTGTTACTTTATAAACACACAAAATTATCAATCCATGATAATATTAGAACAATAATAATATGTTGATCTGTTTTTTTTGTTTGTTTTGGGGGGGGCATTTTATGTCTTTACTGATAGGAGAGAGAATGACATTGGACAGGCTTGTGAAATGAGGTGAGAGAGTAGGGGGAGACACTCTGCAAACAGGCCACAGGCTGGATTCGAACCTAGGCCAGCAGAAGTATATATATGGGATGTGATATGATGATGTTTATGTCTTTTTGGCATTAGTTTCCAGTGACAATCCTTCAGAATGGGGTAAAAATGACAAATGAGGCCCCTACAGGACTCCGCCTCAATCTCTTACAGTCTTACATGACAGATCCTGTTTCTGATCCAAACTTCTTCAATAACTGCCCCCAAAAAGAGCTGGTGAGTTAATAGGAAACAATGGGAATTGCATTTTTTTTTAATCAAATTGGCCCACTGTATGAAGTCATTATATTTTTTTGCTTCCTCTGTCAGATTTGGGAGAAGCTTCTCTTTGGCTTGTGCTTCTTCCATGCTCTTGTTCAGGAGAGGAAGAAGTTTGGTCCGCTGGGCTGGAATATTCCCTACGGTTTCAATGAATCTGATCTGCGAATCAGCATCCGGCAGCTTCAGGTATTCATCCAGAGTCTCCGCAGAAAAGTTCTTCCAGACTTTAGGGACTACATTTCATTGCATTTCTTTTTCTTTTATAGCTATTTGTGAATGAATATGATGAGGTGCCTTTTGAGGCAATAACTTACCTGACTGGAGAGTGTAACTATGGTGGTCGTGTTACGGACGACTGGGACAGGCGGCTCTTGTTGACCATCCTCGCAGACTTTTACAACAAAGACATCATTGAAATATCTCGCTACCCTTTCTCACCCAGTGGGGATTATCATGCCCCACCCAAATCAAAATATGAGAACTACATTGAATTCATCAAGGTAAAGCCCTGCTGAGATATCACAAATAAACAGGAAGAAACATGTGTTAGCTTGTTTTTAACACTGTGTCTTACAGTAAGAGGCACGTCTTTTCTTTTATTCCAGGATCTTCCATTCAGCCAGCATCCAGAGGTTTTTGGGATGCATGAAAATGTGGATATTTCGAAAGATCTCCAGCAGACAAAGCTGTTGTTTGACTCCCTGCTGCTTACACAGGGTGGAGGAGCGAAGGGAGGGGGCAGCTCTGGGAGTGACAACGCGCTATATGACATAGCTAATGACATTCTTACAAAGGTACTAGATCCCTTTTGACTTTAGCTTTGTGGTTGAAAGTTTAATTGGCTTATCACATTGATCAAAACATAAAATATCCTGGCATTTTAATAATTAATGAGATCACGTTTTTGGATATAATTCAGAGTTGTTTAGTGCGTCTTTTTCATTGTTTTTGGTATGCTTTAGTGAGCTATAACTTCAATCTGAGCACCAACATGTTTTACACACTGTACTGTGTGTGTTCTGTGTATTTGGTTGCACTATAAAAAAGGAGAATCAAAGGACCCAGCAAGAGATCAGATCAATAACTGAATTCTGCAGTGTAAACACAATTTAAGCTAGCTATTATCCACTGCAAGTAAAGGGAATGAACACTTACACTCTGACTGGTTTGATTCATGTTACACCTAAAATACAAAGATAAGGTATCAAGGCATATAGAATATCTTTGTACAATACTGTGTGCTCTCCAAAAAGCAAGATGTAAGCCAGTAGTTCTAGGTTACTTTCTGTCATGCCCCCCTTTTGAGATTACATTTTTCCATGCCCCATTAGTGGCTTAATCTAAACATAACAAAGCATGTAGATACCAATTTCTCCATCAGTATTAGTGTCCAAACACAGAAATCAACCGTTTTTATTTGTCATTTTTTCCACACATGAATAATACTTCAAAGTCTAACTCCCTTTCTCTTTCAAAAAAGAAATTAAAACAAGGTGGCAACTCAAATATTCTCTGGAGAGCCAAAGAAAAAGATTGAAGTTCAAAATCCCAATTCAGAGTTCTGGCAAAATAGTTTCACATTAAACAACATTAACCAAGAGGAAGAAGAGAAAAAAACCGTCAGTGTTTAAACTACAATGACAAGATAAAGACTTAACTAATAAATGTTAAAGAAAAAAACAATTTTTAGAAAACAAATTATGAGTCCTCCATGATTTAATGTTCAGTATGTCATAGATAAAATAGAAACAGCATTAGTAAAATAATGCCAACAAAAACATGTTGCCACACCGCCCACACAAATTTCTAGATCAATTCTACCTTTAACATGAAAATAACCAATCATGGCACAGAATTTGGATTGGCACCTGGAGTGCCCAATCAAAATTCCAGGGGTTAAGAGACCTTACCTGGCCATGCCCCATACCCAGGCAATCCCTGTCCACTTAAAGGGACTGTGAGGAGTTTCTAAGTAATTGCGAAAAAGTCTCACTTTTAGATATATGCCTGATTGAAAAGCGCACTTTAAAGGAACACTACACCCAAACAACGATTTGGCCTCATTTTCTACTCACCCTCATGCTGAACAACACTGTGTAGTAGTTTTGGAACATCTAGGATGCAGCCGGAGATCTGGGGGTATACTCGCTGTCCACTGACATTGATATCATGACTTCGGTAAGAGCCCGAACGAACAGTGTCCTTAAAAGTCCACAAAAAGTTGGCAATATTCCTCCATACTGCTCGTGCGCTGTAATCCAAGTGTCCTGAGCGGGTAACGTCCACCATTTACTCGAAACGACATCATTTAGCACATGTTTATAGCCTAAACAGTACTACTTCGCATTTCTATGATACACTTACGGGTGCCCTCACAGGAGCATGACTGATAAACCAAAGGCAGCACTCTGCAATAACTAGGAGCGTAGAACAAGAAAAAAGAACCCAAGAAATCACACATTCTGCTGACCCCTCTTGTGTCTGTCCACGGCTCCGTCGCTCACAGCAGAATGGGAGATTTCTTGTTCTACGCTCCTAGTTATTGCAGAGTGCACGTTTGTTTGTTTGGTCAGGCAGGGCTGGAGTGGACTGGCCTGGATACTCAACTTCGGGAACAAGACAATTAAACCTAGAGCAAATTTATATTATTCGGACACGTCTTAGAGCACCGGGCTGTTAGTAGCGATATATAGCCGGCTACAAAACTACGATACTAAGTTTTTCAGAACTTGCTTGTTGTCACACATCAAAAACTACCGCTACGTAACTAGAAAGAGATACATTACCTCGTCGCTTTGCATCCTGTAAGTTGTTGTAAAAAGGAGTTGTAAAGCAATGCAGAGTTCTGAGGAAGGTCCGAGCTGCAACACAACAAACACACGCTTTGGCTTCAGGAATGTGTTGTAGTGCATTCCAGTTGTGGTCAGAAGTAGGAATTTCCAAGTTTCGAGTAGGAAACTGCAGCTGGAACGACACCCGAAGTCAGAATTTCCTACTGGGAACTCGGTGAAACCTTGTCACCCCCGAGTTGACAATTGAAGATGGATGCCCCCAGTGTGAACACTTATTTAGCTCAATCAATCAATCAATATAATCAATTTATTTGCACTTCTGACTGGAGTGTGTTGCTCTAGATCAGCTGTATACATCGTATTGTTAGACTTATATTTACAAAAATGCTGCCATAGTGATAATCACATTCTCCATGTGATATTTTGAACAACAACGCAGGGCGTGCTAACAACAGCTAACAAAAGCCTGGTAGATCGGCATGTTTTTTTCAGACTTCATTTGGAATGCTGATAAGTCGGAGGTGATGTCACTCCCAGTTCCGAGGTTACTAGAACGCAGCATTATGACAGTCGCCACGCGTGCTCATGGGTAGAAGAGTCTGTGTGTCACCGGTAATAGATTCTTCTCACAGTCCCTTTGATATTAAACCACGCCCCTTTTGGGTTGTGCCCCACTTTTACAAAACGCTAAGACGTCCCATTCGGCTTAAACAATGCGCTTCATTATGTCAAAATAAGCCCCCAAATTTTAAGTGTGGAAACATGTATTTATTTTGTATGTACTACTGTGAGTCTCTATTGTGTTATTCAAGTTTAAAGATCAGCAGAAGGACTTAATCATCCTACTTCTGCTGTATGGTGTCAGAATTTATCACTCGTGTTCTTTAACAATGATTTTTTTGTTGAATTATACACATGACACCAGTGCAAATGTTACAAAGTAGTAACCTGAATAATTTGTAACCAAAATACTTGTTCATGTCCACAGCTTCCTGCAAACTTTGACACAGAAGCGGCTTTACAGAAGTTCCCAGTCCTCTATGAAGAGAGCATGAACACTGTGCTGGTTCAAGAGATGGAGCGCTATAACACGTATGATCAAACAGCACAGGGCAGAATTTTGACAGCACAGTTTCCCATCGGCTTTTTGCTATGCTTAACTGCTTTTCTTTTGTCTCTCAGACTGTGTAGTACCATCCGTGTGAGTCTCCAGAGCCTGTTAAAGGCAATCAAAGGCCTGGTGGTGATGGATGCAGAGCTGGAGGCCATTGCAGGCAGTCTGATTGTCGGCAAGGTCCCAGATAAGTGGGCCAAGCGCTCCTACCCCAGCCTGAAGCCTCTGGGCAGCTACATTACTGACTTTCTTTCTCGGCTCAAGTTTCTACAGGTGATTCTATCAAGGAGAGAACTAAGCATGAAAACAGGAATTGCTTTTAACCTTGAGTTTCTTATTTACTCCTTTTTTGCTTGTCTTTAGGATTGGTACAATGACGGTAAACCAAACGTGTTCTGGCTGTCTGGCTTTTTCTTCACCCAGGCCTTTCTTACCGGGGCAATGCAGAACTATGCCCGGAAGTACCACATCCCCATTGACCTGCTGGGCTTTGATTTTGAGGTTTAAAGAAGCCATGTTTAATCCCTCTATCTTTAATCCAAATATTCTCTCATTAGACTTTGATTTTGAGTCTTTAAAAAGCCAAGTTTAATCCCTTTATCTTTGCTCCAAATATACCCAATTTGCCTTCAGAGCTCTCTTATCCTCAGGTTATTTATATCTGCCTGAACTCTTGCAGGTTCTTCCTATTGATGAGTCAGACTCCTCGCCTGAGGATGGGGTTTACGTCAATGGATTGTTTCTTGATGGAGCTCGCTGGGACAAGGAAAGGTAGCTGTGAAGATAAACAGCTTTAATATTATGAGATCAGAGGATAATTGATACTATATATAAATATGCATTCTTTTTCTCGCCTTATAATCAGTGGAGTTCTGGCTGAACAGTATCCCAAAGTCCTGTTTGACCTTATGCCAATCATGTGGATCAAACCAAGTAAGCATCACCCGGCCTTGTACAAACAGCAGTTCCGGTTAAGTTGGGACATTGTGTTTCACTTTAAACATTAAAGGCCTGATCTACTGGGCCGTCCTCTTAAAAGGAGGATTTTGTGTGTGCTACTGGCTGTCGCTATAGAGAGTTTGAGGCAAACAAACACACTTGCGATCACCTCTTTTACCATCTGCCATTTTGACGTACAAGGTCATCACTTTAGCCTCATGCCATATTTTTATCTGTCATTTTTTATTTTCCTTTACTGATTGCAATTAAACATAATCTAAAAGACAGCATTCACGTAGTTACAAAGCTTCATCATCAATAACCTTTCATGTGAAGAGCAGTCTTACAGTTACGCTCACAGACCACATGGGTACTCTTGCTTTTTACGCATATAATACATTGTGACTTCATCACACCCTCCACGCACTGACAGCTCCTAAACCCACTGTCACTGTGTGGATAGTGTGATGGAGTCAGCTTTAAGCGACAAATGGCGTGATTATGGCTATGAAGGGTTTTTTTTATACAGGTTTAATGACCTCCTCCACAGAGTATTAAGAGCGCGAAACAGAGAGGGTTTACTTAAAGTGTGCGTCTGCATGAGTATGACAGCACACTGAATTGTCCGTTTTTCCAGTCCATTAAAATGACAGACAGCTTCCAAGTCTTTCTGTTTTTCATCAAAAATTCAGTTAGTGATGGAAAATATTCAGGTTATGCGACCCCTGTTTCTCGCAACTAAGACCGTAGCCCTCCGTACTTAACACTGTGCCTTCTTTGCAGCTGCTATTCAAACATACTTACGATGCAAAAAACACTGTGTGCAATCAGGCAAGGCAAGGCAAACATGCTAAATGGACTGCGCGTGTTATTTTGCCTATTTGGCAGACGCAATCCCCACTGCACCCTGTTAGTAGATCAGCTTTGCACTATTTAGTTTGTACATGTTTTTATACACACAAACCTTTGGTAGTACAGGCCCTAAATATCTTTTCTTTCTTTCTTTATTTTTTTTAATGTATTTTTTGGGGAATTTTTTGCCTTTATTGATAGGAGAGAAACAGTGGATAGGCTTGAGAAAGGGGGTGAGAGAGTAGGGGAAGACACTCTGCAAACTGGTCACAGGTGGGATTCGAACCTGGACCATATCTTCTCTTTATAATGTATTCAATTAAATATAGGTCACAACTGATCTGCAAATCATTGTGTTCTTTTTTTATTTACATTTTACAAAATGCCTCAACTTAATTGGAATTTGGGTTTGTAAATAACCACCGTTTTGAGTGGTAAAATTTACAGTGAGTGTTGTATGTTTTCTTGTGTTTGTTTTCTACCCATTTTTTGTTACTGCAAACTCCAGTGGTATTTCCTCTGTATTTACTTTTATTTGTGTCTTTCCCTCTTTCTCTCCCTTGCAGCTGAAAAGACAAACCTTGGTCAGTCGCAGACACTGTTCATCTGCCCTCTTTACAAGACGAGTGAGAGGAAGGGAACACTCTCCACAACAGGCCACTCCACCAATTTTGTCATTTCCATGGCGTTGTGCACTAGCAGCCCCCCCCAGCACTGGATCAAACGTGGTGTTGCCATGCTTTGTCAGCTTGATGACTGAATACAGACGACAAACCTGAAGTGTGTTATCGTATCTGATTAAAAAAACTTTACTATGCTTTGTTCCTTCTTAATTTAAAATTAAACCCAAAATCTGTATGTGGTCTACCAAACAGAGTGTTTAAAAACTGTTGGTACTTTTTTGTCTAAAAAGCTATAATAGGAAGCAAGGAGTTGTTTATATTACCACTTGAGACAAACTTGTTGTCCTCCATAAACAAAGGCTATGACCTAATAACTAATAACCCCCTGCACCTTTACGTACTTCAGAAAATATGACATTTTGAGGTGGTGTGGAAAATACGAATGAGTATAGATATACTTTATATGAGGGATGGCCATATGCAGCCCTCTCACCCACTGAATGCAGCCCACCGGTCATTTCTAAAAACCAATAAATTATAAACATGAAAACATGACAGAACCCACCAAATGAGATTCATACCTCACTATTTTCTTTGCAAATCTATTGGTATATTCCACGTCTCCATCCGTCACACTGACGCAAGGGGGGAGAGAAGGAGTGGGTTTAACACAGCCGAGTGTCATCTGATCATTAAATCAAATGAACATCTCTCCTTGCCGTTAAATGCACTGCAGGCGGGGCACAGTGACAATTATAATCTCTCCTCCATTGACCCGAGCCTTTGTAGGCTGGCAGATGCAGCCATCCTTCCCTGGTCTGAATCCCCGGTCCAGGGGAGGACGGCTGTCCCCAGTTTCCCTCCTTCCTTCTCCAAACAGCAGTCCATGTGCTGCTATAATGAAAATTATTTCTCTTCCAAGTAGAAAGAGGGAGGAGATGCGCTGAAAAACAATATATTTTTCTCATGAATGATTTTGTGTATCTGGAATGTGACTGAATATATTGTGGCAAAAAACATGTATAAATGAAACAGTACGCAAATAAGCACAGTGAAGGACAGAGCTGTGCAGTCAGGTGGTCTCTCCACACCCGTGCGCTCTGCTGCTCTCTCTGCTGATACGACACATGCAGTTCGGCCTCTCTTCGTAATGGTATCAATGGTGTAAGGCTATGTGGTGTGGCGCACAACATGAGACAAAGAATGCACTGACACTCTGGGTACCTGCCTCTGAGGGTTTGGTGATGTGTGCACACGTGTGCCTGTCACCAAATTACAGCTGTGAAGGGCTTCACCTGCGCCAAGAATAGACCAGGTTGGAGCTGGCGAGCTTTTAGCGCACGTTCTGCACAGTTTTTTGGCACAAAATTGTCACTGCGCCAACCTGAATCTGACACCCCCCCCTGGTGTGCCGTCACACCCTTTTCGGCACGGCCAGTCTACCAAATTGCCAAAATGGCTGCGCACAGAGGTGCACCGGACGAAATAGTCACTGTGCAGGGTGCTCCAGGCTCTGCCACCCTGTGCCACCCTGCGCTGCGCCAGGAAATCAGGGCCCATAGTGTGTAGAAGTTGGTAGCTTTTCGCCGAGCAGAAACGTTGAATAAAGGATATAATGCTTAGATTGGTATGTAAAGTCCGTCAAAATAGGTGTACCATCTTCCCCATAAAACTTTCATTTTCTTTTTATTTAGTTAGAAAACACTTTTTATATTTATGTACTACTTGTCTCCCCCTAATGAAGGCTGACATAAAGATCCGCCATGTTGTCTTCTGGTGATTTTTGAAGAAAAAAAGAGCAAAATGCAATTTTGCTTGATTATTTTTGCTTGTATTACTGAAAGTTTACAAACCCTATAATCATCATGTTAAATAAAAATAATGGTTACAAATATGAATGAAAAAACCCTCACCTCATAACTGAATGATGCCCTGTTCACGATCCTTTTTAGTCTTCATTGGCCTACCGCTTACTGATTTGATGTTTTATTAACAGACAGGCTCTTTCCAAAATTTGAACGCTGTATGTCACTACAATGCCAGTTTCTACACACTGCACCTTATTTCACGAGCAAGGACCACACCACAAATGTATGCGTTTGAAGGTTTAATGAACATTTAGGAATATGAGGAAAGACAGTGATGAACATGTGACATGTTGAGAGATGAGCTGTCAGGAAGGACGTTGTAAGCCAGGCAGAGGGAGACTCAGTGTGGGGGTACCGTCTCATTGTGTTCTGCCCGAGCTGATCTTGAACCCCCACCTAGGATAAGGTGAGCGAGGAGCTGAATGAAGAAAGAAAAAGGCATGATTATGATTGAAGGGTGGGAGGGTGGATTGAAGAGTCACAGGCAAACTGAGCGATGAGGCATGGCTGAGTATAAGTAGGCTTGTCAGCTGATTGGAGGTGTGGTTTGTGGCGTGGACCTGCTCCTGAACCTAAGTTAAAACATTAACTTCATTTGTGTTTGCATTAAAACATGTGATTGTTAGGAATAATTAACTTTCATGAAATTTGTCTTGAAGTTTTCTTTCTTTATTTAGATCTTATTCATTTGTGTATATTTATGTCCTCATCAAGTATGCAACAATTCTCCATAATCAGGCACAATAAAGGGTTGTATGTGGCCCTCTTGATGAGCAATGTTGCCTATCAGCCCATATAGTGCACTCAATGTTTGCACAGTGCCTAGCGAGGCAGAATTAACCATCATGCGTTGTGGATCAAAACTTAATCAAGGGAAAAGTAAAATTTTGCTGGGTGAGAGAAGCACCTACCATGAATGAGGACTACGAAAATACAGAACAGTTTCGGAATTTTTATTCCTTTTACAAATAGGATTTGGACTTTTGACCAAACTACAGCTGTCTTAAAATGATTGTTGGGTATAAGGCCTGAATGCATAAATCAACAAATACATTTAAAAGTAACATTATTTTGCTAAACACATCAGTAAGTTTTGAATAAGGGATTTAGTTTTAAGTGAAAAAACACAAGGTCATAACTTTTAGGTTATATTTCATTGTTTTTATATATCTTTCTCCCGGTTGCTGTATATTTTAATTATACAATTGCCATAAAGCCATTGTCTGTGGAGGGAGTTGTTACTGAAATCCTGTTATTTATTTATTTTGCAAACAAGTGCACTGTGTCAGTTCTTCTTTAAAGGTGTCTCAAAGCTCAAGGTAAGTCCAGGTGTGACTTGGAAATTTGTGCAACCAAAGCTTCCATTTATGTATAAACTAATTCACAAGTTTTTGAGTTACCACCCAGTGGTTATTTGTGTACATAACTTCTGCAGATCCTGCCACCGACAAAAACTTCAAGGATTTTGTTGTTTACAGAGTTGTTGCATGAGGAGCAGTTACTTTGTGGTTCCACCTTAATGAACAAGTTTTAAATTTGTGACCAGTCCGGATTAAATGTGCCACGTGTATTTAGGCATTATTATAAAGAAATAAACAGATAGGATACTACAACACATGTTAAAAAGGCTATTTTTAATACCTTGAGATTTTATCACAAATTAGTGTGCCTGAGCAAAAGAAGTTAGAAAAGGAAACCCTGCACTTTATATTCCACTACATTCAACTCACCAGATAAGGTCTTCACAGTATGAATGACAACTAAATTTTTCCTTCCATGTTGGGCTGGACAATATTTTAACAGTTTAAGATGCATCCATTTATAATTATGGGCATATAAAAGTAAAAACTTAAATTAAAAGTAAATCCAGAAAGTTGTTTTTATGATAGTTGTTTCCTGTCAGCACCACCCTACTCTGTCTTTCATGAAGGCCTCTGTATTAAGCGTAAACCTGAACATGTGGGGCAAGCAATAGCAGTTGTTGCAGTGATCAGTGGGTCAAAGCTAGGTGGAGACCCCGTGATCTGGTATATATAGTTGCAGAGATATAAATAGCTGCAGTGTGGGTGCTGAGAGACCCACTTGCTGTAGTAACAGCCACCGATTGGGGACAGCCATTTGACTGAAGGTAAACACCATGACTAAAAAGCTATGATATCTGCATTAAATCTCTTTTTTTATATAGTGATTAACCTAATAAATAAGCTGTGGTGCCTTGAAGTTTGTAGCTGGTATATTCCTGTTTGATTTGGTTTTCTTCTCTGGTAGTTTGTCAGCATGCATCATCCTGTAGACATGTCTTGATGTTGCTCAAGCTCGCTTTCATATCTTTCTCTCACTCCCTCTTTTATATATATATATATATATATATATATATATATATATATATATATATGTGTGTGTGCATATATAAATATTTAATATAGGATCAAGGCATGAGACAAGCTCATAGAAACATCTGCCTTGAGAGAAAGACTCAATTAAAGCTCCTGCCAGGATCTACCAGATCTAGACAAGCCAGATGTGTCATGTGCAGATCTTCTTTTCTTTAAAAACACAATCAATACAGTTTGGTGCAAAGATTTTCATATAGTCTGATTCATACCCCCACCCAGCTTTTGCCCAAGAAAAAAACAACATAGCAAAATATCAGCCTTATTTTGCTTTTGTGGGTCATCAAAAGACATCAGTTTATATTTGAATAATCTTTATAACCAGTTTGAAAAGCCTAGCAGTAGCTTTAATTGCAGATATGTTGACAGCTTTAATGCTTTTAGGTATAAGTCTGCATCCAAAATCACTTTGATATCCTGAAGCACAGGCTGCTGACACTGTGTTTCTATGTGGCACTTTACCTCTTTTTATCCCTGCTGCCTGGGGTTTTAAGTTTTAAGGTATCTAATTGAATGCCCCCTATTCTTCATGACTGTTACCCTGGAAAGGCCACTGTGCATCAACTCTCTGACAGATGAACACAGAGACAGAGGATGACTTCTATCAATCTGAGGATGACTTGGATGAAGATGAGGCGACGCAGTACATAATCGAACAAAGTCTGATTCAGTATAGAAAGCTGAAAGGATTAAATCCAAGGTGAGTATGTCACAACATTAGATGTATAATTTTTTTATTGTTTGATACTTTAAATCCTTCTTTGGAAACACATTTTCTTTCAATAGTGATCTAATACCAAGTGAAGACCCTGATGAGATTTTTAAAGCAATCAAGGAAGGTAAACAGAACTGATTCTTCAGCTGTTAAAGCATGTTACAATGACCCCTGTCTGTTTTTAACATTCATTCCTGTGTTTATGCTCAGGCAATGAAGAAGCACTGAACAGACTGGCAGTGCAGCCGGAGGCCCTGTCCAGAGTCGATGACCGTGGATGGATCCCTCTGCATGAAGCAGCAGTGCAGGAGAATAAAAGGATACTTGAGATTATCTTCTCAGGTATTTACATAATGTTGATCATGAATGACTAATAATAAGATCAATAATAACAGTGATAATAATAACATAAAATGCATGTGCACAAACTGGGAACAGAAACACCTAGTAAAACACAAACCAAGCGTTCTCAACATTTTCCAGCAAATAACTGTGGAAATGAGAAAAGCTGCCCTCACTGTTAACAGACTCTTGAAAAAAGTCTTGGATCCACATTTGAGATTTGGTTCACTACTGAAATCTCATCTTGTGTCCCTTGTGCCATGACTAATATTCCCTGAAAATGTTCTGAAAACCTGTTAAGAACTTAATAAGTTATTAGCAAAAAGGTGCAGATCTGGGGTGCTGGTTTGGCGTAGTGGTTAGCACCCCATGTACTTGCTTCTGCCGGTCCAGGTTCAAATCCCGCCTGTGACCAGTTTGCAGAGTGTCTTCCCCTACTCTCTCTCCCCCTTTCACAAGCCTATCCACTGTCTCTCTCCTATCAATAAAGGCACAAAATGCCCAAAAATATACATTAAAAAAAAGTAAATGTGCAGATCTGCCCAACTTTTAATGCTTATAAATCCTTTTTAAAATGCCTAGATCTGTATCCATTGTTGGATCACCAGCAAAATCGAATCACGTCTTCCTGATGCCACGATTAACATTCCTTTGGGACTTTTTGAGTTATCCTGTTAACAAACTGACAAATAAACTCACAAAACAAACTTCCTTGGCAAGCAACAGGCACAGTTTAAACACAAGAAGAAAGCAACACAGGAGCTGACGCAACATAAAATGAGACCAGAGGAACCAACTGAAAGAATACATTGATAAAATAAAATGTAATAAAATAAAAATGTTAATAAAGGAGGTAAAGGCAATAAACTGAAACAGAAGGGTAAAATGACTTGTAACAGGGAAATTAATGTTTTCAGTACTTTAATGTTATACCATAAACTCTGTAAGTAGGCCCTGGCCTATTTTGCTTGCAGTGGCACATGTGGACAAAGTGGTACCTCTTAATCTTTTTGCTGATTTTGTTCTGTGCATGTGAAAATAGTGTCCTTTATAAAATTAATTGAATCCTCCTATTTTCAAACATGCATAATGACATTGTCCCATTATCCACACTGCCAATCTAAGGTCTTTATGAAAGGCCTTTTTTGCTGAAACTGTGGCATTAAAGTGCATAAGTTATAGGGTGGATGTACTGTGCTTCTGTAGCACTTCAATTGAATTTGCGTAGAGATTATAAATTTTAGTATAGTTAAATTGATATTATTATAAGTTTAATTTTTTTATACGTTGCTGCATGGTCACTTTTCCCTCAGGCTCCCCACTTTTAATAATTTCATTGAAAGACATTCTTTCATCTTTTAAAGATTCTGTGTTCTGCTTTTATGAGTTTTACATGCCCCTTTGTGTGTTTTAATCTATCCTTAGCCTATAATAGAGTACTTCTGTGCACAAGAAAAAAAGTCTGTGGCATCGAAACCTGCAGTTACCTCTGAGGGAAGTCAGTTGATTTGTGCAGACTGAGCCCCGATGGGGAAGGGGGCCTTAAAGTGGCAGAAGCTATAACAGAGCATCTCAGACAGACTGAGAATACAGTTGGATCAGGGGTACATTATATGTAAAAACTGTACGTTTTTTTTTTAACTTTGAGAATGTGAAAATACTTGCGCAGTCAAAATAAAGATATGAGCCTGAGTAAGGCTAATTATGGACTCAAAACCCCCTCATGTCAGGAAAAACACTGTCCATCAAAAGTCAGTAGCACTTAACAGAACTGAGACACAGGACAGCACCTCTTCCTGTAGCTGTTTGTGATGTAACATCCAGTGTTTGAATCGCAGTGATAAAAATGTTGTGCCTTGGTGTGGTGGCAAAACAAGAACCATCACAACTATCAAGTTGAGGATACCATTGGTCTGGATGCTTAACTGAAATATTTAGGGCAGTGCAAGTGCTCAACTAAAAGCGTCTTGAACACACAGTAGTACCCCTAGAAGTCGCATGGATTTCTTCCTGATTTTATGGCCATGTGAATTGAAAAATAAAAGTGTGTCTGCCCCCCCAGCATTTTTATATGTTTATATCATTCACACAGAAATTGGCAGTGATTATCAGGATGTTCATGTTTTGTTGGAAGATTGTAAAAAAAAATGTTGGTGCTAATTTTAGCCTTGCAAAAAAACGTTCTCAGTGAAGCTTCAAAAATACTTATCATGTTAATTTAATTTCTGTGCATCAGCGTCACCTCCAGGAGCTGCCCTGTGTCGTACCATAAAGGGTGAGACCCCTTTGTTCCTGGCTGTGGTGCATGGACGCAGAGAGAGTGCTACATTCCTGTTACAGAATGGCTCCAGCCCAGATCTCCAGAATGACGAGCAGGATTCTCCATTAGTGGCAGGTATCTGACATGTAAATACACAACAGGCTTTATTTAAAGCTCCTGTAAACAGGTTTTATGTGGAAGCAAATGTCTAAAACTGAACCATCACAGAAAACATGTTAATTTTGCACTGTCAAGAGGTTGGTGTTAGACAAGGGAATTCTTGACGCAGCCAAAACTGCCTTTAAATTTATTAAGAGCTGAGTGATTTATGTACAAGAAGCATAAAAAAATACTGCTGGAACAAGTACAGGACACTGTCAGTTAAGAGATTAATTGTCTGGCTTTGTCTACAGATGTGCGAAAGTTGACACAAGCCTAACAGGTTTTTTCTCTCCTTTTTCTCTTTCTCTAAGCTATTCTAAATGACCAGTATGATTTGGCCACGCTTTTGCTGCGCTACCATGCGAGCATTGACCAAACAGGACCCCTGAACAGGACAGCTCTACATGAATCTGCTTTTTTAGGTCTGGAAAATTTTGTCTACCTGCTGCTGGAGTCTGGAGCAAATCCTAATGCATGTGACATCAAGAAGAAAACTCCTCTGGCTCTGGCTGCTCAAAATGGACATCTCAACGTGGTGGAGGTGCTATTACAGAAAGGTATATAAATATGCTGATGACTTAAGGAAATGTCTTTATTTCTTGATGTAACTGATGGTATTTTTATATACACATAGATCTTCAGAATTCAGAGTAACCTAAAAGTTTTAGAATGTGCTTCATGTGTGAATGTGAATAGCAGAGGTTTTCAGGCCAGCCTCTGTACAGCCACTCTCCTCAGTAATTTTACAGTGAAGTCGAGTCGAGCCAATTTAAAATACTGTTGAAAATATACTTACTAGCAGTCAATGGTGCAACCTAAAGCACCATAACAAACCCACCTTTAGGTTAAAAGAACGCAAAATCTAAGTTTGGTTGACTGAATGCTGCAGTTAGTTTGCAGCATTTCACGTTACCTCAGCAAAGCCCCTGTGTTCAGAACGTTTGTGATACAACATAGGGGTTATGTATTCATTGGCCATCAGTGTGTAAAAAGTTTTTGACCATCTGTAACTCTGCCTGTAGGCTGTTTCCCAAATGGAGGTAAAATTACTCTTGGGTATTTGATGCAGTCCATCTGGTGAATTAGGTCATGTTGTTGCAGGATTGACTTTTTTTTTGCTTTCAATGTTTTATTTCCCCAAAAAAACAACAAAAAAAGTTTATAATGGGGTGAGCTGTTGGCATGGAGATAATGCAGCCTACCTGCCTATCTCAAAATCTCACAAACTTAGAAATAATAGCATAACAAATCTATCAAGTAGAATTTGAATTGTAATGCTACCACAACACAATACACAACTTAAAGTTTGAAAAACAATTTTTCAAGGAATTTCTTAAATCATTTCTTGATGGTTTGGTCGTTATTAAATTTGTACATTTGGTTGTAAATGATTTATTAAACTGTACTCCTTGACAAAGGTTTGGAAATGTTATTTCTTCAATCATCTTGCTCCTTTATTAATACCAATTGGTATTGTATTTTACACCATTAACAAACCTGTCCAGTCACCTTTGCAATAAGGTACAACTTGCTTCTCTGCAGCTAGGAGCTAGCATTTCTGCATGCAGAGTGGCAAAGTTATTTGGTAACAGACCTGGTACCATTTCCAAACTTAGGACCAGTCAAAGACAAACCGCAAAATGAGCATCCCAGGAAGACAACACCCCCAGAGGGCCAGTTCCTTACTCTTGTTTCATAGGCTTTTTTCCATTGGAAGTAGTGATTTTGTGACGCCAGTTTTTATGAGCGCCATACACATTTACCTGTGCTGCTTTTTCCATAAGAGCAAATTTCTGACAATTTGTTCTTTGCTGTGAACATGACTAATCAGGCTTTCCAACAATATAGAATACAACACCAATTGGTATTAATAAAGTGGAGAAATAATCAACCAAAATAATGATTCAAAACTTTTTTGAGGAATATATTTTCTTGGAAAAATAGTCTGTAAACTAACTTGTAAATTAAAAATCCAGTGAATTTTTTTATAGGTCAGATATTTCTATTTCCATTTGGAAGAGGCTGTATAATAAAATCTGATGTTATGATGCTATATGCTTGCCCCATTTGTATAGATAAAATATTTTGTTAGGTACTTTTCCGAGAGTGTTATAAAATAGTGGCAATTGTATTTTATCAGGATTTACATGTTTTACCAACAAAGGATTTACCATATTGGAATTACAAATGAATTAAACTGACTAAAACATGGTATAAACTGCACATCAAGCTGTTATTCTATCCTATTTTATAAGTACAGTTGAGGAAAGCCTCCTGACTACTAAACAAAGGTTACAGCAAGCACTGTGACCTACATTTTTTAACAATGCGGCCCTTTACCACTCTTGTGGTAACAAACTTACCTAGCCCTGGTCTAAATAAACTAATATAATGTGTGTTGTGGTTTCAGGGGCTGAAGTGTGGCGTGAGTCAGAGACAGGGACTGTTTTATTTGATGCAGCAGCTTCAGGTAACCCTGATGTAATCTCCCTTCTGCTGGAACATGGAGCAGATCCCAACCAGCCTCTGTACAGTGGGCACCTGCCAATCCACCGTGTGGCCTACCATGGACACATCCTGTGAGGAAATCCACATCATGATACAAAGTTTCTTTGCCTTTCAGGTAAAGTTAGTGCCTGTGCTGTGTTTGTTTACATGTAGTCTCCTCTGTGGCAGGGCTCTGGAGCACCTCATCCCTGTGACTAAGCTGGAGGCAGTAAAGGAAAGTGGGATGAGTCCTCTCCACTCTGCAGCTGCTGGTGGGCATGCTCAGTGTGTGGAGATGCTTCTCAAGGCAGGCTATGATCCAAATTTCATGCTTCACCAAAGGGTGAGGCGCAACTATGACGATGAGCGCAGGTCTGCCCTCTTCTTTGCGGTGTCCAACAACGACCTGCAGTGCACCCGCCTGCTGTTAGAAGCCGGGGCCATGGTCAACCAGGATCCTATCAACTGTCTGCAGGTGGCGCTCAGACAGGGAAACTATGAAATGATCAACACGCTGCTGAAGTCAGGGTCAAACGTGAACTACTACTCAAGAGTCAACACCACCCACTTCCCCTCAGCGCTGCAGTATGCCCTGAAAGACGAGGTCATGTTGAGGATGATTCTGAACCATGGGTATGATGTGAAGCGATGCTTTGACTGTCCCTACGGTGACACCTCCCATGACTATGCTCCTTGGACAACCTCTGTTATCAAAGACATGGTGGTGAGTAAAAGCTTGCTCAGGAAAAGTCATGTATAGATCAAAATACATGAATGAGTAGCATTGCAGAGCCATCTTCCATCTAAAGTCCAAACATATTTCATTGAACTGGCTTGAGTGGTTAAAAAGCAGGACCATAATTTCTCTAAAGGGAGGTGGGGGTGGGTCCTTAGGCAAGGCACTGCCTAACATAACTCCATCATACCAGCAAACTGAATTACATATAATAAACAAAGAAATATTTAGATTAGATTCATTTTTGGTCTTTTATTTATGTTCATGTTTGGATGTATGTCTTCATACATCCAAACTCAGTTTTAATAATAAAGCACTTTTCAAAAGAAAAAAATATTGTTTTACTAAAGTGAACGACAACAAAGGCTTTTCTGTTCTTCTAAAGTCCAGTCCTTGGCAGAGACATGACAGACATAAAGTAAAAGCAACTAGTTAAAAAATTGAATTAATAATACTAGAAAAGGGATAAGAATAAAAATAAAAATATTATGTTTAATGGAAACTATCGAAAATAATAAAATATTTATACAAATAAGCCCCCTATTTATCCATATGAAAAATAGACTCTATGGTTTAAAATCAGTTAAATTTTGATAAAACAATATTATGTTACAAGTCTTTGGTGGTCCTGAGGTGCCAAGCACTGCAACAAAGAAGGAAACTGGCTGATGAGAAAACACAACAAGGTTTGAAAAGCCCAACAATAAATACAAAGTCACCAAAACAAACAAGAACAATCAACAAGAAATTTAAACCCAACTACAACAACTACATTAAAAAAAACTCTAATCAATTACAAATACAAAATTTGAGACAATTTAACACATAATAACAAATCAGAAAGCATGACACCATTCATAAAACTCAACAGAGTATAAAAAGCCATGACGACAAAAAAAAGAAAAAGACAATAACAAATTAAAACACAACTCCAAGCAAATAGTATAACAAACACAACATAAACAATGGAACATACACACTTCAAGAGACAAAATCAAATAGCAGAAAAATAAGGAAATCATAAAACATGGCTGCAAATTAAAAAAGCACAATACAGAAAATAACTTATGAACATGTAAAAACATAAAAATTAAAAAATCAAAACAGTTGAAATAAAAATAGCATATCAGAAGACAATAAAAAAACACAATCCCAAATCAAAAGACACAAGAAAGATAAAAACAACGAATCAAACAGCATCTACAGTCATTCAGAAACACTGAAATGAATGAGAAAACACAAGACGACAACAACTGACAATGCCAGTGTGGAAAAAACACAATGACAAATATGAAAACATCACTGAATCAAAAAGAATCAACACTGAATAAGAATAACATGACAAGCTAATACATCTGCAAATCAAAACACAACCCCAAATATGTCAACACATTACTTTAAGTTGTTTTAAAAGTATTTCAAACATTGTTTCTAGTGTGTCAGATTTAGTGTTTTTATTTTAAACAGCATATTTCATCCTCGTTTTCTTACAGTTCAGTTTTTCCTCCAAATTAACACACAGTACTTTGTGAGTCACACAATCCTTCTAGTCCAGAAAAAGGTCAGTCTGTGAAATAAGACAACTGGAAACAGGAATGGACTTTTGCATGGACTATAATATCTTGAGGAGCTGAAGATCTCTGGACTTCTTGATCCTAAAATCAGGCCCGAGAGAAAAACTCCTCTTTCCTGCACCAACACTGAATCCCTTTCTTCTATGATATATTGTTATGTAGTTAATATGTTTCAGTGTTATGCTTCATCCATCTCATATGTGTGTCCATTTAGTTCTGCGAGGTGATAACGGTCTCCTGGCTCAAGCACATCTCCGCTCAGGTTGTTCGCATCATGCTCGACTACACTGACCAGGTCACCTTCTGCACCAAGCTCAAGGACACTCTGATGGAGCAGAAACAATGGCAGGACATCTGTCACATTTTACGTAAGAACTACCAGATCATCTTCCTCTTTTTACTCAAGATGTTATTTGACACTTACTAAATTGACTTTTTCTTTCAACATTCATGAAGGAAATCCACGGAGTCTGAAGCACCTGTGCAGACTGCAAATAAGGGAGCATTTCAGCCGATTGCGCCTAAGAGCTCCAGTTTTTATCAACTTTCTTCCTCTTCCTCCGAGGCTGAAAGATTACCTCCGCTACAAGGAGTTTGATGTTTACAGCAGGGGCAGCATGATAAGCCTCTAATAAACTCATGTATATATCTGACAGATTTCAGTGTGATACAGCGACAATCACAGTCAGAGTCCAATTTCTGTTTATCTTGATATTTTTTAACCCATCCAGTACATATTTTGTGTATCTTAAAACTTGCATTACTATTTGTACAACGCTGCTTTTGTGTGTATATCCTTCAATTGCTTTTGTAACATGTTAATTCATTGTGTAAAAGACCCATTATTGTTCTGATGAGTTTACTTAATCAATGTGTCCAAAAATGGCCTCAAGTGTGTAACCATTGTTAATGCTAAGTTTTTTGTATGAAAGCAGATTGTTAATTACATGACGGTTTTATGAAAGGCTGCATGAAGTTATAAGATTCATAAACATAAACATCTGAAACTACATCATACTTCATTACAGGGTTGGACAATTGATGGTTAAGGTGGCCACATGTGGCCCTCATTCTCACACTGAGACAATTTTAAAATAAACATCTTGTAAATAAATACTAATGAGTATTTTAACACATTTCCACTCCAAAGTTCAAAAAACAAACACATTGGTTATGGGCATTACAAAAATGGAAATACATTTCTAATCATTTGAGTAAGCTAGTGTATTTTTGTCTCTCCAAGATAATCAAGACTACCCTTGCCTTTATTTTTTTTCTGTAAAGCAAGCAGCTTTCATGTTTTGTAGGTGGTAAGTACTTTGACAGTTGCATTTAAGAGAACTTTAAACTTCAGTTTTGTTTAGCTCTGTGGGTTTTCAAAGCTTCCTGCACTAAATTTGAAATATCCCATGATTTTAATAGGATTCAGATTAAAGTTGCCCTGTAATCACGTGGCCGTCTTGGTAACCTGAACTGCAGCTGCTAATAGCTGCTTTATGAGGATTTGAGATTCATTTCACTTTACAGCCATCTAGTGGGCCAATGAAGTATTGCAACAGTCAGATATTTATTTCAGCAGCTCTTGAAGTTTTAGGACAATTTTGTTCCTCAGAACCCATCTATCTGACAGGTAAATATTTTTTGGTTGGTGTGTAAAAAGGTTTTGAATTATCATTGTAATTTGATAGAGACATAAATTATTCAGAATAGCCATACTGCTGTGCAAAGTAAATATTTTTGTCTGGTATTATGACAGGATTTTAGACCGTTGTCTGCAGGGTCCATGTTATTTCCTCATGTTTAAGTCATGTGGAATGTTGTATATGGTTTCTATTTATTTTTTTATGCAGTATATGCATACCACATGTAGTACTTGGTCTCCCTTTGTAATGGCACTCCATGTAGTATTAGGTTTCCTTTAATACTTTGTAATCACAGCACATTCATAATGCATGTGATATTTAGTCTTCCTTTATATTTTGTTATTTACGGTACATTGGCACTCCATGTAGAATTGGGTCTCTTTTTATATTTTGTAATTGCAGTACTTTTGTTCTCCATGTAGTATTGGGTCTCCCTTTACATTTTGTAATTGCAGTACTTTTGTACTCCATGTAGTATTAGGTCTCCCTTTATATTTTGTATTTGCAGTACTTTTGTACTCCATGTAGTATTTGGTTTTCCTTTCATTTCTCGTAATTACAGTAGTTGTCGCAGTTCGCCTGTCGGCCGCTGGGGGGCGCGGATCGCCTCGGATGTAAACACAGTGACGGCAGCGCTTTGCAGTGCTGGAGAAGAACGTGTACGTCATTTTCACAATGGCGGAGGCTGGGTGAGGAGGAGAGTGTGTGTGCGGAGCGGCGCCGTAATCGTTACTGCTTCTTTGCTCGTATTACGTGCACGGTGCCCGAAAATGGCCCTGAACCCCAGCGCAGGGGGGAGAAGGGACTCAGAATGTACTAAGACGGACGATTCCCGGCCGCACGGCGTTGAAACCCCGAAGAATTCATCCGCCACCTCGGCCACAGCCAACCAAAATGGCGATCAGCCTGGATGTGGAGACAGTGTAATGCCCGAACAAGAAGCCCCTGAGCGGCGGAGGAGCGTCCAGGCGGACGCCCGGAGCTTCTGCAGCTCTCCCTTGCCGGGCCAGAGACCGAGCGAGGAGCTGCCACGGAGAAATTTTCAGATACCGAGGAAGACACGAGAACGGAAAGGTGGTGCCATATCCCTGCAGTTTGAACAGAGCCTCCTGTCTTTATACGTCAATTCTGCTGCTGCTGCATGTTGCTAGCCTGCTAGCTAGCTAACTTGCTGGTCTCGCTAGTTTAACGAGTTCAAAACTATACTCGCCTACATTTTGGGAGTATATTAAGCCCAAGTCACACGATGCACGCATATGAATAGTGTTTATTGGTGTAGCCTGAGTAGTTTTAGCAGGCGCCGCTTTAGTTGTCATGCTTAGGCATCCAACTTACACTGAGCTGCTAATGTAACGCCGCTTCGTGTGGAGGCGCCCAATAGCAGCACTTTGAGGACTGGTCGAGTGAAAGCCCACCTTGTTCTGTTTCTTCACCTTTTCACGAGACCTTTGTGTGTTTGATCAATGCTGGTGGTGTCATAAGTATGTGGCAGACATGACCCGACAACATGTTGGTGTTTCATTGACCTCAGTGAAGGACATGTGTGAAAACCTCACCGGTGTTTTTGAAATGTTTCTCCAGTGCAATGAAACCTGTGCTGAATTATAAACAGAGATGCCCATTCATTTGTCCCAGCTTAGTGTCACTGCTGCTCCAGAGCATCCCATGTATAAATAACCCCAATACTCCTCAGAGTACAGGCCTCCTTCCAAAGCCCAGACTGTGATGATCATTTGAGCCAAGTGGCAGGTGTATAGCCGCTGTTATGAACCTCCTGTGGTCTCTCAATTATGCCGAATGAGCTCACAGCCCCTGACTTCCTTAGTAGCAGCTGCTGTACCCTTGTCCAGTGCCTTTGAGTGGTTTGTAACACAGTTTTCATTTAAGTTTTCTTCTAGCTCAAGTACCTGAGATAGCTCCCCCTTTGGCCTCACTTCATGGGATATTTACAACTTTGCTACTCCACAGCTTAAGGCTAATAAAGCTTCATCTGGGCTGTCAGGTTGTGGTAGATTTCACTTCTTTTAAGAATGTGGAAATCTTGACAGGCTAGCATAATAGCTGTGCGTAAATCCTGGGAGATACTATGTTTGGACTGCTGTACTTTACAGTGTTGACAGAGGTTTCAAAGTAGTGCTGTTGACTAATGTTCTTACAGCTCTAATACCTCCTAATTTACAATTTATTTACCTACTGTGTGGACTGACTTTACACAACACACATTATAAATAAGTGTAACAAAAGTGGCTGCTGGTTTATAGCCACTCCACAGAGCTGCACTGAACATAGACTTTTGTTTTTGTGGCTTCACTCTTCATCCAACACTCCCTGTCTTTCATGGCAGAGCATGTGACTTAAACATTGAGCCTAAGTGTAAACGGAGAACACATGATGCTGTGTTGTGAAAGAATGGACACATATAATGTGCCACTTTTATACAGAATCTGATGGAGGAGCCATGATATCATTTTTTAACCTTTGATACAATTCTTGAAAAAAATCTGGTAGTGTTTATCAGCTTTGACTCACAGCAATGGGCATACAGAATAGTGGATAATCTTTACTATCAACAAAAACTAGATGTCAACTCATTTCCCTTTATGCATTTCAAGAACATGAGGGGAATTTAGGAAGTGTTTTCTCATCTTTGTTTAGTTGGTTACTGAGCTTTTGACCAGAACGATTTTAATGTTTCAAAAAATTTTGTTTTGATGTTAAAAAGTATGAAAGAATGTAGGATTTCAATATCAAATGTTATTTTGCATATGCATACAGGTCTGTGTAGCAAGTGCTAAATGCTAACTCCTCGTTTACTCATGTGTTTGCAGGCTTGTACCAGTTTCTGGCCCCAGACAGCCGAGAGTTTGAGGACCTTGTGAAGCTTGTCTCCTCGTTTTACTTGGACCCGTCATCTCGAGGGACCTTCTCCTACTGCAAAGCCAGACTCATTCACAATGAGCTGCTGGAGAAGGAGGTTTGTTGTTAACTCTGTACCTAATTACAGGGGTAATAATTAGATTGCCACTTTTTATGTATTGTAATATTTTCAGGATTGTAGTTTAGCTGATGTAGTTAAAAAATATAAATAATCATGCAGCATGTGCTATGAAAAGACATTTCTAATGTATACGTGCATAGCTTTTGTTATGGTCTGGTGTTACTTTAAGATCTGAAGTGAGGTCCTCTGCATCACATTGTCTTCCAGTTCATCGAAAAACGTCGAGAGATGAAGCAAGAGGGCCGAACTGATCAAGAACTGACTGAATCCTACTGCTTCCTCTATCCGGAGAAGTCCAAGGTATCACTCAGAGACAAGTAAAAAAGCATGACCTTTTCTTTTCCTTAGCACGGCTCTGATTTTCACGTTTCTTTTATGTGCAGCTCCAGTGGATCTGTGAGAAGGGTCTGGCAGTTGGACACTCGAGGATTATGACCCTTGGAAATCCATCAGTTGGTAAGTCGAGCCCTTTCCCAGTGCATTTACACAAAAGCACATCAGCAGAAGTCTGGCATCGTTGCACCTGGACGTACACATTAGGTCTGCTAGGACATGATATTTGTGTCAATTCATAATATGGCTGTGGAGGAGCGTGACACAGCACCTGCTTCACACGGAGGCTGACACACTACAGTAACTTTACTCCACCTCTCAGACCGCATGCCTTTCTATCACCAATATTACACCTGATACAATCCAAAGGGGTCAACTCATTCACCCCCATTTCATTTTCATGGTGTTCAAGGTTTGTGCATAAATATTGCAGCTTGAAACAGTAGCCTGAAGAGTTTGCTTTCACATTAATGTTCTTGGTGTAGAGCACTTAATTGAACTTCTGGTGGCCTTAAATGTCCTTTACAAATGAATTTTGACTTGACTTAAATTGCACTCCAAAGTTTCATTGACTTATCCAAAAAGCAATATGTGGGTATTTGATACACACTGCGTTTATTTTGGCAGTAAGGTTTTGACATGTTAAAGATGGCTGATTCCTGCCTCAGTAACAGCTTGCACAGTTTGATATTTTGAGTTTTGGATTTCTGAACGTTATGAGTGTAACACAGATAGTAATATAAGGGCAGTTAAAGTTGTTGGAAGTAACAGCTCAACTGATAGCCAATGTTTTTCTTAGTTTCTTACTTGGTGAAGTTCTCCTGTAATACCAACATCTTCTCTTGTGTTTGATCATGAAAACAGACTTTAGTTTAACAGACCACTTCATGATGGCAGTTATCAACTGACACGACTCCACAGTTTAACAAGTGTTGGTGACATCTGTTCAGCCTTTATTATTTTTTGCCCAGGGGTCAGTGTTTATAAAAAGGGCTGATATCACTGATGTAACTGAGGCATCCTCAGAATATTTTACCAAGAACACTTTTGTTGAGTATCCAAAGACAAGTCAGTGACATATGATCATAGTGCTGTCTTTGTAATCATTTTTTCTTTTCCTAATTGCAGGCGTCTATCTCTCTAAATACTCTGATTTGTTACAAATCAATCCTCTGGATGTGGGCACCGTTGGAGACTTAATAGTTTTTAAGGTTATGCGGGTAAGTCGAGGGCTTTTTCATTTTTTTGCTGCACGTTTGTTGGTTGGTTTGTGAACAGAATAATTTAAAAAGCAATGAAGGGATTTGGATAATTTTCATGGAATGTTGGTCTTGGTACCATGAAGAACTGGTTAGATTTCGGTGGTGATAGGAATCTGTTTTTGAGGATATGTTTACAGTATGAGACAGAGTTTTCCACATTTGGATATAACTCTCTCAACAATGTTGAAAATATCCTGGCAGAGGTTTGTGCTAAAAGTTCATATGTTCTTGTTGTATTTTTTCAGGGCCGAATAAAGCACATCCATGAGAACATGCCTAAGAACACTATCGAACCTTCACCCAAGTTTGACTGTCACCTTGCCAGAAGTGCCAACAGGGTGACATCTCTGCTGTCTTACAGAGCGTTTGAGCTCACACAGGTAAACATGTGGCTCTCTTTTGGTACCTGCTGTACAAAGTGTTTTGCATCTTTTTAGATTTTCACGGATCTCTCTTTTTGCAGCAATATTTCTTTGAGTTTGCATTTGAAGAGATCAAGGCACGGCCGCGGCACATCTGTCCCTACGCTGTGGTTTCTTTTCAGTACAAAGGCAAGGAAGCTGCAGCAGCTCAAATGACTGCACACAGGTACGAGTAATCCTGCAAGAGATGTTCAAGTTCTCAAGTATTTATAGGTGCTGTTCATTCTGTTACCTCCACAGATTTCTTTTTGTTAACACAACTTTTGTTCTTCTCTGCTTAAAGGTTCAACACAATAACCCCTGAGGGCAGTAGAGGTAACCAGCTACTTAGAATCACATTATACATTATCTACATTTTGTACATGTGAACTTCATTTTATGCTTTCTTTTTTCCTTGTATGATGCTTTTTGTCTGAACTTGTCTTTTTTTGAACATGTAGGGAAAAGCTGCTACACTGTGTGGAGCGGTCCATTAGTAAACAAGGGCAATGAGTTATTCCCTATTTGTTTACGATCCTCCACACGCCCCTACCTTCCTTTCAAACTGTGAGTTAACCTCCACTCTCTCACACACTCGTATATTATCAAGTCTGCAGATCTACAGTTAGCATGACAGCACTGCAAGAACTTCCTTTGTTTTCACGCAGCACCTGTGAAAAAAGGTCACCAAATTTGAGCAATAAACTGACAGAAGTGTCACTGTAAAAAGTTTTGATCAATCTCCCATGTGCTCCTCTGCAGACCTGAGAAACTTGAGGTGAGTCGAAGCATGCAGCTGGATCAGGTGAAGCGAAAAATTCACCCCGTGCTCTTTTCTTGGGACACCTACAGCGCATCACGTGAAGGTCAGTCTTGGCCGCGCATGTTTGTCCCTCAAATGTTTATTTATTTCACACAGAGTACAAAAATACAGGGGACATACTGTGTGTGGATTATTGTGGGAGCCTTTGAGCTGCTTATATGAATATGACACTCATAAGACATCGAAGGTGATACAAAATCAACAGGACCAAATGTCGCATAGATGAGACCATAATTGAGTTGAAAGATATGGAAAAAGAAAGTCAAAAGAAATAAGCGAGTGAGAAGGGAAATAACTATATTTGGGATAGAAGAGGTTCAAGCCTTTTTTAAATCAGTCGTACATTTGTACGTCTATATTATGTGAAGTGTGCGTTTTGACAAAGTTAAACTAGTAAAATTAAAACACGTGAAAAATTCCTATAATATTTTTATATATTTCAATTTTGTCTTGAAGACTAAAAAACTTTATTAGATTAGGATGGAAGTAAAAGGGTACGACAGATAAAGGGCATTAAACTTTTTTGATCGACTCCAAAGATGCCTCTTTATTGAACATCTCAGAATATCTGGTGAATTGTGATGTTGCTCCCTGCATCCAAATTTATGTGAGGTTGTTGTAGTGCTTGAAAAACCACAAGCTAATAGGATGGAATTTTATTAGGTATATAAAATTAGCTAAATCATTACAATAAAATAACATTAGAATTAGATAGAAAAAGATGTTGTGTTCTGTTTTTATTTCAAATTTATACTTAAATGTAAATATAAATTTCAACAATATTAACGCTATCATAAGTGTAATTTAAATTATACTGTAAAAATATAATATTGGAACGAAGAAAAGGGCGTTTGACACCTTCTTAAAAAGGTTGTTTGTCCAATGCATGGGGATAAAAATAAAGAAAATAATCACTTCCGCATGCAAATTAATGAGTAGACTTTATATGGGGACTTTTATCAATCATAAATGCGATTTTAAATATTTTTTATCTACTTCAAATGAAATACTAAGTTAAATCCTTGGGTCTCAAAACACAACAGCCAAATGTGAGTTTTGATTCATTAACAAACTAATTTTCTGTAACAAGTATGTGTTTTTTTGTTTCAATATAAAACGAAAAGCAGAGGACCAATTTGAATCACGTAAATTTCAAATTTACTTTAAAGCTTGAGTTTATGAAGAAGGCATGCACTGACAGAAGCAGACTTGGAAAATAAATCTAAAGTAATTGTCATGAAATGTTTCTCAAATTATTCTGAAATAAGGTATAAACATTCTCACTGAAATGATTCAGCGATTATAAAAATAAACATTTAAGAATGTTAATCAAACTCAATTGTTACAGAATTAAACTTATAACAATCAGCTAACATCATGTCTGCTGTAATGCCAAAGTTCACTTTCCAGAGGTCTACATCCTCTTCATCCAAAGTGCATCTTACTGTGTACAATGAGGCTAGAACAAAACATTTGCAATATATTTTTCTTTTGTTTGTTTAACTGAGCAGAGAGAAAACAGGACTCCAGAAATGGGTTATGGGTCAGCTTTCTAACTGTCTGTTCTCTGTGCAGTGATGAAGTGTGGGATGTCCTGCAGCCTGTTCGAGGTGGTGGATGGGAAAGGCAAACCAACCAGCGGCAGTTTGGCAGCGTTGGTCCACAAACTGGAGAAGGACAGAATGGTGAGTCACGCTGGAGCTGTTACCTACCAGGCTCTAAAGCATCAAAACTCCACGTGAGCACAAAGTCGGTTTACTGTGAGGACAAAATCTATTCAAAAGATGTCTGTTCAGAAAAAAAGTTCTTCACATAATATATCAGCCTTTTACCTCCATGTAAGTTAATTAAACATTAGTCAAACCCATTTAAGTTATGGTTGCTAATAGGGATGGGAATTTCGACTAATTTCCCCGCCGACTAGTCCCAAATTTTATTTGCGACTAGTCGACTAGTCTATAAGCAAGAAAACTCACAATTTAATACACATATTAAGTTAAAAGTTTAAAAGTTTAACATGCAAATGTGTATTTAGGAACTATTTTAGCCCAAGCATTCAGGACAAACTGTTAATTTAAATTCTATTGATGTAACAACAACTGACTGAATAAAGTTGAAAAATTTAAAGAGAAATACATTTCTGATACGTTTGCCAATGCAATGCATGGCATTTATTATAAATACTGCTTTGATATGAAACTTAGATGCAGCAGCATGACAATTCCAAACGTACAACATAGTAGCCTAGAATAGAATTTCCCTGAAATCTTTGGCACTTAAGACTAGTACATGATTCAAGAAACTTTCATTTCTTAAGAATATTTAACTGTAATTGGAAGGTCAGGATATTTTAAATAAAATAAATTGAACAAAAAATATTGTAAATTTAACAAACAAAAAAGAAAAAAAAAATGAAAATGAAATGGCCTATCTTTTAGCAAAATTGCATGTAAATAAAAATAATTATACTAGTCAAAAACAAAAAAAATAGACCCTGTCTCTGTAAAGAAAAAACAAAACTCACACAACAATAAAAACTCTGGCCTAAATGAAATGGAGTTTATACAGTTCAGGAATTGTGACATGTACTTTCTCCCAGTCAATTCGTACTATCTGTCAAACGTTTGTAACTGCTGGCTTTTCAGCCGTATTGAAGGGCTGCACTTCTTTTGCAATGTAGCGAACGACACTGTCTGTGAGCGCTTCATTTTGGGCTTTTATCTATATGTTCTTTGCCTCAGTAAGTGTTGACTGTCAGGACAAAGGCTCTGCTGCTCCTGCACATCTTCGTCGCCACTACTTTCAAACAAATGCGACATATCAGCTCGTAGGTGTTCATGAGCTCACACCTTGTTCATCCTGTTTAAAACCAACACATTCTCACACTGGGGCAGCCGGCTTAAGAACCGTATCTTTTGTGCCATCATTCATATTAGCGTTTGTTTCCTCGTTACTCCTCAGGACGCTCACTTCAGCTCTCTCCGTGTGTCCGCGCGAGCGGCCCCGTCTTCACCCCAAAGATCGCATGTTTGACAGATGCTCACTCGGCTATAAATCCGCTAAATCCGCTATAGAACCGATGCACCCCGGTGTTAAGAAACATAGACGTAGTGAGGCATCTTGTCATTCAGCCTCTTTGGTAGTAAAAGAGGAGGAAAACAAACATGCACGCTACTGCAGGTGGCATTTCTCGCCAGACGAGTGACAGTGTTCAGTTAGTAGCAGAGGCAGAGGAATGTTTTTTTTAATACGGGAGAATTACGGGAAAATATTAATACGGGAGGACGGCGGGAAAGAGGGGTAAAATACGGTAGTTTCCCGGCCAAAACGGGAGACTTGACAGCTATGCGCAGAGGCGTGAAGAACAAGATGCATGATGCTTAATGTAGCGTTTAACCGACTAGTAAAATACTAAACGATTACTAAATAAGTAGGCGGTTAAACGATTAAACGACTAGTCACGCACATCCCTAGTTGCTAACATTAACACATCTTTCAAACCTCCTGATGTTTTGTCTCCTCTCCATTCAGGTGCTAGTCAAGTCCTTGTTCGACAGGGGCTTTCTCTTCCTGCTGTCCTCAGCTCAGATGATCGACTCCAAAGGTGCCTAAAAGCTTTTTACTCTCCTGTCATGATTCCCTGTTGAGCCGGTCCAAACACCTACTTGTTCCTCTCTGTGAGGGTTCAGCTGTAGAATAAAGAGTTGCCGTTTGTTTTCTAGATCGACGGGGGCGGGCAGAGAAGAAGCTGCAAGCATTATTCATCTTTCAGGAGTCAAGGATGGTTGTCAAGCACTGTGAGTTTTATTCACTATCCATGTGTTTCTCATCTGCTGGAATATTTTATTAGGCAACAGGGATGATGGGTAATATAAAGCTCTCTCATGGCTGCCTACTGCATATTCTTTTTTCTCAAATTAAAGACACAATGATGACTTTAAAGATAGGACATTAGGTAGTGGAACAAACAATTCCCCTCACATTGCCTGTACACAAAAGTTCCACGACAGAGCTCCATTATCTTTACACCTTGAGACGTTCACATTAATTCCCTGAGGCCATAATATCCACGTCTGTTAAGCTGCAGTATGGCTGCATGCGTGCAGCATGGCCCGTGCTCCTACATACACACAGAGGCAGTGACACAGTCTTGCAGTGCTCCTGCTGAATCCTCATGCCCTCCTTTCACCCATACTACTCTTCTATACTACCTCTAGACGGAGAAAATGGAGGGTCAACCCGCTCCACCTCTGTGACATTCTCAGTGGAGGGGAATGTAAATATTACAGCTTGAAACAGCAAACAGGTGGGATTTAAGCCGGCACTGCTTCAGGTTCAACTGCCTCTATACATAGGGCATGCGGACACAACCACTCAGCAGTTGATGCCCTTACAATGTAATTAAATCATTTATTACACACACAGATGTGTATTGTGTGATTTGATGAGGAAAGCAGGATCTCAGGAAATCAGCAATAAGGTAAAAAATGTGTGGAAAACAAAACGGCGATAACGAAATGTAACTAGTCAACAGGAAAATAAATGTGAAAAATGGGATTTACAGTTTTAGATGTTAAAGTGTTTTATAATATTAAATCAGAAATTTTGTACATTAGATATATTAAAACGATGTTAGAAGATGACATCAATCAGTCAATCAAACTTTTTTTTATTAAGCACTTTTCATACATAAAATGTAGCACAAAGCACTGAACATTTAAGTACATAGGCAGATAAGAGTCAGGGGAAAAATAATGATTAAAATACTACAATAAAGTAAAATATATATAAAAAATGAAAACCTCCCCACCCCCACAGCCCACATTTAACACAGGCAGCAACTCACGTGAGCGCACTCACATCCAAGCACAAACATGCTACCAAGCACACACACACACAGGGACGTCCGTCAGGACTAATCAACAACAGTGAACTGGGGAAACACTATCTTGAATTAACAATGTGGAAGCACAGGAGCTAAGACTAAATGGGTAAAACCATAATGGGGTATATGAAGGTAATAAAGTGGTAAAAGTTGATAAAAAATAAATAAAATGAATAAAACTTAAAAAATTCAACCTAGAAGGAAATAAGTAAAAAATATTTAAACATAAAGTAGTAACTCTGAAACTGAAATGAAGTTAAACACATAAAATGCAAATTAAGAAAATAAAATGAAAAAAAGCTAAAAACCAGACTGAAAAGATTGGTCTTGAGTTTGCTTTTGGAAATATGAGCAGTAGGTGCTGCCTTCAGGTCCTCAAGTAGACTGTTCCACAGACAGGGGTCATAATAATGGAACGATGCTTCACCGTTTGTTTTGGTTTTAACTTTGGGGACTATTACATCAGGGGACCCTTAAACCAGAAAATCAAATAAAAGTGACAAATAAGAAGGTTAACACAAGCAACTAATAGATGAATGATCGAGTAAGGCACCAAGATTAAAATGAGCAAAGAGGCTCGTGTGTTTTTAGCTTCTTTCTTAATGAAGCTCCTGTTTCTGTTCCACAGTAAAACTCACTTGCTTTTAAAAATGAAATATGTTTCCTTAAAGCACATTGTACTGCACACACCAGAACAAAGAAAGAGATGAGTGCAACTGAGAAAGTATGATTATATCAATGGAAATGTAACTGTTCGCTTAATTTTAAGGGAGTCTTGTTTGAGTAGATTAGACTTTATAACACCCTCATATAATGCCATGATGATAATAACCTCCCTGTGTGCTGAAGCATCAGGGTTTGTGCTGGTGCTGAGATCCTTGAAAATACTGAAAATAATTGTGTTGCATTTCAATGGAAATTTAAAGATTTACTAGAATTATAGACACACAATGTAACGTTTAAAGTAACGACTGAAGTGTTTCCATATAGTTTACAGAAATTGTTGATTTTAAGATCAGATTATGAGGAAACATTGGCGGAAATTTGCCCTCAAACATCAGTTTGAAAGAGCGACTTTGAAGCAGATGTGTGTTTGTTATGGGGTTAAGCAGTGGAATTCTGGAAAATGAGTTAAAAACATTTCTCTGTTTAAGGACATGTATAAAGACAGAATTATCTGACTTAAAGCTGTAGGGTTTTATTATCTGTCCTGTCTGGTTTGTATCTATGATTCGACTGTAATTCTGTTTTGAAAGAGGCAGACCATTGTCTGTTCACTTGTAGTTAAAGAAAGAAGCAGACAATATAAGATTAATTATTCTCTGGATATGTAATGCAACAAAACTGTCAACATTTTCCTACATGAAAAGTGTTATTTTATATTATCTGTTTCTTTTCCTTGTGAAAAAATGAGTTCATCTTTATGACTACATTAAATGAATAAATGAATGAAACAGAATGAAATATGAACACACAACCAATGTCAGCCATAAGGTGAAGGAAAAGCTTTGTGAGAGTGCTTCAATTTGACTTTTGTATTTAATAGTTGGACCAACCTTGGAGACACTTTAGAAGCTGATAGACAAACCACTTTATGTATTAGGACTGTTGTCATAGAAGGAAACATTCAATGCAAACAAAGGGCAAGAAGCCATGCAAACATTTTAAAATGAGAAATTACTTGACCTTAAATACAGCGGCATTTGGAGTGCATGTGCACCTTTAGTCTGGAGAAATGAGATAAATATTTGCTAAACGTACTGGCAGTGGTGAATAAGTGGACTTTTGATGAGGCCTCTTTAAAAGAGGCTATAAAAGCAGAGTCCAACTCTGGATCGATGCAGCTATGAACAGAGTTAAGGACTGCATTTGTGAATCATTAATCATGCACCTCATTTTGATTAAAATTGATCAGGGGTTTATTTACTTGTTTATTGTATCATATTTGTTTTTCAGAAATATATGACTGTGTAAACACAAGATTCACAAGTGTTTATAGTTTTCTGTCTCCTGTTTGAAATTCTTTTGCTTGTATCAGGGCTTTATGAGATTTATGACAGACATCTGGAGCTGATATGTAATTAAATGTTGTTGTGTTGTTCACCTAAATTCAATAAAAAGAAAATGATGCATGTTTCTTTCTTTCAGCATCCAGACTGGTGGAGCCTGAGCCGCTCACTGTGGAGCCCCAGCCTGCCATCGTGACGGCAGTGGAGCCCTTCATCCCTGCCTTGCACTTTGCCCTTTACAAGTTGCGTCCAAACCCAGGCAAGGACCTGAGCTCCGGGGTTGAGCGGCAGGCCACAGACTATTTAACTCGTATGGACTCAGGCACTGTGAGGCCTTTCATTCTGCCTGACTACAAACATACTATAGAGGAAAGGACCCACCCTGCACCCCGACCCAAGTTTAACATGGAGACAGTGCTGCGCACTTATGTTCACAATCCTGCAAATTACATTTTACCTCTGAACAAGGCGAAGGATATCATTGAAAAAATAAGGAACCCCACACCCGTACCCACACCGACCCCTGCTCCAGTGGAATACAGCCCTGTATCTGACTGGGGTGGGTCGGATAGGGGCTCAGACAGAGCTGAAAGACCCCCAGAAAGGCTGCCTCAGGAGAGGCCTCCTTTAGAGAGGCAGCCTCCAGCACAGGAAAAGCCACGGCGGTCTGGACCGGCGCACTCTAACGGGGCCCAGCTGCAGCACAAGGCTCACGTAGACTTGGATCCTCAGCAGGCTCAGAGGCTGCGACTTTCCCAGAACGAGTATGACAAAGACAGGATGAAGGAACTGCTCAAGCTGATCCAGCTCCATAAGAAGGCACTTGTGAAGGATCCTGGGAAGCAGAAGGAAGAAGATGAGACTTGGGATGAGAACAGTCTGAAGAGAAAGTTGGAGGGAGATGAGAGGGTGGGCTTGAACAAACGCCAACGAGCAGATGCACTGAGCAACGGGGAACCAAGTCGAGGTGAGGCCCGGTGCTGCAGTTAACGTTGTTTGTTTAATTGATGTAATAAAGGAGTGAAATTATATCTGTTTCCCAACATGGTCTAATCTATTATCAGTAATTGTACAGCAAATCAAAGAACATTGCTGCCCATTTGCAGAGTAATGTAATTTATTAACAAAGAGAATCACAGCAACAGCTTCCAGCGTTCAGAGATTTAAGCAGCCTATAGTCTGAACGTTACTCTCTTCTCAAAGACAGTGATATGTGAAGGTCCAATGTGATAAACCAGTGCTTGTTTCAGTTCATTACACACACACACGCTTGTTTTTCAGGGGCTAGCACCAACATACCATATTCATCTAAAACTATTCTTTTGCTTCTCATCAGGAGCCCAAGCAGATGAGATGAGAGATGACAAAGGGCAGAGTGACAATCTGACAGCTGTGATGGAAAGCATAGGCATCTATGACACCGACCTGAGGGCTCGAGGTAACACCAACACCAACACGACTGCGGTCAATGACACCCAACGCCTCCTCAAGATTCTCCTGGCTACCCTCAACAAAGCTGTGGCTCAGGGTTCGCTGCCCCTGCCGTCCAATCATGGAGAACCATCAACAGGCTCAGGAACGGTAGAGCCTGCTTCAGCCGACCCAGAACATCGGAAACAAAATGAGCAAGCATCAAAAACAAACTACGCGGAGGTAAATATGAACCAGATAGCTCCCTTGTCATTTTGTATCCTCTGCTTAAGCATGTTTGATAATGTATGTTTCTTCTCTCTTTAGGTGGACATGGACTGCAGCCCTGGTAGTCCATGCAGCCCAGGCTCCCCACCAGAGCAAGCTCACACCTCCAATGACCCAACATGGGTCAGCCTCACCAATGAAGGTACATCAGCTCACCCACCTGCTGTAGCCAGGGTTAGATCTGGTTCAGAAAAGCAGGACAGACACTACAGGAAAATTAATTGGCTTGATTTTTTGCACCCGCCAACAAAAGCCAGCAGAATTTAGTTATGTAGGTCATGAAGATTATCAAGCAAAGTGTTCCAGCGGTGTTGAGTCTTTTGTCCTTTCCATTCATCCCATAAGGGGAGTCAGAGATGATTGAACAATGTCCAATATTTACAACCGATGATCCTCATGTGCGTAGAGTACTGAGAACAGCCGAGCGCATCCTCTGCTGTGTGGCATAAGACAGAACAGTAACCAATCATGAGGCAGGTTGGCAAATGTAGGAGATGTAGCCATAACACCACTGGTAAACTGTAAGCATAAGATAGTTACCAGAGGACCAACTTGCTGATATGTGGTAAAAACGTGTGTTTATGCATTCTGTACCTAAAATGAGGAGGACCTTCATTTTTCCTTTCTTCTTTGTTCGGTGTGCTTGGTCACACTGAAGTGTTTGACTGTGTGAGATGAAGTGCTGGGAGAGAAGAGACCCTGCTATCTAAGGGAGTCTGCACTGTGCTGATTTGTGTTGATCATCAGCACTTGCTTGAAGTGCAATAATGTAAGAAGCTTGGGAAACTTCACTTAGTACATAAACATGATCAGTAAAATCAGGCCAGAGTGATTACTGGTGTTCCTGAGGATCCTAACTCAGCCTGAAAGGTCTGAAACCTGACTTGAAATTTACAATAGCATCAAACAAAATTCCCTCCACGCATACATACACTTTATTCCTTTAACTATTTCACTATTGTGGTAGAGCATTGCAACTTCATATCCTGTAATCAAATATTGGACCACTGATTATATTTTTATAAAATAGTTTTCTCAGTCAGACATATTAGCATATAGCACACAATTTACTATTACTGTTTGGCACATGGTGGTACAGCCGGTGGTGCCAGCAAGAAGGCTCTTGGATCTCTTCACCTGAACTCCTTGATCAGGTGGAGCCTTTCTGTGAGGAGTTTGGATTTTTGCTCCATGCATGGATGTATTCTCTCCAGGCACTCTGATTTCCCACAAAAGAAAAATGCTTGCTATGTGAACTTGGTTGTCTGTTTCATGTGCCAGCCATTGATTGGCTGACGAGTCCAGGGTGTACTCCACCTCATGCCCAATGACAGCTGGAATAGGCTCCAGCCCCCTTTGACCCCAGATGAAATACAGAGGTATAGATGGTGGATGGATGGACATGAGCTTCTTGCATTTAAACAACGTAACTTTAAAAATCAGCATTTTAGGACATAAGTAAATCAATCACATCTCTTTTTTGCAGTGTAAGCAAAATACACCAATTCTGCCCAGTGCAAGTCCTAAAAATTCTTGAATGTAATATTAAAAAAAGTGTGAAGGAACTCTGAATATGAACACAGCAGCTCTGAGTGCTACACTTCATTCACACCTCACAGTCGACTTAAATGTAAACATGCACTTGAGTTCATCTTCTAATTGCATTCAGACATACAGACTGAAAGTTTTCTCATGTTTTTCTTTCAGAAGAAGCACAGCCTTGTCCTGAGCCAAAGCCTGAGCCAGAGCCAGAAACAGAAACAGTGACAGCACCAAGCAGCTACCCAGAGCAGAAGACCCCTACTCCTCTGGAAGTCAAACAGGTGGCTGTGGTACCTGCACAAATGGACCCAGAGGAAGTAACTTTCAGACCCTCCATCAGCTTGGACACCATACTCAGCCAGGAAATCCACAGTCTTACCTCTGACATTAAGAACATTATGCAGGTGCATCACATCGGCTACTCTTCGAAGCAGCCATCAAGGCAGCCCACCCGCAACTCCTGGCAGCCCAACACCTGCTTTTCAAACTTTGTTGTCCCCTACGTTTCTCCTATCCCCGTTCAGGGGCACGTCAAAGCACTGTGTGATAAGATGGACAAGTTGATCCAGTCCGCACCCCCCGCTGTGGTCTCTCCACTTCCCCCCGTAACAACGTCTGATCTCACAACACCGCCCCCCACCCCGGTACAGACTCCAAAAACCAAAACAGAGCCCTCACATTTTAAGAGGACTTCCTCCTCCACTCAAGGCGGCAAAGTGCCTCCTGTCAAAGAAGCCGGATCGATGAAGGTCAGAACAGAGGCCCAGTCCTCAGAGCTGGGGGGAGAGGCCTATTCTCCCTCTCAAGTCACAGACTCTCCAGAGCAAAACCTCCAAAACCAAGGCGCCGCTGCTGGGAGTGGGTCAGACCTGCTGGCTGGGACCCTTATCAGTCAGCTGAAGCCTGAGGTTTTCAGCAGCCTGGTGGAGATCTTCAAGGACGTCACTAAGAACACAGTCAAGTTCTACATCTACTGCGGCGACGAAGGGGAAGAGAGCACAGTCTGTAAGGAGATCAAGGTACAGTATGAAATTAGGGTGTCACTGTGAACAAACACATCAAAAATGACAAACATACAACTTTAAAAAGCGTTTCTGCTCACCAAGACTGTCAGAAGAATGAGATAACTAACTGAAACGTTATAGTTAATTAATAGAAGAAGTTGAAACTAAATCAATTTGAGGCAGGAGATGTCTCTATTGTTATCGTAAACACAAACATACAGAGTGACACGAACAATCATTACATATTGTATGAGGTATATTAGCTTCCACTTAGGATAACCTTAAAACACAATTCTCCGTCATGCCACAAGGAGAAGTTTGTTTTCACAGCTTCAGTTTACAACTCAGATTTAACACGATCACAACATGAAACTCCAGTCAGCTTTACAGGGATACAATGAACTGTGGTGCTTCTATCTTGACTGCATAACATGACAGCAACGCTTAACCAGAGCACAAAACTCCAACCCTAATGTGTGAAAGGAGCAAATTATTCAGAAAATAAATCAACCAAATTTTTATGTCAAGAAAAGGTAAAGCATATTATTTCAGCACTAAGATATTTAATTTCAAAGCTGCATGATTTCATAACTATGTCATAACAGTATAAATCATCACTGATGGACTTATTTTCTGCCAGGGAAGGATATTAAAAGGCTTTAGTGAAACCAGGCTGTTATTGTTTCTGCCTGCTGATCCAATTTGCTTTTGATTCTGCAAACAATTCCTGTGGATTTTCATAATTTGAAAGGTATTTATCATAATTAATGCTGAAATGGGTCGACACGTTAAGCATGTTTCTGGCTTTGCTCACAGACATACATTAACAGATATTTCTAGTTACATTGTTGGTGTCATTTTAACCAATTTTTTTGACCACCTCCGTCTCCTGTCCGCTCATCCCTGTAGTCACGTTGCCACATAACTTTGAGCCATTAAGCATCCGTGAAGTCCTGCAATCTTTGAAGTGCCACACAATAACACTGTGTATGGATGTAGTTAGGTGAGAAGTAATCATTGCAGAACCTTTCAGTATAGCAGTGTAATGTAACGAACTGCTGTACTGACAAACAGAAAAATATATATATGTTCTATTGATTTTTTTTTGTAAGTATCATAATTTCAATGTTTTTAGTATCTTGTTTCTGTTTTCATTTTAAACACTTACAAATTAAAAACCAAAACCAGTCTTAAATCCATGAATATTATCTGAGGTGCACAAATGTTGCATGCTTTCAGCAATGCCTGTTTAATGGAGACTTTTAATATTTGCCATTTTGCAGTTGAAACTATTTTGTAGGTAGGATGTGGGAGTCTTCAATAAAATGCATAAAACTGCTTTATGAATAATACTGAACAAATTTGGATATATTGGAATTATTTCAGAACAATGACTAAGTTTAGTGTCTTCTTTTGTATCTTAAAATCGGTTTTAGTGATGATCGTATATAATCAAATGAGAAATACATTCATCTAAAAGCATGCAGACTTAATAAGAGTTGGAGTCTTTGCATTAATTATGCCCTACAGAGCTGATACATCTGTAACTTTGTACGAAGGCTATACAAAAAAATACTTTAGTGTGGACAAAATAGATTTTCTTAATCATTTTTTTCTTCATAAATATTGAGAGAACACTTGTATTCATAACAGAATCATGCATGAAACTTGGAAAGTGATCTTGTTTAAGTAACAAGGTGTAACATTAGGATCTTGATTTGTATTCATTGTGGGGTCAGGACATAAAGACAGACGGAGTGATGACGATGTGTCGCACACACTCAAGCACCTGAATGAAGGGAGAGCCAGAGCTGCAGACTGACTGAAGTTATATCAAGCCAAATGAATAGGAAATAATATATATATTATGTATATCTCATATATATATCTGCAGTTTATCAGGAATGGGCCACCAACTTTTGGGGAAGCACCGTTCTTTCATTTCAGATACCAAGACAAAAGTTGAACAGCATTTAAAATGATAAACTCAACTTGACTGTACAAAAAATTAACAAGCAATTTAACATTAATGGTAATTGAAACAAATGGAAATCAACAGGATCGTGAAATAATAATCAGTGAGAACTCCAAAAGTGTTGCGCCCGTGGTACCAGATGAAGATTTAATGTAATCTCAAAGCAGAGCTGCAGGAGTATTTGACATAAATAGATGTCTGATTTGTAAAGTGTCGGGGCAGCATTACAAATGTCAATCATTAATGCCCTAAAGCATGACTGATTTCTAAACCATCAGTCTAGTTTAAAAACCATGGGCTTGAAATGATTTCGTGTGCCATTTGTATTTGTGCTGATCTCCACATTTTCAAAGCACAGACTGGTCATTAAAAATGTTTAGTGTGATTGAAAAGAGCTGATGATCCTCAACATAAAAGCTATTTTATGCATAAGAGCCTACAGATCAGACTTCTGCTGAAGTTGTTTTAGTCTTTGCCTTACTGTGCTGCATTTCAGCCTAATCCTCCGCCCACTGGTGCTAGTCTCTGCTCTTTCTCCTTCACATTCCCTGACTTTTAGCTTTCCCATCTGTGTGGAAAGAAGACAAAGACAACCCACTGCATGAGCTTAAATTTGTGTCAACCTTTCTGACTAAATAATGCCTCATCTTTGCTGATTCTGTCCCACATGTGATGAAGTTTCTGCATAAAATAAAGTCCTGCTGTACAGACAGAATCATCACCTGCTGTAAAGTGTGCTGCTCATCCCTTTCATAGACAGCACAGCAGTGGAAATAACTATTTAAAGACAATTAGTCTTATTCCCTATAGTGTGTTTGCTTTTATAGGCAATAAAAAGGCATCAGTAATCACTTAAAGTCTGTTCTAACCACATATGAATGCTCACTGAAGAAAAAGAATCATATCAGTCTCAGTAATGGCCTAATAACATTTCAGCACTACTTAAAGTTTACTATCAAAAAAGAAGTACTTGTTTTTAATAAACATAGTAGCACATCTGTCATTTGACATATTCATCACCTGTACGCCACATTTCTTACCTGAGGAAAAGAGCTTCGGCCTTTTTTGCTGTAGTAAACAAAAACAGGCAAGTTGAAGTGCAGGTCTCAACTGTGGGTGAAGTGCTACACGAGCTCCTCTCTGTCACTACCTGTCCCGTCTCCGAGTGCTCAGCTCTTTCTCTATCTGTCACACAGTCACTCCTCGTACTCGTAAGACAGAAAGACATATTCATCTGTCTGTCTGTAACAATTACGTCTCTCCTGTCTCGTCTCAAAGGGGTACTTGAAGAGCCTTGGCAACAGGGAGTGCACACCTCAGGCATTTCTGGAGAACAGCGGCAGTTTGGATAAGCTCCTCATCATCATTCAGAACGAGGACATCGCCGCTCACGTGCACAAGGTACGTTCGCCTTTTGCCACCCTGCTTTGAATCACAGCCCAACTTTGACCTGTAGTAATGTGGTGAAACTGAAATAATCAAGTTTGAATTATCCGACTTGAGTTAATTTCAAAAGTAATGTGAAAATCTCCTCTTTCTGCAGATCCCCGCTCTCGTGTCATTGAAGAAGTTGCCTTCAGTGAGCTTCGCTGGAGTGGACTCTCTGGACGACGTCAAGAACCACACTTACAATGAGCTGTTTGTATCCGGAGGCTTCATCGTGTCTGATGAGTTTGTCCTGAACCCTGACTTCATCACACAGGGTGAGTTTACTCTTCTTTGTCAGAGATGATTGGTTTTACAGAGTCTATCAGAAGGATTAGAAGTCTGAGTCTGTTTTACTTGATTTGTCCAGATCGTTTGCACGGACTGCTCAGGTTCTTGGAGGAACAGAGCACCCCTGAACACCCCTGGCAGTGGAAGGTACACTGCAAGTCCCACAAGAAGCTTAAAGAACTGGGCAGGTCAGTTTATTTCTTTAAAAGTAGATTATAAATGTCCTTTGCCATATTTAAGCTGTAAGTAAATCAACAATGATGTTACACTCTGTTCTCTTTAAAGGTTAAACGCCAACGCCACTGGGCTGCTGAACCTCCTCACAGCCTATCAGAAAAAGCACCTTGTGGAGTTTCTTCCGTATCACGAGTGTGACACTCAGTCACGCCAGGCACCAGACCTGGACTGCCTGATCAAGCTTCAAGCACAGCACACACAGCAGAGGCACCTTATCTTCCTCACCGGTATCTTCATCAAAATCACAATGGACCGAGTTGAAAAGTGTTCACAGTTCTAACCATATGACATGTTGAAGTCAAAGTGTTTATGTTGGGATGTTTTGTCTTTGCAGAGAGGCCATTTGAGTTGTTCCTACAGTACTCCAGAAATGGAATCGTGATTGGGAGCATTGATGATGTCATGAGCGGTTTCCACAGTCTGATTGGCTCCATTAATCAGAACGAGCTACCAACGCCGCCCTCTACTGGTGGGTAACGCCTCCTACAGAACTAAACCTTGTGCAGTTGGGACTTCTTGTAATTTTCCTGCAGTGTAATTGCTTTTGCTGAATTGGTTTTTGTTCTCTCCAGTTATCTTTCCAGTTTAAGTCGTCTGTTCTCCTCTGCAGTGTTTGATGCTGGTAATGTGTCTGTAACACATTTATGAGATTCTATCTTTCCCTCCACTTTTCCATTTCTCTCTCTGCCCTCTCCTGCTCTCCCAGTAGTGAACGATGAGTGTGTGGAGGAGGAGGACATGTCATTAGACTCTGATGACGGTGAGCCAGTGGAGAGTTCAGAGAAGAAACAGGACACAAAGAAGGGGAGCACTCCACAGCCACCACCACCAGAGGCGGAGGAGTTTCGTCCTCCGCTCCCGGAGCAGGCAACTCCCGAGAGAACTCCCACACTTTCTGACTACAGCGCTCTCAAAACCGCCATCTCTCAGTTCAAAGCTTCAAATCAGATCGGCATCGGCTCCTCAGACATCGGTGGCTTGTCTCCTGGAGGTTTCCCCGTCAATCCTCATCAGAGCTTCTTGTGTCCCTCAGCCTCCTGGTCATCCTACACCGGTTCTTCAAGCTATGCTGCCTCCCCTGCTTACCCTGCTTCACCCTGCAGCAGCACCCAGGAACAGGAGTACCGCACCCCAGCCTCCACCACAGTCCCAACCCCACCCATCATAGCTGCAGGCCCTTTAGCTAACCTGGCCTCTCTCCCCCTGGAGGTGAAACCTCCCCCTCCTCCTCACCTCATGATGCTGGGCCACACTTACGGCTCAGACACAGGAGGAGCCAGCACTGCAGGGAGCTCTCCACTTACCACTTCCCTCCCCTACACAGAACACAGCGATTCACCCCAGCCTGGGTACTTGGCTGCCAGTGCCAGTGCAACTCCCACACTACAGGAGGGGACACCCAGTGGACCTATAGAGGGAGTATGGGGGACAGCCAGCACTTGTGAGACTGCTAGCAGCCAGGGCGGGGTTACGACTGCTCCACTGGATCCCAGTGGGCTCCCTGCTACTGGGGAAGTTATTGGTGGGAGCACCCCTGGCAGTCAGGGGTGCAGGACTCCGGTGAACTGCATTGAAAGCCTTGGACCCTCAGTCGGAGTTCCCCCAGTTGCCAGCAGGGGAGGCTCTGCAGTCAGACCAAAGCTGCCTCCACATCCTGTGGGCTATGGCAGTATAGGTGGCTTTCATGGACCCATGGATCATGGACCTATGAGGGGTGGTATGGGGTTTCGAGGGAGAGGAGCCCCACCGGGGGGACCTTGGCCTCGGCCAGGGCGAGGACATGATCGGGGGGGCAGGACTGGAGGTGGACTCTGCTCTTGGGGTTACCCAGGAGGCAGGGGTGGGGCTGGGAACTACTATTCAGACTATTCATACTCTCACAATTATGCCCCTGAATAGACAATCAGCTCGATCAAAGGGGCAGTGCAAACGCCATAGGACAGAGACTTTCCAACTGGCTGAATGTATATATTTTCTTGTCATAAAAGCATTGATTTAAATCAATAAATACGGCTTCTGGTTTTCTACATTAATAAAAATTGATACAGGCAGTGCCGAGTGTCCTACTGTCGTGTGAACTGTACGTACACTCTTTCCATGTGAGCTATTTGAGACCCTGTCCAAACCACTATATTTATATTTGCCAACAAATGTTAATGGCCTTCCAGTTTCTCGGAGTTTATCGCGTAATTTTTGTTTGTCCGGTTTTGAAACGGTTTGTGGACAAGTGGAAAGGCTGATATTTTTTTAAGGAAAAAAAAAAAAACGAGTGAATGAATTTCACTTTTGCTGTTGGTTTTCTTTTTTTATTTTACATATTTGGTTGTCCTAAATTCTATTAAAATAAAATATTTCAAATCTTGTTTGTGTGACCAGTTTCAAGACGGTGTCAAGCAAACCAGTGAAATTTAAACCAGCTGTCCTATTCTCTCACTCACACTCCATGTTTACATCTTTCCTTATTTTTTGACATGCAGTATGAGGATGAATCACTTTGAGTAGCTGATTCTGTTTTAGAAAGTACTGAATAAAACATCAAATGGTCAGAGTAAATAAATGGGTCAGATTTAACACACAGCCATACTTGTATAATAGACTAAGCCTCTGAACACTGGAAACAGCTTCTGACTGTGGCAGGCAAAAGGCGCTGTAGTAGAAATCAGTTAAATCTATTTTCTCCAGCAGAGTAAAGCTGTGTGTTTGGTGAACAGTTCAGAGGAGATGCAGCACTAACAGCTCTAAGAGTCTGCATGCTGAGTGCCTTTTGTGCCTCATCTCTGTTGCTACTGAGGGACTGTAGGGAGATTTGACACACATAACCACCACGTCTCCTTATTTCCTATCAGAGTGATTAGCTTACGTCAACTGAGTGTGGAAGTCATTTCAAATCAATATCTTAATTATTTATATTTTAAAAATACCACAGATACTTCAGACATTAGGAAACTAAAATTATAGGTAGTTATAGAAAAAACTTACATCTGAGACCCACACTTTGGACTCGCTACACCTTATTTACTGGAATTGAAGTGCAAGAAAACATGCAGAGTACTTCCTACTGTTTTGTTAAAGCAGTCAACTCTAGATAAGGTGTCACTTTTTGTAATCAAGCTACTTTGCGTTGACTTACAAAGGGTCTGAGTAGCTGTAAAACACCATCTCAGGGGGGAAGGGGATTTGTTTTCTTTCCCTGTAACTCTCCACTCAGTCTGCTCTCATCAGGTAAATATGAACCATCATGTTGTAGTTCAGATTCTTACAGCACGATGGCTTAGTCTGTGTTTGAAATTTAAGGGTTGTGTGTTTTCCAGAACACTAACCTCTTCGTCTCATTAAAAAAAGTTACACACAGCACATTGTGTCCCAAAAATGGAAGCATCAGAAAAGTGCCATAAATTGTCACATTAATGTTAATATCCTCTTTCAGTGAATCATTAATTGCCGCTGTCAGTCCAGTTAATGACAATATTTTCTTCTGGACTTTTTCAGTGCTGTGCCCATAATATTCAATCAGGGCAATCAAACTGAAAAAAGGTTTACTTTCCATTCACACAATGGCGAACGGGGTATCATTTTCTATCAACAGTTTGAAACGCAGCAGTTGTCATCAACAATTCTGTTCTAGTACATTTATTTACAATGTCAGTCAGGAAAAATATTCTCTTGAAGATTTACACATTGTTGTGCTGGGGAACTTAGAAAGTGGGCTATCAGTTTGGAGAGGCTATTTAGGTTTTTTATTTCCCCCTTCAGTAATAGTAGTTGGTGTTGTATTTTCTATAATTGGAAAACTAGGAATTAGGACCGCTAAGTCTGACACTGATGGAGTCACAGACAACCTGCAAAGTAGGTGTCTCAGGAAAGACAACACCCCAAGGAGACCAGTTCCTCACCCATGCTTCACTAAGGGATTCCAGACTTTCCTCCAGGGGCAGAGGGGATTTTGGCACTATTTCTGCACCACCCACATGTTAACTGTGCTGCTCATTTTATGAATGTATGATTCTTTAAGTTTTTGTCCACTGTAGGGCGACTAAAGGCTTTCCAATGAGTGAATTAAATTTTTCAAACTTTTTTGAGGAGTATAGTGAAAATAACAAATTTGAAGTCTGGTCTGCAAATAGAAAGTATATTATAAAAACCGTAATAATCTAATAAGTTCATAAGGGGCAGTATCTGGCCTCAGTGGGTTAAGTGTGATTTTTTTTCATTATATAGAAAATGTATAGGCCCTTTATCGAAGATCACGTTTAAAATGAACAAAAGAGAACAATTCTGCCCACATCACTTATATTGATTATCAATTAAAAGAAAAAAAAACTTCAAAAACAAAAGCACTTGATACACTTCATTGCCAAAAGAGACCAGTGGGACCTGAGGTTTACCACATTTTGCCATCACAGTGTATGGGAAGAGGCTGGACTGCAAACTTCACAGCTGAGGCTCCAGCTGGGTTTTCACCCTCTTGATGTGGGGGGGTTCAAATCAACGTTAGGTCTTCATTTGAAAATGCCAGAACTCTGTACCCCCTTAGCAGAAGGCCCCAGCTGGCTGTGGGGTTACAGTCCTAACTGTCATGGTAACATGTCAACCGGGGGCTTTTGGCTTTTATTGTCCATGTTCTCTCCATTACATAGATGCACTGTCTTTCAAAGTGGGGGTCTTGTGCATGGAGGAAACTTGGAGAGATGTGATTAATCACTGCATATCAAAACTGATGTGGTTATTTCTGATGAAAAGAGCATGCACTGAAACACTGCTCACTGTTCTTATTGTGGGTTGATGCTGGGATGGGCATTAGCTACCTACAGAAGTACGCTCTGTGAAACTGCCTAGAAGGTCATCATCTGAAAAATCAAATCAAGGAAATGTTTTACATGCCTTATCCTGATGTATATATTAAAGCATAGCCAAGAGGGAGGGTCAGCTCGTGAGGCTTAAGCTGGATGGGGTCCTGGGACCCTCTGCTATCAGTACTTCAATATGGTTCACACACTAGCTCCAGGGTCTTGGCCAGGCTTCAAACCCGAAGCTTTGTGGCTTTTGGGCAACTGCCTTGCTACTGCTCTGCCTCTGGGCTCTTTTAGTTTTTGTTTAGCAGCTGAAAATTATGGTACATGCTCCGGTGGAAAACAGGCAGAACACTACAGCATGGAATTGTTGGTGCCCCTAAGAGAGCCATGGGTGTCCTTTACAGACATTAACAAACAACATGGATCCATACATTCATGATCAGGAGCATTCACCTGCTTTTAGCCCCCTTCCCCTCCTCTGCTGGGCTTGAAGCAACTTTGAGTGTTTGTGAGGCATAATTGGAATAAAATTCCCTTGCTAGCTTTTCCCTCTTGTGTCATCAGCTCTTGTAATTTTTATGCAATCCAGAACTAATAACCCTTTAGCAGATATTATTGAAAAGATTCTTGAGTTTTAAAAACAATCTACTGGTATTAATTAATAAAACTTTTTGTTTTGCCGAACTTGTCCTGGCAGTAAGACAGAATTGAACCCAGCTCCACCAAGTGGCAGAGCCAGAATTTTTGGGCCTCATGATTAGATACAACATGGGTCCTTTTGGCATTTTTTTTAATCAAGGCATCTAATGTGCATAGCAATAGGTAGACACGTGAAATGTATTTTTCTATTGAACATGTATATTATTTACAGCTTTATTTCTGTTTAAAGAAACAGAACTGAGAAAGAAAACATCATTTAGCTGATTTATGGTATAAATGGTTCATTAAACTATGAGTAACTTTGGCTTTAGCTTTTAAAATGTTTTTATTTATCAAATAATAAGTCCTATTGAATCTCCGCTGTTCAATTCCGTGAAATGTAATGCTTTTTAGATTATACATTTGTCCCCCTCTGTGATCTGTTATTTTTGAGACTCGAATATTTTAACATGCTGTCAGACATTCTGATGTGCAGGAAAGGGTATACACAAACTAATACCTTCTAAAGAAACTCTTTTTTTCATAATAATGTATTTAAAGGAGGTCTAGCAATTCAAAAGATGTCTGAATATTACTCTGGTGGAATGATAACAAGGGAAAAATCTTTTTTTTAAGTCAAGAGTTGAGAAACACTATCCTAAAAAAGAAAATTAATTGATTAGTTAAAAAAAGATGATGTAACATATTTAGGGGCCTCTGTCATTTATTGCTCTTTATCATGATAATTTCACTTGCTCGGGTTTCATGATGCTGTTTTTTCATTTACTCCCTGCAGCATCTTCTCAGCCAAACACCAGAGGGCGCCCTTTCCATTTGATGTGGAAAATAGGTTAGCCTGTATCTCCAGAGCCTCATTCCAGTTGTGCAGTGGATGCGCCTCCATGGTAACTTTGGAAACTGTAGGAATCTTTCTTTTCAGTGAGACCATTGAAAATGAGAGCGATAGCACAAACACTGTCTTCAGGCTCACACACTATAAATCAAGTTAACACCTCAAATACCCATTACAAATGTAATCTTCTGAGCTGAACAAAAGGCTGATCTTTTATTTAACTGTTGTACAAAAATTAAAAATATTATGGGTTTTAAAGGAAGAACAATGATGAAAGTTAAACAACTGAAGGAGGAACATCCAGATGTGTAGCAATGTGCATAATGAATATAAACAATAGCACTGTTTGTGAATGTATATTCAATCAAAATATGCTATTAGGGAATGCAAAACATCATAAATCTTACATTTTATGGCATGACCAATTTGAGTATTTCAGCAATATTACAGTAATGCCAGGAAAGTAGGGGAGTCCTGGATCGGTTGTAACACTTCCTACGCTGCACTTATTGATATTACATTCTGTAAAGGTCGATCCAAAATGCAACGTTCAAGTATTGTGGTGAAATAGGAATAATTTGCAGTCAGTGTGCAGGAGTCCATCGTTGTGTTTAATCCATCAGAGATCCTAACAAAAATGGAATAAAAGTAACTTAGTTCAACAAAATCAAAATATGTCATTCACAATCAAGGTTTTATGTCTGCGTCAAAAATGTCCCAACAAATGACTCATATGTTTATACTTATATAATGTAATAATGTGGGCTATAAGGATTCTTTCACTAAAAAGGATCATTATAAACAAATGTGAGCATATTTCATGAACTTCTACAGCCACAGAGCTTATTGTCAGCAATAGTTTAAAAACCCAGTGAAAACACAGGCTTTTGGTCAAGAGAGAACTAGCACAACGCCATCTTCTGGATTAAACCTACGTCATCCCTCTGCCACTCTGTAGACAATGTGACAACCATGATGCTCGGTGGAGGGCCCTTCACTGTCCTCCATTTATCTGCTGCCCCCGGGATGGGTCATTAATAATGTAATATAGCATAATATCCATACACTGATGATTTACAACTTTTGTTCTCGTTTGTTATACCTTGTGAAGTTTCAAGGTTATCTAACCTCCCACGGTGCATAAATTCCATCACGCACTGGGTGGCAGGAAATTATTTAAATGCTGGAAAAGGAGTCCTAGTCATTGCACAAGATAAGTTTGTTCCTCTAGAACAGTGGTTCCCAAACTTTTCACAGCCTGTACCCCTTCCAACGCTTGACCTCCAGCCATGTACCCCCAACTCTCATGCACTTATAACACCGAGAAAAATAAATGTTTAAGCCTGCCGCACTCCGACCTCCCACATTTTACATGCATAACATACAAATAAAACCTATTAAAGTGAATTATTTCTGACTAAATAGATTGATTTACCAGCAATGTCAGTGGGCAACACCAGTCCACTTTTGAAAAAGAAATGTACATTTCTGAAACATTTTCATTAATGAACTTAAAGCTTTAATTAAAAGGCTGTCTGACTGAACTTACTGTATGTTATTCTAAGAATCTTGGATAATTTAGGACAGATTTCCCTCTCCAAGATGCCTCAGCCTCTCTGCCAACACTTCAGGCCTTTATCAAAGCTCACAATACAAACATTTATCAGTTTGAACTTGAACTACTGAAACAACTGTTTAGACCTGACAGTTCTTCACGTACCCCCTATATCACTTTGCGTACCCCAGTTTGGGAACCACTGCTCTAGAACATCTCTTCAATGTCTGCCCAAGGATATGTGACTTGGAAAACACTTCCCTTCATTTCCTTACACTACTTAGCTCACCATATCATGTTTTTCTTCATTTGCAAAACATCAGTAGCTTTTAATCCATGCGCCACTACAGAGCTTGGAATGCTCAAACACACTTTCATCTCTTCACTTATTGATATTTGTAACTCACTTTTTACTTCACTTAATATGTCCACTGCTGGCTGGCTCCAGTCAGTACAGAATGATGCAGCAAGAGTATTGACAAGGTCCAATAAACATTCACTCATCACCCCAGTACTTCAGTCTCTTCTTTCCCTTTCAATTTCATTCAGAACACAGTTTAAGATCCTCACCATCACTTACAGATTTCCTGCAAAGTTAAGCACCACGTTATTTAGTAGAAACTATCTGTATCAGTCATGCCCCTAAGATCAAATTCACTGCAGTTACTGTCTGTTCCACAAACTTATCTTAAGACTCAATGTGACAAGGTTTCTGGTCTAAGGCTCAAAAGCACAGGAGTGTACTGCCTCTGTCTTTACACGATGCAGAATTTATCAGTGATTTTAAAAGACAGTTCAAGAATACCCATTTAGGCCCTATCCATCCATACAGAAACAAACATGTTTTCACTTTAAATTATTTTCTGTAAAGACAACAGCATTTCAAGAAATGCGTCTGTCCACCAAAAATTGTGCAGTGTACATGCCAGGCCTGTAAGTGGCGCTGTAATGCTGCTGCAGACATTCACCAAAACCAACAATGTAGACATGGAGTACGCACATTCAGCACAGGAAATTTAAACAAACACTGCTGTATGCTGTTCCGACAACATAGATGTTTTATGCTGTTCTCTGTGCTCTCTTGTTGGTCGCTGTGATTGTAGAGGAGCAGAAGATTTTACTTTAAAGGAGACATATCATGCTGATGCATGATTTAATACTTACATATAATATAATAAATTTGAAAACAAGACCTTACACCCCCTTCATTTTCAAAAAATGAGATATTGTATTTTTTCTGATATCCTAGAACGAGGTTTGATGCCTCTGAAAATAGGTCATTGCGAGATGACCGTGAGATTTAAATCGTCATGATTACACGAGGTACCTTTCTTTGTATTGGAGTAATCTGATAAAACACTTCCTCCTCTGTGATGTCCGTTTGCCACAAAACCGTCACAGAGGAACACATTCGTCCAGCAGCAGTGTATAGCTCCCTAGCTCACACTCACTCATTACCAGCTCTGGCCTGTAGGGGGGCTCAATATGCGGTCGCTGCTTTGAGCCTGCCGGAAAATACAGTTGAAGAAGAAGGACAGGCTGGCTCTACCCCCGATAGAACTTACCAATCATAGCACAAAGGGCTGTGACATTGTGAGGTAACTTTAGGTCAGCCTGGAAACCGAGTGTTTCAATGAGAGCTTGATAACAGCCTAAAATGAGGATTTTGAGAATGCTATTGTTGGGCAATGAAGGAACTAAATGACTTGTACTGAGGGCAGAAATGCTTTACAGGCATCCTAGTCTGGCATAGTGAAAAGGAGAAACAAGCATGATATGTCTCCTTTAAAAGCCAGAACTAGTTCAGTAACTTCTGCTAGCCTTGCACAGCAGCTGGATCAGCCCAATTTAATGTATTCAACCAGGCAGACCCATCTTGCCAAGCTCCAACCTACAACCATTGTGTTGGCCCAAAGCAGGATGTTCCAATAAGAGTCCTTTAGAGAAGGAAGAGGAATGAGCGAGATGACAGCAGGAAGTGACTACATGTACAGGGAGTAGCATAGATGCTAACAGTTTCAGTTGCAGTTTATCAGATGCTGACCCCATTTCTTTATTAAATGAAAAACAAATACTAACACTACAAACCTCTCCAGGGATATTTTCAATCCACTTTTGACATGTTTGTTTTACAAAGTGGCTCATGCTCTGTAGTGCAGAAGCGCTCGCCTACTACCTGATTGGCCTGTAATAGATGTTGATCGACAAAATGATGGTCCAACCACCTGCTGGATATGCCTCTGAAAGGTTCGGTCCCCCCAAAACACTTTCTATGGGCTCCTTCCCAGATAGACTAATGTAATATATTGAATGGGTTAAGTTTCTGCAGCACGAACATGAAACTGTATTCTGCTATTGTTTCTTTTGTGATCAGGGTTTGTGCTTGCAGTCTTATGAAGAGATGAGGCTATGAGGTCATTGTTTCTGAAAATAGTAGTATTCATTGTACACACAAAAACACAAGGAAAGCATTTTCAGACTTATCCACTCTGGGATCCATTTCAAAAGTGTGCCTGAATCTCTGTGTGGACAGGTCCTCAGACAGGCTCTGGGTGATCATCTTTTTACTGTGTATTGCTGTTATTACTGCAGGTCTATTTAAAAAACCGAGGCTACTTTGACTGTTTTCTGTCTCTATGTGATGCTATCACTGTAGTACGTACATTTTGTTCTGTATTATCCTACTTTATATTTTGTCTCTGTACCGCACTTTCTGACTAATGCTTTAGAAAAATGGCGTTCTGTGTGACAACCAGCCCCAGTCTCCCCCACTAATAGGCTACATAGCCTAGATGTGTTTCAGTTAGACAAGATGCCAGAATTTTGTGGTTTGTGGTTTTACGCATAAATAGAAGAGCTCAGAGTGCCAAACCCCTGCCAAGGCATTTATGATCAGTGGTTGCTCGGCTAAATGCACATCACCCTTTACAGACTGAGGTCCAGAATGTAAATATCAGATTCAGATCTTGATCTAAACTTAACTGTAGTTTTGTATGGACCCACAAAATGTACATTGCATTAATTTTTAAAGCCCTACTATTAATATGAAAAGAGTCATTAGCAGTTAACATGTTAACAAATCCTTGAAAAAAAAATCTTAGATCCAGATTTGGATCAACACCAAAATCTAATCCTTTCTTCCTTGGTCCATAACAAACATGCTTACATAATTTCACCTGAAAACTTTTTGAGTTTTCTTGCTCACAAACAAACAGATATAAGTTCTGGCAAAACATAACCTCCCTGGCTGATTTTTTTATTACACCAGCACAATGTGTGTCTTCTGTGTAATATTTAGTGAATCATAAAACCAGTCTGGGTGAATGGAAATAAAACACATCCATAATGTCTATCTGAGGCGGAGGGATACATAAACAGAAAAAAATGCCGCCTAAGCTGTCACACAAGGAAAACCTTTTGTCAAATCAAATGGCTTGGTCGGAACTCGTCGTAGTAAATTGTTGCTTTAACCTGTATGTGTTTTCTACCTGGCCAAGGTTCTTTTTTTACTACCTTGTCACACCGCGGAGGAACACCGTGAATGCGGCCGTTGACGTTTGATCCACCTGGACGTGCTGAGACCAGCAGTTAGCATGTTGCTGCTCAAGAAGCGGATAAATCAGGAATAGTAACACGTGTGAAGACTGTTTCTACACACACAACGAATGTAAGTGTGGCATTACCTTCCTTTTAAGCTCTACAGTATTCAGCTTCAACTTTAAAGGAAGTAAAAGCTTTCAAGCTAGCCTGTTCTGCTTTCTCTGGACAGCAGCAGCGTGTCAAACTGGAGGGCAGGGAATGTGTTTATCTACTTAAGTGCGATTTTGCTGGCAGGTTTTGCGATTTCAGTTCGATTCCCGATTTACTTAAAACAAGCATCAGTACAATATTCACTCAGTGTACAGTGACATTTGCAAACATGACAGAAAATGACATCATACCATCAAACATAAAAACTTTTGCTGTAAGGCAAGGATGAAAACTAAAAGTAAGATTTGTTTTTATATTTGTCAACAAGAAACATTCACGTACTCTCGTTAAAGTCCTTGATCAGCTGCAGTTATTAACTGAAGAACTAAAAGAGCCAACTTTGCCTTATCATGAAAAGATAAGTGCAATAAATAATTGTGTTAAATTTAAAAGTTAAACAAAATGCAAAAATAAAACAGTGTTAAATATGTAATAATAACAAAAAAAATGAACAATTACGATAAAGAAAAAAAGCCAGTAACCAAACCAGTATATCAAATTTTAATGGTTCTCAGAAAGTCTATAGAGACAGTTTTTATCTTATTACCTCCGCTGCCAAGGAGGTTATGTTTTCGGGAGAGTTTGTTTGCCTGTCTGTCTGTCTGTGAACAAAATAACTCAAAAAGTTATGGATGGATTTGGATTAAATTTTCAGGAAATGTTCAGCATGGGAAAAGGAAGAACTGATTCAATTTTGGTGTTGATCCAGATCACCGTCTGGATCTGCCATGACAAAAAAATGTGATTTTAGTGAATAACTACTGAACTAAAATAGATATCATAATGAAACCAATTGCTAATGGTATGTTTTCATGGTCAATGAATCTAAATATTTAGATGAAATAAAGGTAGGAGTAGGACTAATATTTATGGTAAAAATCACAATATGGGAGAGGACTGTGGTGCTGGCGGAGGTCTGCGCTCTCTGAGTGCTTTTCCAGTTAAAGTATTGATATAAAACTTTCCAGAATTGGGACAGTTTACAGGGGCTGAATGAGTTTGAATATTTTGTACTTAAGTACAAGAGAAGTAACTCTTTGTCATGTCGATGCAAATACAAGTAAAATCAGCACTTTATCTACCTAAGTAAAGTTTGAAATACTTTATGAGTGATTTCATGCACTTTTTTGTCTCCTTTAAAACCTTAGTTTAGCCTTGGTATTTTTGAAATTAGACTTAAAGATATCTGTAAAACTATATTTAAACATTTGAAGTCAAAGTTCTTTTTAATCACAGTGTATTTGACCAAATCATCAGAAAACCAAATGTAAATCTTAATCAACATTTCAAATATATTTTGGTTGTTAGTGCATAGATTTTTGGAAAATGGAGACAGCAGTAGTACTTGAAACCTGTGATGTATTGAAGGTTTGACTTGAAGTTCTGTTCATTTTCCAGAAATTTCCATATAACAATATCAATGCTAAAGCTGGAGTAACTTTAGCACATTTTTATTCCTCAGAAGGCATTTGAGAAAAATGAAAAACACAGTGGGTTATTGAGATGCCTTTTTCAATTTTGAACACATTTTGTCTGGCCAAGTTGCAAATGCAGATTTAGAAATGTAATCTGAAAACCTCCTGTTGTTTTTTTTGTCAAAGGACTGCTGGTAGCTGTCAGAAGACAGATTTGGTAGCTTCAATAAGCTGCTCCGGGGACATATATTATAATCTGCAGGTGTTCCACTGTAAATATAACTCTGACAAAAAGACAAGGCTGCAGTCTTGTTTATTTTCTCCCTTTAAAGCTTTAGTTTAGCCTAGATATTTGAAATGCAACATGATATGATCCAGAACATCGCAGGTGTCAGTTGTTTTGGTGTGATTGGGGCTTTTGCATCTATAATCAGATGTGACAATGCCTGCAGTTCAGTTTGTCAAGTCCCCAACAGCAGGCTATTTAAATGGGAAAGCTACACAGAGAAATGGAGAAATACTGGGATATTGTGAGTAGGGGTGGGAGAAAAAAATCTATTCGCAGAAGTGTCAGGACTTTTTGTATTACGATTTTTAAATTGATTTTTTTGTTCAAAAATAGTTTTTTTTTCCTAATTTAAATGCTTCATTGTAGTCAGTGTGAATAAGCCACTTTTAAATGCAATCCAGGCTTTTGAAGAGAGAGTACAGACAGCTGGTTAAATTATATTGCTGAATAAATCCTTAAAATTGACTCACATGTGATGTGTATTTTTCCTGATATAGTCCTCATCATTGTTCATCTTTCTCCCTGGTGTTGAAAAAGCTAACTAAAGATTGCAAAAATCGACAATATCGTAGAATCGCAATTTAAATCGAATCGGCACCTAAAAAATTGTGAAAAATGGAATCAGAAGAAAATCCCATCGTCCCAGCCCTAGTTGTGAGCTTCAAGCTCACAGTGAACAGTGAAGTGGCAGAAGCCCCCTGGGTGGCCCTTTTGAAGCACCCATAGACGGCTCCAGAGGGGAACCATTTTTTCAAATCTCCTGGCTCAAGCAGGAACCTCCAGCGTTTAAAAATAAGGACCAAAGCAGATGTGCAACAAAACTGCTGTTTCTTCGAGGTCTGCTTGATGGTTCACACTTTTGAGTGTAACTCTATGTTGGCAGAATCTCCTTGCTGTCACAGCCTTGTCTGTGTTGAAGGCCATGAAAATACTTTTTTACTAGCTTTAATTATCTAAGATTCTGTGTAGGAAAGGCCATGCCTTCAACAGTGAATTAGGAAATAAAATGTTTTGGAAGAACTCTCTCAACAAGTGACTTGCTAAATCGAATAACTGACCAAACAAAACAGTTGAATGAAAGTTTTTTGTATTTATTAGAGCTGTTTTTCCTCAGAAATGCTAAATTGGGCTATTACTTTGAACAGCGCCAACAGGAAGCTTACTGACTGTGCTAACTTGTCTTTGACACTGTCTTTAAGTTTTGAGATGCAAAGTCACAGTTCTGAAATTCTTAATATAGGGGTGTGCGATATGACAATATTAAATCGTTAAGGATTTTTACGTGGGGATGATCTCATAGAGCAGAAAGATCGTCAGATCGTCTGTGTGGGCACAGAGACTTTGACACGCACCGACTAGTCAATCGTAGCACATTACGCGCAGTGCATGATAGGATCTCATGTTTGGTTATGTAGCGTGAAGCCATGGCAGAAAGAAAAAAGGAGATAAAAGCTTGAAGATGTCTGAACAAAAATCTGTTCTAAAGCAGCTGTATTATTCACTCAGATTTTAGACATTGCAGTTAGATAACATTTGTTTTAAATTGTTGCACTTAAGGAGATAATGTTGATATTGTTGTTCATTACCTTTTATGTTTACATTTATTGCACATTTTTATAAAAACTGCACTATTTAAATTAAAGCCTGTTCAGAAAGTTTCTTTGGCTTTAATTGTCTTTTGTTTTTGCTTTTAGGGTTTTACATGTTTTATATGTTAAACATGGGGAAAAAATGGTCAAACATGTAAATTATTCTAGAAAATCAAAGTAAAAAAAAAGAATCGTGTTAAAATCGTGGTCGTGATTTTATTTTAAAAAAACCGTGATATAATATTTTTGCCATATCGCCCAACCCTAATCGTATAATATATTTAATCATCTTTTTGATTTTTTATTAATTTTAGACGGCCTCTTGTGGCTGACCTGCAGTACCTCTGGAGTCCACTAGGATGTCATAGCCCATACTTTGGGAAGCACCATAACACAAGGTAAATGTTATGTTGTGTTTTTTCACATTCTTGCCTGTGGGGCTTGTGAGAAAAGTAGACAGGCCTTCTGTTCTCTAGACTTTCAAAGCATAAGATGCATAGCTCATACCAGCAGACAGAAATCCCTGACTCAAAGATATACACAGCAAAATAAAAATTGTCACGTAATATTGGCTGCCATTCCGCAAACAGGCGTTCAGTTTGGAACACCCTCAAGTAGTGCGAACTGACTTACTGTGTTGCCCAAACACTTAACTAGTTGTTAAATAAAACATAATCCAAACATAGTCGGTATGGACCAGTGTAACAGGTGATAGGTGATCAAGATTGACCTGGTAAAGCCTGATTGGGGCATTGCTAATTTAATTTGTAATCATGATTTATTTGTTCATATTACTCTAGAACTTTTGGTCTTATTGCTTTTTGGCCTATTATATGAATTAGTTGCTAATTTCCTACATTTTAGGGCAATGAAAATATTCAATGCAATATGATTCATTTAAAGTTAAGAACATTTTACATTTGTTAAAAAAATGGTGAGTAATTTTGCCTAAGAACTATGATTTCAGTATTAAAACAAAGTAGTTTTGATTATTATTTGGTCTATAATCATATGGCCTAACTTTAAGGCAGTTTGCAGAAGCATTAAAATGACATTTAAAACAAAAGTTACAGTGTAAAAATAATGATTGCAGGAGTAGAACCAGGCTACATCTGTATGTCTTAACATTGTTCTGGGGTTAACTTTTCTATTGCTAGTTGGTTTTAATTTGTTACAAATTCAAGTTATGCCTATTAAGGGACTACCTGATGCTGCTGCACACAGTCACATTGTTCTCTGTTCTGAGGAGTCTTAAAATCAAACTCTACAAACTACATCTACTTCTGACACTAGGTTGACTAAAAACATGCATGAAACAGTGTTTTCATAACAGTTTGTGCCTGAGACTGGACTCTACAGCTGGAGAAATACTTGCTGATAAATATGTGTATTCATACACATGATGACAGCCGTGCACCCCCTGTGTTGATTTAGCATGTCAGATGTGCACAGCACCCAGAATTAATAGGATACAGATGCAGGCTGCAGTCTACACATAACAGATCGGATCATTGCAAAGCAGAAAATATGTGACAGAGTTAGTACAAGTAGGAGTAAGAAGAGGAAGATTTAAGGTAGAATGAAAGGACAGGTCCTCAATCCTTTATAATGTGTCATTAGGACTCCACAGACACAAACACAGCTGTAAATCTAGCTGATGATATGGTTCAACTTGCTACCATGTTAATGAATGACTTTCAGTTGAGTCCATGTGTGGGTCTGTTCAATAAGCTTTTATGGCTGTATTATCTGACATATAAACTACTGATCAGTGTTGTTTGTTTCAACAATAAAAAGCACTTCACAGTGAAGCGTCACAGAGTACATCTATTAGCACATTTGGCTGAAATTCAACGGTAAGTGTGATTTACTCTTTAGACCATAGTGTTTACCTCTCATAGAACAGGTAGTTTCACAGACCATGGTTATTGTGTGTCGAGTGGTATCCTCCAGTAACACTCAAATACAGGCAAGCATATGAGCAAAATGACTCATGACACCTACGGATGCAAACACAAGGACAAACAGAAAGTATGTCTCTGGCTAAAAGCCCCCATTAGTCGACCTCACTCAGGCTTCATCAGATATTTGCCTCAGTCTTCATTTTTTCTGACACTTGGTCAGATTCTATTGTAACCATTAAGTAAGGATGGTAAAGGAGTAAACACTTGATCCTCTTGGTTATAATGAGTGTTTTTATTACCTCCGCCAAGGAGGTTATGTTATTGCAGCTGTCTGTTTGTTTTTTTGTATGTTTCTTTGTTTATTTCTCTGTTAGCAACAGATCTCAAAAGTTATGGATTTCGATGAAATTTTCAAAAAATGTGCGGATTGGGACAAGGAACAAATGATTAGATTTTGGAAGTGACCCAGATCAGCGTAAAAACGGCATGATGAAAAATGTGATTTTCATGAATAACTACTGAACTAAAATAGATAGCATTATGAATCCAATTGCTAATGTTATGTTTTCATTGTTAAGGAATTTAAATATTTAGATGAAATAAAGATAGGACTAATACAGACCTGATCAAAATCTTAAGACCAGTTGAAAAATTGCTGGAATATGCATTTTGCACATTAATGAGGTTTTAAATAGAGCTACAATATTCAAAAGCAAGAAGGGGGAATGTGACAAAAAGCCCTTTGAAAAAGTTTTTTATTGAAAACAACAAGTAAACTGAAATAGGCTGTTTATCAGCTGATCAAAAGTTTAAGACCATCGCTCAAAAAATTACAAAAAACTCTCCAAACTAGAACCAAAATTTTTCTCGGTAGGACTCAGTAATGAGTAGCTCCACTGTTCTTGTTAATCACTTCAAAAATTCGTTTGGGCATACTTGATGCGAGTGTTACCAGGAAGCTTTTGGGAACATTGCTCCAAGTGGTGAAGATGGCTTCATGAAGGGCATCAACTGTCTGGAACTGATGGCCATTTTTATAAACTTCCCTTGCCATCCATCCCCAAATGTTCTCTATGGGATTTAAATCAGGGGAACATGCAGGATGGTCCAAAAGAGTGATGTTATTCTCCCTGAAGAAGTCCTTGGTCAAGCGAGCATTGTGAACTGCAGCGTTGTCCTGTTGAAAAACCCAGCTGTTACCACACAGACGAGGGCCCTCAGTCATGAGGGATGCCCGCTGCAACATCTGCACGTAACCAGCCGCCGTTTGACAACCCTGCACCACCTGAAGCTCCAGTGTTCCACTGAATGAAAAAGCACCCCGATCATGATGGACCCCCCTCCACTGTGCCGGGTAGAAAACATCTTAGGTGGGATCTCCTTCGCAAAGTCTAAACGGGCAGTTTTGTGGCGTTGAAGAAGACGAGGTCTTTGAATTCGTTCTTTGTTTTTTGAAACCCTTTTTCCGCAGATGCCATCTGATGGTTATTGGCACCAGTAAGGGCCTTAATTTGGGTTGAGGACCGCCCTTAGTCTTGACAGACAGCCAATCGGATCCTCCGGCTTAGCGCAGGTTGACTTTTTTGTTCCATAATGCTAAGGATCTTTCAAAAAATGTAGAATGACTGTCTTACTGCGTCCAACTTCAGCAGCAATGGCACGCTGCGAGAGGCCTTGCTTATGCAGCTCGACGATCCGACCACATTCAAGAAGAGAAAGCTTCTTAGGTTTAGCCATCAGGAGGGCATGACCGTGTGAAGGCCTGACAGAAAATGAAAATTTTGAGTAGATTTTGGCTTCAATAGCTTGTGGTCATAAACTTTTGATCAGCTGATAAACAGCCTATTTTAGTTTACTTGTTGTTTTCAATAAATTACTTTTTCAAAGTGCTTTTTGTCGCACTCCCCCTTCTTGCTTTTGCATATTGTAGCTCTATTTAAAACCATATTAAATGTGCAAAATGCATATTCTAGCAATTTTTCAACTGGTCTTAAGATTTTGAACAGGTCTGTATTTACGATGAAAATCACAATATGGGTGACGACTGTGGTGCTGGCGGAGGTCTCGGTTTCCGAGTGCTTTTCTAGTTAGGAATGTGATGGTGAAGGGATTAACCGTGCTAACATTTATGATGGTTAGTAATACCATGTCCTTTTTTAATTACTGTTAAAACTGTGTTTGATTACCCCATTCTGTCGATAACTCATAGTAATAATGCAGAATGCCTGGAAAGCCAGAAGTAGCTCCTCTGCAGAGCAGCATGGGTCAGTGGCGCTCATGAGCGGTTTGCAATGTCTGGCCTCTGAAAGTGAAAGTATAGTGGTTGGTGCTCCCACAGACACTGTGCTGGAGATTTTTTTTTTGGAATTCTGTTAATATTTTGGGTTTTATAAGAATGCTGTGGAGAAACTAATTGGAGACAGTCACCCTGTCTGCAGAAAATGCAGGAAAAAGACTCCAGGAGGGAAGGCAGGGAAGAACCACAAACACCCACAGTAGCATCAGAGGGGAGAAAGATTACCTCAATAACGAGCCAGAGAGGTGAAGTGGGTCATGTTCTGACCACTGCAGGTCGTTCTTAAATTCACATTATTTTATTTATTTATTTATTTCTAATTGTATTTTTGGGCATTTTGTGCCTTTATTGATAGGAGAGAGACAGTGGATAGGCTTGTGAAAGGGGGCGAGAGAGTAGGGGAAGACTGGTCACAGTCAGGATTTGAATCTGGACCGGCAGAAGCAGGTACATGGGGTGCCTGTTTGCTAACCACTCTGCCAAACCAGCACCCCCACCCCCACTTTAATTTTTAACGAAATAAAACTTTGCTAAATTATTTCAGTGTGTTTATGTGCTTTTATAACATTTTTAGCACATTGCAACAATAATAATCACAATAACCATGATAATATTGATCCCAACAACCATAGTATGACATTTCTATACAGTTACATCCTTAGTTTCTATCAAAGTTTGCTCCAATTAACCCAAAAGTTGTCATGAAGTTTTTACTACAAGTTATTACTGTGTACCAGTGCGATTGTTAAAGTTGGTTATTGTCTTCCTATGGCAATCCATCCAATAGCTATTAGGGTATATCAGTCCGGACAAAAGTGCTGGACCCACTGATATTGCCTCCCTGGAGCCATGTGCCTGTTATGGCAGGAAAGAAATAGAACAATAAAGCACGTTACTGGGCATCACAGACACTATAACAGGATGAGAACAGGGTACCTTTAATGTCTCTGACAGTAAAAGTATTTTCTAATGGAAATAATAAGGCAATAAGGTATCAAACTACATTGTAGTCTTTTTAGTGGAAAAGAATGACACATAATAACAAGGGAAGCACGGCAGTACAATAAAAGCTGGTGGGAAAATGACACAAGCACAGAGGAAGACTTTATATGAAGATCTTGTCGGAGAGTGTTCACAAGCATCATATAAAAACGTTAAAATGCTTTGAGTCATTGTACTTGTCAGATCTTATAATACGCATCTAAATTCTACTCACCGCCGCACATAACGACCCCAGAGACAGCGATCCAAGAATCCTTCCTCCTGCAACAAGCTGCAGTGGTTATATGAAGGCTTTACAGTGCAAATGCTCTTTGTTTGTTTGTTTGTTTGAAATGAACCGCGAAGGATCTGCAGTTCTGATTAACGAGATTTTCTTGTGCAACTCATCCCTCAGTGACTGGACGACGACCAGGATCCTGGTGAGCATCCAGCTGCTTGAAAACACAGAACATGGTCCGCGTACATATTGAGTGCAGAGGTATGATGCACAGCCTGTTGTCTGGTGTGCAGCACTCCACATTTATTTCACCCTTTTTTGGGAGGAGAAACCTGCTTACCTCCCAAAAAAAGACCTGCCTTATTGTACCTGTTCTGAAACATGTGTGCAGCTTGAGCAGATATTCTTGGTTTTGTGACCAATTAGAGTGAAATAAGAGTTTTAGAGGGCTTGGTGACACTGGGCCTTCACTTGACTCGTGCATGTGGGTGTCTCAGAGACACGTCTGTATCTGCCACAGCTGGATGCCTCTGCTTCTGCCTGATGACTGTTTTGACAGTTCAGTAATAGCCCCTGTTGACAGTCTGGGCAGGCCCCCACTGGTGGAATCAATTCAACTTGGGCTATTCAGAGGAAAACTCCTCATTTCAGGGTAATTAGATTCTTGAATAAGATGAATTCAAATCCCTCTGAGACCAAAGAAGCCAAGGGAAACAATTAATTTGAGAAAGGGAAGAGCATGCATTTAATTGGAGCTTGATGGGAGTTGTTCTTAGGAGAAGGGCATCGTACAGCATCAAGGAGTCCTAACTTTACATTCAGATAATTTGCTTGGGCACCTCTAGATAATTTGTTAAAAGACTTGTGCTGTGTGTTCACAGTGACACTAAGATATGATATCATTTGAAGGAATGATAACAATGGCTTCATATTCAAAGAATATGGGGTTACTTATACCTGAATACTCTGTGAAAGTTTTCAGATATGATCCAATCACAACTTTTCCTTCTCCATACCAATATTTGGTTTGACTGATTCTAAGTACCTACATATACTTGTACCTTTAAAGTTTGATGTGAAAAAAAAGATAGAAAGCACACAGACTTGATGTTTGCTTCGACTAGCTTTACAATCTCTGTTTAAAGCTTCAGTCATGTTGGTGGCATTGAGGCCGCCTGGAGGGCAAAAGAGGCTCAGAAAGAGAGCTGCCATAATTGACCACAGTATGAGGCTGCAGCCCCTTTTTTCACGTTTTAAAAGTGACTCCTATCAGGCGCCCAGGGTATTTCTGAAGTTCTTAAAACCAGCCTAAGCATTGCAAGAGCATAACTTAGCTAATGTTTATGTGTAAATCATAGTAGAGAGTAGTTTTCCGTTTGCCACCACCAAGATGAAAGTCGTGAAACATGCTTATTTTTATATCTTTTCAGAGTGTTTAGTTCAGTAACTAACAGCACTGTGTGAAGGTAAGGGGAGGAAATTCTTTCCAACCAAACATAGAGGCTGGTAAGCTTACATTAGCTCATTCGATTGTTTAACAGTACTTCTAGAATAGCTGTGTTATGCTCTTATATGATGCTACTTGGTCATGATGTTGGTATAATCGAATTGCACGTTTGGTCAGGCAAACATAAAACATTTGATGGCAGAATAGGGAGAAGTCTGTCCATTGTGTAACCCACCTTAGCTGTGTAGTGTCCTATGGGAGCTTCTAACAACATTGATCTGTAATTTGCTCCTGTCTTGGTTTTCTGTCTTAAATTGGTCTCTTTAGATGTGTAATTCAAGCATGTCTCCTTATCAATGAGTGCATCCAATTTTCTGCTTTCTGATTGGCCCTCTGACCAAGCAGTCAGAATCAGTTTGTTCATGTTAATAACCATGTTAGATGACATAATTTAACATTGGTTAGGATATCCTGTAAAGTGCAGGATTTGAAGACTTAAAGCTGGGGTTGGCGATTTTGGAAAACTAGCATGAATTTGAAAGTAGCATCTTCTCAGGGCTCCGCCTAGCCCCCCCCCCCCCCCGCTTACATGCAGGCGCCCGGCTGATATATCCAGAAGACTGAGGGGCCGTTTACATGGCGCCGAAAACGCTCAAATCCGATACGTTTTCATTGTGTTTTGGCCTTCCGTTTAGATGGAGCGCGTTGCGTTTTTACTGAAAACTGAAACTTTTGAAAACATCCTCCAGAGTGGAAAGGTTTGAATCCGCTCTCCGTGCAGCTCCGTGTAAACCCGTATCAGAGTGTTTCAGGGTGAAATGCTGACGTCCCCACATGCGCAGTACTATTTCACATGAAGGCTGCGCGCGCATACCAGGAACAACAACAGCTTCGGCCGTCTGCCGAGTAACGTATGAGCGTCTTACCGTGCTCGGTTTGTTATCCAGACAAAACTATCCAGACAGATTTGTTGTCCGAACTGATTTGTTGTCCAGAAAAGAAACTCCTGCTTCTCTGTGCGTCTATTCGCCATTGTTATTTGTGAAAGGTTTTCTTCTTCGTTTGTGTATTGTAGCAGCGCTGCCTCTCTGCAGACCTACACCGCCATCTACTGAACCGGCATGCACACTACAGCGGATTAACAGGGGATTAACTTGTCTCCAGCGTTGTCATCTGAACGCAGAAGAATTTGAAAACGCAAACGAAGAATCTTTGCATCTTTAAGTCAGGAGTTTCCATGTAAATGGCCCCTGATTCAACTCCAAACCCTCAGCACAACGTGTATGTTTAACACTACACCAAGTCATGTCTCAGTCAGCGGTAAGAAAACACCAAACAAACATGTAAAGTTAGTTAGTACTCACAGCCGATGTTGATCGGGGTATAGGTAGTTCCTCTGACATTCTCCACATAGCTGTCAATCTCCTGTTTTGGTCATGAAACTACTGTATTTTCCGTATTTTATCCTCTTTCCCGCCGTCGTCCTGTATCAGTATTCTCCCGTAAATCTCCTGTGTGATGATAAAATAATAAAAACATTCCTCTGCCTCTCCAAACTGAACTCTGTCTCTAGCCTGAATGGGGCGGTAATGCTCCAAAATGATGGATGCCAACCGCCGTAAATCCGAAGAAGAAGAAAAAGCCTCGCAAGAACGTCCACCTGCAGTAGCCTGGGTGGCAGCTGTCGCGAAATTAGAGCAGCAGAATGAACAAAGAGACTATTTTAGATTTCTTGTACATCTGTCTTAAAATGTGAGGGAAACTAAAGCTTGGTTGGGGTTGTGGGGCAGCTCACAGCGGGCTTCCCTTATTTTCAAAGACAAAACTTGTAAGGTAAGCATTCCCCCGCGGAGTCTGATCCCTTTCTCGGCTACCTACACGCACCAGGTCTGTGCATGCCGGGAAAATGCACGCGCAGCAGGCGGGTAGAATGGCGACGGGATTTGATTGGTTTAAAAACAGGTGTCCCAGCATGATTATTGGTTGGGGTTTTCCCTGTTTTACTCCTGCTGAAGATAGTGGATATTTTTCGCTCTGTTTTAAGAACACATTATGAGTTGATTACCATCGGGTCATAAAGACCATTTTAACCAGTATTGCAAAAAGTGTATCTAAATCAAATCGCCAACCCCAGCTTTAATTAACTCTTTGTCTCTCATGAAACTAGAAATCAACAGCTTTAACACAGGCAAATCATATAATTAGCAACCAGGACCCCAAATATATCAATCACCCACAGAACAGCAGCAGGTCTCTCTTGCCCACTTTGGGAAATTTCCTTCTTAGTCTGACATTACACTAAGGATATCAATATTCACTTTTTATTTAATATAGCCTGTTGAATGTTTGAGAGTGAATGGGTTTTGATATGACAGGGTGACAGAGGTATGATGGCGGCATGGGTGGTCCTTTTAGGTTACAGATGGAAATTGAAGTGGTGCATCAAAAATCATCTCCAAAACATTTTCTAATTCAAGCTGTTTATTCACAGCTTGGGTTAGTTATCTTATCTTTTCACAAGCAAGGACCCATATACCAACTGCTTCTCATGATCAGATATCACATTTAGGCAGGTCAGTGCCTGTACTGGTATGAGTGTCAGATTAACTTAATTGATTTCAAATGAACATTAATATGTTCTGTGAACTTGAGTAAGTACAGACTTTGTATGTGGTGTTCTATTTATAGCTGTTATTTAAAATGCTCTGCTGAGCCCTCACATTATCTGTAAAGTGCTCTCTGTCACAAGGTTAAAATAAAATGCACGATACCAAATGGCATCAGGATACAAACTTCCCTCACTTTCAGTCTGACACGCTGCCTACACCAAGGTCCTTTAAATCAGCTCAGTGCTTACATAACCAGGGTCACCTGTGGACCCTCCATGAAATAGAAAGCCCTTAATGAAATGCCCACATCGTGTCCTCAATGTTTCAGCCCGTCTGCTAATCATATCAGAAACAATAAATCCCAACCTAGCTGTGTTGTGTCAGAGAGCGGGACAGATTAGAGGGATTAAAAAAGAGAGAAATTGAGAAAGCACCTGTTTTCTATCCTCCCGGTAATCTCCTAAAACCTCACCCCAACCCATCACACCATGTAATATCCATAGTACAGTTTCTGCAAAACAACAGGTCCTGACTCTAATACATAAAATGTTACATCACACTGATGTTATGTAATTGTTGTTCACGAATTGAACTGTTGCTCAGCTATGTGAAAACATTCAAAACTTTGCTTAATAGAACAAGGCAGTAGTGGCGTGATTAAACAGAGTGCTGCATCATGATGCAGTGTTCTGTCAGCCCAACGGATTTTTGCCTAATCCCCGAGAGTTTAATGGTGATGAAACTCAAAGAGCCGGGCTGTCTCAGTTTCATACACGGCTGCATATTTGATTCCACATTTCCACCTTTTTTTTGTCTGTGAAAAACATTCAGGTTGAATAGCAGGACTGCTCTCCTCGGGCTTGAAAGAAGTCATGTTTTTAGAAGCATTTAGAAATAATCAAAGAGCCCTCCACCAGCAACATGCCCTTCTTTGAGGGTTAAAATGTTTAGCAAGTTCCCTTTGACATTATATGAAGGATTACATCTAATCCAATGCAATCTCAATACAATCCTCATTCCCACTCAATGCTTGCATTAAGATTAAACAGCAACTCAAAACAGTATAGATTCATGGACTTAAGACATTGATTTATTTCTTTTGAGGGTCTTCAGTTTTAAATATATCCCTCCATCCCCAACCACCCATACATTCTTTGGTCTTTCATGTCATCGACTTAATGCTCTCATCCCACACACTCATCTTTAGAGCGTCCTTCGTCATAGACTTTCATCCCTGCTGTTAGCACTGTGTAATTCTGTTTTTCGAAGCATGTTACACTGAATTAAAAAATAAAAAAAAAACAACAAAGCTAAACAAAGTAACGCTCCCTCCGGCTCTGCGTCAAAGCGGCTTGAAGTATTTGTCGCTTCTGTTCAAATTTTTCTGGTTTTGTTTGTTCCACATTGTTCGAAGTGCTGCCTGTGTTTGATCAAAGAGATGCCGTCTTTCAAGAGAGCGGCAATTGCTGTTTGTTTTTGGTTTGTTGACACTCCTGATTCCTGTACTTCTCTATTTGTCAGATAAGCAGCGCACAGATGGAGGCTCAATTTATTTTCTGCTCTTAGATTCATGCAACAGGTTTATTGTCAGATATGTATATGATGGATCACTGCTGGATGCACCTCTGTTTTCTGCTTGAGGAGAATTGTAAATGATTGTTTTAAGCTGTGGCTCCTTGACAACAAAACACTCACGGCTTCTCTTGCCGCATCTTAATCCCCCTATTTTTATGCCAAGGTACAAGATATGCTTTAATTCCTTTCAAAAACAAGACTGCAGAGCAGGCATCAAATCTGAAGAGAGCCTTTTTTGAAGAAAAGTAACAGAAGTTTTGAGGAGTTGGAGTCAGGGATTTACATCAGTAAGTCAATTTAATGATGGAAGTTGTTCCCTAGTTGTTAGACATAGGGATGGAATATATATCACAATATTTTTTTGCTAAATGGTGAAATTTGGTTTATATCTATTTTTTTCCAGGTAAATTATGGAAAAAATACAAGTTGTTAAAGCTAAATGTTGGATTTTTGTGAAGCGGAGAGCTACACAAAGTTGATTTTTGAGGCTGCACCATTTTACAAAGTCTTCATAATGCACTTCATGGTGCGAATGTGAAATTTGAAAGAGATTGCCACCTCTTCTAGGATTTTCAACAAAACATCATTATACTGCTCATCTGAAACCATGAACATGAACCACAGAGTCACTGTTTGTCATTTTACCTCCCAATCTCTGCTCTTCAGTAGAATTGCTCCCATTGCTTTTCCCTCTGTGTTGGTGCCACCCACAGGATTGTTGTTGGAGGGAGTAGGGAATAGGCTGTTGTGTTTATTTGATTTTGCTTTTGTGGAAAGAAAGTAAGCTGGGGAAGACAAAACATACAGTCAAGACATTACCACAAAATGGGGGCTTGCTTAATACAATTTTAGTGCAGCCACAACTGTGTTGATTTTAACAGCACTATATCCTCTAATATTGTTTGAAGATATCTCCTTTTTTTCAAAAACACAGTATATCTCCTAGTTCTAGTTAAAGACCTTTAATTGTGTTTTACTTTTTCCTTCTCATGAAAGAGTACTTCTATGCAAAACAGAGTCTAAAGAGTCTGCTGTTTACAGTGCCAGTAGCTGCCTAGAACATCTCATTTCCCCAAACCTCCTAAAAATACCTGCACATGTGACAGGCAACAGTCCTATTGTCAGCAGTTCAAGACGTTTTTTTGAATATCAGTGATTGTGAACGTAATTAAGAAGTCATGGAAATCAAATACATGCACCTGAGTTTAGGTTAAATGTCACCTCTCTGAAGTACTCTGAAACCTTCAACATCAAACACTTTATCACATGACCATGGCAACAGCGATTTAATGATGTAAAGTGGTTTTGAAGATTAAAATGATGTAAACATCAATATTATCAGAGCTAGCACTGCTTGTCTTTATTCCTCAACTCAGTGTAATGTTTGTATTTGTGCTAAATGTAGTATCTTATTGCTGCTATTGAGTGTTTATATCTGCACATTACCTGAAACAGCCTTCATGCAGCCTACCCTTCATTTTTCAAACTTCTTTTATGGTTGTTGTGCCAGAAAAAACCTGATGTTGCAGCAGTTTTATTAAACAGTGGAAAAGGTTGTGATTTTTCGGGATAATGTTATTGAATAAAACAACCTTCTGGGGTTTCTAGGGCTGTTTTTGTGTTTTTGCATCAAGTTGCTTGATATTGTGGCAGTTTTTTTGGGGGCAACAGTTGCAGGGTTAAATAGTTTTAGTTTCTGTTTACATTTTTCATTTATTAATCATTCATTATGTATATATAGAATGTGTATATCTATCTATCTATCTGTCTATCTGTCTGTCTGTCTGTCTGTCTGTCTGTCTGTCTGTCTGTCTGTCTGTCTGCCTGCCTGCCTGCCTGCCTGCCTTCCTGCCTGCCTGCCTGCCTGCCTGCCTACCTACCTACCTACCTACCTACCTACCTACCTACCTACCTACCTACCTATCTATCTATCTATCTATCTATCTATCTATCTATCTATCTATCTATCTATCTATCTATCTATCTATCTATCTATCTATCTATCTATCTATCTATCTATCTATCTATCTATCTATCTATCTATCTATCTATCTATCTATCTATCTATCTATCTATATATAGACGCGCCCGCCCTGCTTACAGGATTCAGACCGACGAACATTTAAAAAAAAATCATATCCATTTTGATCAAAGTTCTTATGACAGATTTTTATCAAATAAAAAAGCCAACTAGAGTCTACTGTTAAAGTCTAACGTTGTGTCGCTATGTATTATTTGCTAACATTTCAATAAAAAATGCATTTTTCCCTTCACTCTGACACAAACGCCTCCGGGCTTCCTCTCGCACACAACATCGATAAGTCACAAGAGCGCCCTGGCGGTGGAGCACTTCGCCTCCCATTAGTCTATCAGGCACTTCCACTGCATCGCGAAAAGACCGCGCCAGATCGCTGATCCCTTTAAAGTATTGGGCGCGCTTAGGCGCGAGAGATACGCTTGTAAGGTCTATTTTCTGCGCGGCCGCTTCCAAACCTCGTAAATTCAGAGTCATTAAGAAAGCCCCAGACAGGAAGTCAAACCGGAAGTTTCAAAATAAAACACAATGCACGGACTTTTGCACGTAATTTTCCTCAATTAATTGTCATTACGTCGAAACCGGAAGCACGAGCTTCAGGTCAGCAGTCGATCAGAGGGTCCCAGAGACAGGACGACACCATGGACAAAGAAAAGTGAATCGTAGCGGTACAGAAATATATAACACTGCATGCATGACACCATAGTCTTTCTACAGGGATATAGGCGGACAGAAGTTGAATAATTCACGAAGCTGTGTGGTTGGGACCAGCAGAGGGACCTTAGAGAAGTGAAGTGCGGTGTTGTTTATTTCTTTTCTCAGTCTATAACATGCTTTATGAGCGTGTGACATTCGCTATTCTCATGAGAGCCATGGCTCTCTGAGGATCAGCCCTCCCCCTCTGGATTGAGCTCCGCGGCGCGCCGCTTCCAGTGGGTTTTGAGATTCGGAGCAAGATCGCGGCGCTCTGCTCCACGGCGCGGTGGAGCGCTTTCGCGTGCGGTGGAAATTGGGGGGTAGCGGTAATTCAGCGAACGTCAGAGCAGAGGCCACCTTAAAGTGTCTCACAACACTCCCTTCCCTAAAAACAATTCAGTAGAAGTGCGGCGACGCTTCTGGGTCCTAACGCCGCGGTCAAAACCGCTTGCTGTCTGCCGCCTGTCCCTCATTGAAATGACTGGAGGCGGCGCGTTGCCGTGCGGCAGTGTGAAGGGGAGTATACAGACACACACACACACACAAACACACACATACACACACAGGCGGCGGAGGAAGGAGCGACCATAACGGTAAAAAAAGAAAAAAAAAATTAAACATTAATGGATGACCAGAAGCTTAGCAAACAATCTCCCCAAGCAAAAATCTCAGTGTTTTTAGGCCAGCTGTCCTTACTAAGAAGAGAAGCACAACTAGCAGTGTAGGAAACTTTCAGCATGTAGTTTCTCCTTGTCAGTCACTATAACTTTATTAAGCATGAATCATCTTCTCTCCACCTGCTGAGCTTACATGGTTACATGAAATGTTACATTCTTCCTGTTTTTTTAATACTTTTTATACTTCATGCAGTGTATTTTAAATATTTTTGAGAATGTTGTAGTTGTATGAAAAAGGGCTCCATTGCCAAAAAAAGTGAACAAAAATCAGTGTCCAATATTTATTGAGATGTAAATGCTCTGTAATTATGATATCACGGAGCATTTTTGACGGACCACGCTCCCTCCAGCACCGGTATCCCCCCCCCCAGGCAATGAACCTAGGGGGAACACTGTATATATATACATATATATATATATATATATATATATATATATATATATATATATATACATATACATATTTATATATATATATATATATACATATACATATTTATGTATATATATTGCCAAAAGTATTTGCCTACCCATCCAAATAATCAGAATCAGGTGTTTCAATCATTTCCATGGCCATAGGTGTATAAAATCAAGCACCGAGGCATGCAGACTGCTTTTACAAACATTTGTGAAAGAATGGGTTGCTCTCAGGAGCTCAGTATATTCGAGCATGGAACTGTGATAGGATGTCAACTGTGCAACAAATCCAGTCGTGACATTTCCTCACTCCTAAATATTCCACAGTCAACTGTCAGCTGTATTATAAGAACATGGAAGTGTATGGGAACCACAGCAACTCAGCCACCAAGTGGTAGGCCACGTAAACTGACAGAGCGGGGTCAGCGAATGCTGAGGCACATAGTGAGAAGAGGCTGCCAACTTTCTGCAGAGTCAATCGCTACAGAGCTCCAAACTTCATGTGGCCTTCAGATTAGCCCAAAAAAAATGCCCAGAAAGCTTCTTGGAATTGGTGTCCTTGGCTGGGCAGCTGCATTCAAGCCATAAATCACCAGGTGCAATGCGAGGGGTGGAGGGGGGATTATGGCGTGGGGTTGTTTTTCAGGAGCTGGGCTTGGCCCCTTAGTTCAGGTGAAAGGAACTCTGAATGCTTCAGCATACCAAGACATTTTGGACAATTCCATGCTCACAACTTTGTGGGAACCTTTCAGAGCTGCCCTTTCCTCTTCCAACATGACTGTGCACCAGTGCACAAAGCAGGTCCATAAAGACATGGATGACAGAGTGTGGTGTGGATGAACTTGACTGGCCTGCACAGTGTCCTGACCTCAACCCGACAGAACACCTTTGGGATGATTTAGAGCGGAGACTGAGAGCCAGGCCTTCTCGTCCAACATCAGTGTGTGACCTCTCAAATGCATTTCTGGAAGAATGGTCAAATGTTCAACTGTCATTAGCCTTTATGGTTAAAGCTATCGTCCAACTTTTTTCTTGTTTTTGTGTCTTTCCTCACGTCGAAGTCCATGACAAGCTGTTTGTAAACGAGTGAAGTCTTTTAAATGGCTCTTTAATGTGAACTATGAGAACAGATTTGCATTTGGGAGTGAGATGTTCGTTTGCAAGTCATTCTTAATTGCAAATTGCCTGCAAATTTAAGAGTTGCTCGCAATGAAGGGCTCACTCACAACTGCAAATCTGCTCTCATATTTCACTTAAAAGAGTCATTGAAAAGACTCGACTCATTCTCAAAGTTACTAAATCACTATGGAAGTAGGTCAACAAAGCGAAGCCTCTGTTTAGGAATAAAATAAGGTAATATGAAAAAAGAAGATAAGGTAACAATGAGGTTAAAAAAACAAGCCACAACAGGCCCATAGAACCGTTTAGAGTTGCTGAAGAGTTTATTTGATGATTGTAGGCTGAGGCAGGCTAATGTAGGCTTTCCATCCATTTGAGCTAAGCTGGTTAGTGGTGGGGGACCTATGTACATCTCTTCCTTGTTTTTTCGCATATTGTGCAAGCCTAATGAACATTGATATTGGCCAAAATAAGGTATTATTAGCATATTGGATATAGGCAAAATCATCCAGTATTGTGCATTCCTTTTGTTTTCAGAGATCACACATGTAATTATCAGTTTACCACAGCAGTGCATTCAGAATGTCGACCTTAACCTGTACAGAGAACAAAGTGTTAGCAGCTATCAGCTTTAATGTTAGCCACACTTGATTATCCAATTTGACATAGTTTTTCTGCAGAGTAATGTACATAGATAGGTCCACACAATTTAGCTGCTTTAAAAATAGCCAAGTAAACAAGCACACTGTCTGAATTTAAACTTCTGTTTATTTTACAGTGAACTCAGTTGATAAGACCATTCTCAGATGGAGAGATTTTTCCATAATGTATGGAAAGATAAATAGGCTGTACAGTTTATTCGAAGATTACTCTGATGCAATGCACTTGTCACTAACAAACACAACTCCACCATGCTACAAATACTAAACTTTGTTTCTGCAATCCAGTAGAGCAATAAAGTGTTTTTTTCCTAGAGCCTTCTATCCTTTGAAACATTGAAACAGTGTGAAATGTGGGCTTGATTTATCCCCTTATCCCGTGTGAAATACCTCCTTCATCAGTTCTGTACCTCAGTACACAGAGAAGTTGTTTGCTGATTTTAACGCCTGATAATGGCTCTTCTGTGATTTAGCAAAGTCAGAACACAGAAGATGATAACCAAAGCTAAAACTCTCATTTTGACAACTGGGTCAGATTACAAAGGAGATACCACTTTTTTTGAGTTGCTGGGGTTTTTAAACTGCAGCCGGCAGACAGTAGACATGATGTTCTTTTTTCAATTGACAACAGTAACTCTCACTTCTGATTGTGTCTGATGCTAATGCCTGAGTAAGGAGTTTTTCTGTCTCCAGAGGCAAGCAGTTTCTAACAATGAAAAAGTTCAGAGAAAAACTTTCACGACATCAACTTTCAAGTGACCACTGTGTTCCCTGCTCATTTAACATTGGCTCCATAAATGCTACGTGCTTGTTAGTTTGAATTTTTGCCTGCTCTCGCCCCGAGGGGCTGAAGACAGAAGTCAGGGTGCTGCAATCGTAGGTAGCGATGGGGATAACTGGAGGTTTGGGCTGTTTACAGCAGCTGCATTGACATGGAGTCAGGTAGAGGTAGATTAGGATGAAGACCATGGTCACTGCACAGCCCAACAGTGTTGTGTAACCAGTGTTGAAGGACTCTGGTGGAGGCTGCAGCACCGTCACATTAACTTCCCGTGTTGCATTCAGTGCCTGTTTAATATCCACAGCTGTGCATATGTACAGGCCTGAGTCATTGACCTTGGCTGCTTGAATCTCCAAGGTACCATTAGGGAAGATGCTAATTAGCGTGTCATTAATGCTGTCCTCAGTGATGTACCCCTTGCTGGGGGAGAGCCATGTAAATGAAAGAGATGTGCTGCTCAAAGATGTTTGGCAGTCTAGACGCACTCTTCCTCCCTCTGAAACCATGACGTTGGAGAGCAGCACTGTCAGTGGCTGAGAGACGGCTTTTTCCACCGAGCAGTTACTGAAGAACAGGTTGTGTCGGAGGAATCGTATCGACGCTCGTTGGTCCCCGAAGATGGAACAAGTGTGCTCATCTGTGAAGTCCTTGAGAGTGTCGTAACCTCTCAAATCCCAGTGCCAGAACACACTGTACATGGAGCAGTCACAGATCAGGGAGTTGTTATGAAGGTAGAGCCCCCGCTGCACCAGCCTGGGCAAAGCTTTCACATCCTCCCACGGCAGGCGGGACATCCTGTTGGACGAGAGGTCGAGCATGGTCAGGAATGGATGGCTGTGGTCTTGTATGGAGAAAAACGGGAAATGTGTGATGTGGTTAAGGCTGAAGTAGGCCTTCTTCAAGCTGCTTAGACCGATCAGTGTTCCAGCCTCCACCTGCGTGATCTTGTTATCATAAAGAAGGAGCTCCTCCAGCCTCCACAGCCCCTGGAAGTAGTGCTGCTCCACCACCTGCAGCTTGTTGGAGGACAGGTCAAGGTGCCTCAAGCCTGTGGCATTGTTAAACACCCCAGTGCCGAGAAAGCTGAGCTGGTTGTGGGCCATGTGGAGGTTCTCTAGTCTGGGCAGCCATTTGAAGCTGCCTGCAGCCAGCCAGGACAGATGGTTGTGACTGAGGTCAAGGGTTGTTAAGAAGGAGGGCAAGGACACAGGGATCTTGGAGAGACCGGTGGAGCTACAGATTACAGCATCCGATACACAGAGGCAGATAGATGGGCAGGTCTCATCAGAGCCGGGGAGGAGGCTGAGCAGTAACAGGAGAAGGCTTGGATACAGTCGATAGGTCATGTTTCTCGAAGTCAGATCCTCCAAGGTTTTAATCCCTCTGGGCACTTCCTGGTTGGATAAGAATCAAACAAGAAACAGGGGGATGTATTAAACCTTTTCTTGTTTCACCCACCTGCTGCTTTGAGCAGTTCAACAGACAGATAATATGACTCCAAGGTTAATGTTGTCCAGGAACTCTGAGTATCCAAGGCCAGGGATGAAAAATGGATCACACTGAGAGCGACAAATCCTTGCTGCCCCAGTTTAAGCTTTTCATTTTTTGAATGACCTTGGCCTATTTGGCCTATTTGGAGATATTTTTTTCTGTGTAGAGGAATTAGACTTAATCTCTTCCCGTTCTGATCTTTTTAGAGAGATACACTTTAGTGTTTTTGAATTTTATTGTGGATTGACCCAGTAAAATAAATGAACTAGAAATGCTTGATTTTGGATTTGTCTGCCAATATCTGTAACCCTGATACACTGAATCTCATTTTATGCAGTATTGATACCAATATATGGAAAACCTGAATGCATTTTTTCATATCTATAAGAGATTAACACTGCCCCATTTTTTAAAAACTACAGAGATGTTACAACCACTGCAAACATTATGCACACATTTGATGATTCTAACACATTTGATGAAAAGTAAATCTCCAACACTGCAAACATTATGCTGTTTGTTAAGATTGCAATATTGTCCCATAATATTGTAGAAATTTTCACATCTGACACACAGAAAATTTTCTTTAAAGCAACTTCTCTTGCTGCTCTTCTCTCCAGACAGGGTCAGGGGGCATACACAGCCCCTTTTCTCATGCAGTTCAACCCTCAAGTCAATTTCAAACACCAATAAGTTATTTAAGTGGAGAAAACCAGACAAATTATGTCATGAAGGAATGAAAAATAGAAGTATTTCTTCAATGGCCATAGATTATTGGCTCACAAATGAAAACTACAAGTAAAATTTTTGTGTTATATCTTCAACACAGTCAAAACCAAATCAAGAGAAACATTTGTGAGTGAAGTGTCAAGTAAATCTGCTAAGTCAGATTGTTTGGCTGATAGGGTAATGTATTTTGCACCGTAGTAATGAAAAATAGAGGAAAATACTCTCAAAGTCCCATTGTAGGATTTATCTAATGGATTAAACAGACGGTGTTAAACAGATTTGACTTCATGGTTCACAATACCAGATTTTTAAGTTCGTAAGACATCAAATAAAAAATGGGACGGTATCAATGCCTGTTTGATACCAAAGCATCAGAATAATAAGTCTTTTGTGCCAGTTTTTTGGCAAGTGTCCGATCTATTTCCCTTTCTCATGAAAAAGATTAAGTTACATATCCTAGATTCAGTTTTCCATGAAAATATTGATGCACGGTACTTTAATTTTGTTTATTTCCCTGACTTTACCTGACCTGCTTCTTTCATTTAAGAATCTGTTTGAAATAGAAAGTAATGCGATGTAAGAAAACGACATTTGAATACGTTTAGTTGTTGATTCATTCACTTTTGTAAATATTTTAAAAAGAAAGCACCCCATCATTTGTAAATTGAGGTTTTGCATTGTCACAGATCAAAATAAAAGTCACCAGAGGGACGAAATATTCAAGAGTAGCAATTATTTCTGATTTGTTATCATCATAAATTGCATTCTGACAAAAGGTGAGAATTTTTTTGTTGTTTTTGAAGAAAATTGGAACATCTGCTGTCAAGATGTTTTTTTTTAACACTATATATCGACTGAGGAATGAAAAGAGCCAGTTAAATTTTCATTGAAAAAATGTTGTGATGCATAATTTTTAAAGGTGTATGAAAATGTTGAGATGTACCCCCTAAACAGACAACATAACCAAGAAGATGCAGTCCTTAAATGGTAGGTAAATGTCTTAATTTAAAAAAAGGTCAATTTCATGTTATTTTCTTGGTCTAGATACATTGTAAAATATCACTTAATTAGTTTTAAATATAATTATAAATACATACTTGTTAGGGGATTAAGTGACCAACTGGAAAAGGTTGCCAGCTGTAAATGGGTGAGAGCTTTACATTTTGACTGGCAGCTGGCGCTTGTGGAAAGCCCAGTATGTCCAGTCAAACTGTAATGCTGATGCAAAATAAAGGCAGATATGTTTTTATCTGCTAATACCAAGTACTTTTTGAGATGCTGTCTTACGACACTGATATTATGTTAATGCTATTGTTGTCATCCCTAATGAAGACAAAAAGTATGAAAAATTGAGACAACCAAAATGCACCTTTTTATGATAAAAACAGTCTGTAATTTTGTGTAAATTGACTATTTATTCCAAATGGTTCAAAGTTATTGTTCATCAGTTGCTATAATCAAGGTCCACTTCCCCCTGCCTCACTGTGAAGAAAACTTTAACAGTTTGACAGCTTTGTATTGAATCATACTCACAAAAGAGAAGTACTCCACCTTAAGGTAAAAGTTTCCTCTTAGTTGGTTTAGTGGTTAACCATCTTCAAACATCAGTTCTAAGCAGATTTTCTGCTGCTGACTTGTAGGTCTTTATGAATTAAAAGCAAAAAAGGGGAAAAGTTCACAGCACTTCCAGCAGATTATATTGTTTTGCTCAGTTGGTTAATCCCATTCTCTCCACCAAAAAAGAAAAAAAACACTTTTCCGAAGTACCTCGCAACAACATCAGACTCCAAATTTTCCTCTTCTTGTTGTACCCCCCATAAGAGGAAACCCACAACATTGCTGTCTAATCCTTATTTCTTGCTCAGATCCTCCTCAGGCGCTGGAGGAACAATGCTTCAGCCTTTTCTTTTCGGCCAAGTTTAAGGTCCCCCCCCTACTGGCTTTCTCCCTGCCCCGAATGAGTGTGCGGCTCAACAAACATCCCTGCAGTGCTGTTGCGGTGTACAGCAAACAGCACAGAGCTCTCTTAATCTCCCACAATCCCCTCCTCCTCTGTGTCATTTAGAGACCAGCCTTGTGTCTCCCTCTCTCATCATTAAGTCATGATGCTGGTGGCTGCCCTTCCCACTCCACAGTCCTACTTCCTGCTTCTCTCCTCACAATATCAGTTTTCTCACATTATTGGATTGATATTCTATTCCATTAAACATTTAGCATTTTTCAAACAGATTAGCTGACCGCAGAGACTTTTCTTGTGAATATTACATGTGTTATCGGGTAACAGTCCACCAAGGATCCCGGGGAGTGAAACTCAGCTTTTTGAACTCTTTTATGTCTGGATCTTGCTCAATTTACCTTTGTCGAAATGTGTTCTTGTGAGTTTTTATAATCCACATATTCTTGTCTTTTCCTCTTTATCTGTTGGTGTATTTCACCAACATCAAAGTCTTCTGACAGCACCGCTCTCCTTATACCTGTGAAGGCTCCACTGTTTTGTGAATTCAACAGAAGTTTCCTGCTTTGTGCACACGTACACGCACACACAAAGTCCGTCTCCCTCTCTAAGTGCCATAATCAGAGCGTCCCCTCCTTTTCTTTTCCCAGGCTCCGACATCCCCTCCTTTCCTTCCTCACGGCTGTGGGTTTGACTGGATATATGCTGTCCATGCTGCTTGGTCATGGTGGTCCTGACAGCTCTGATTTCTGTCACAGTGAATTAGCTTTGCCTCCCAGCAGCCACCTCCTCCTCACTGCCACCACCCCCCTCCTTCCTTCTGTCAACCCCCTTTTTTTTTAAGTGCTCCAGGCTTTGACTGACTCCCACTCACTTACTCATACACACACACACACTCACTTTGCAGAGGCAAAGAGCCGATTCCCATGTGGATTCAAGCTCGCCGCATGGGGTTCACATCACCAAAGGTGGGCTGAGTGAAGTCCTGGGAAAAAGAAGTCAGTGAGATCGGCATTTTTCCCTTTTTGTGTTTAAGGAGATAAGAAGGAAACACTTGGATCTATTTCTGCTGGAATTAAACAACAAGAAAAGCCATCACCATCTTTGGCATTGTGGCATCACACACTATCTTGTCCCAAGGCTAGTCATCGGCTTGGCTGCAACATGTAAGAAATATATACGCCCACACACGCACATCTGAGATATGTAAGCGAAAGGATTTCAAACAGGCCGTCCTTGTAGGTGTTGTGTTCATGTGGGCTCAATTAGGGCTCAAATGGCCTAGAAGTATTTCCTCTGCATTTTGAACTTTGTCCTACTGTAAAGACAACCTTTGCACAGCGTTTTAAATATTCATGGTACATTGATTGTTTCAGGCTATTATGTAACACTCCTATTTGTTCAATTGGCAGCTCCAATCATGTATGTCCCTAATTGTAAACGGATCACACAAGGCCCATAAACCAACATGTTCATCTGCATAAGCTGGTAATGATTCATGGTTTGGTGAGCACAGAAGAAAATGAGCATATGAGGCATTTAAATAACCCAGTATTCATGTGCCAGCGTGATGTCAGGGGCTGCGTTTGTTTTTAGCTACTGTATAATTGTGCAGGGAACATGCTTTTCTTCTCTCCTCTCGAACAGCACTCATCCTGCTGCTGTTGACACAACGTGAACATCTCAGCGCTTTCATTATTTTCAGTATTGATCATCCCGTTAAGGAGACGTGTTTTTTGAGTGCAATCGTTAGTCATTGTCTGCAGAGATCTGTTCAATCAGAGCTTGAACAGGTAAACAGAATGAAGAGAAAGTGGGGTTCCTATTCAGCCTGATTTCCTTGATTTGTAAGGCAATTATTTTAGTCCATTTTGTCGATTGCCTTTCATCTAACAGTAAGAGCATGTGTACCTGGAGTTAGTTAGAATTAGTTCAGAGGCAATGTTTTCAACAGAATGATGCTGTACCTGGGCAGTGGAGGTGGCAGAAGAATGGTAAATACTTCAATAGCTCTGTCCAAAAGTAGCAGAAACACAGTAGCAGCTTTTTAGGTCACTGAAAATATAGATTTTGCATGCCCTACGTTAGGAAAAAGATTTAAAAGAATTCTATTTACAGTGTGTGCCAAGACTGGAAAAAAGTCATTTTGGGCTTGAAACATCATGCTTTTCTTTTGTTTACTGTTTGACACTATTGGTTCTGTTTACACTGGAGCTGTGCTATGGTGGATGTCGCTGACCTAGCTGGTTTTGGTGTTGCTGCTCCATACAACAGTTAACAATACCAGCAATGCCAATGTTTTGGACAAGGTCTGCTTTTTGTATGTAGGAAAAGTATTTGATATATGGCGACCCAAAGCTGCCTGGATGTGGTTTCATTGTTTCTACAAAGCAAATGAAACCAGGATGAGTACTTACAAGTGCTTGACAAAATGATCATGTGTCTTAAACTGAAAACATATATATACAATATATTTGAAAACTAGAAGTGCTCCAGGAGATCAAACCTCCATAAGGGCATTATTGACACAGTCAGCTGAGTTATTGTATCAAAAAATGTGAAACTGCCCTATCATGAAATGCCAATCAATATTTAAAAAAAAAAGATTGGATCCTGATTTAGACCATTATCAAAATCTAATCACCTCTCCCTTTTACTATGACCAAAATTACCTGAAATTTTATCTCAAGCTGTGTGGAGCCTTTTGAGTTTTTAGTGAAAATGTGAAAAACTGTCCTATCTTACAATGTCAGCAAATCCTTTCAAATATTCCCGGATCCACATCTGTTGTTGGATCGCCGCCAAAGTGGGATCCCTTCTTCCTTGTACCATAACAGACATTTATTGAAAGTTTTAAATTGAAATCTGCTCTAAACTTGCTAAGCTACTTAACTCACGGACTGATGGACAGCCAGACAAGTAAACAGATAAATGCTTGCAAAAACAGAACCTCTTTGGAGGAGGTAAATAGACTATATGGCCAAAAGTTTTGTCTTCCCCTTTCACACACACTGCTGTAGAGTCCAGCGGCTGCTTGCTTTACACCACTACATCCGTCGCTCTGAATTGCACTTGGTGATCTAAGGCTTGGATGCAGCTGCTCGGCCGTGGAAACCCATTCCATGAAGCTCTCTACGCCCTGCTCTTGAGCTGATCTGAAGGCCCCACGAAGTTTGGAGGTCTGTAGCTATTGACTCTGCAGAACGTTGGCCACCTCTGTGCCTGATGCACCTCAGCATCTACTGACCCCGCTCTGTGGCTTGTGGCTGAGTTGCTGTTGTTCCCAATCACTTCCACTACTATGATACTTAATAGACAGGAATTTTCACTATTGAACTTATTGCACAGGTGGCACCCTATCCCGGTACCATGCTAGAATTCACTGAGCTCCTAAAGGTGCGTTCACACCGGACGCTACTTGTACTACCTCGGCGATCACTCTCCATTCATAGTCAATGTCAGTACAGCCGCAATGGGGCGGGGCAAACCCTCCCGCGATGCGACAGTCACGTACAAGACGATCACTTCACTCGTCGCGTGATGTCAAAGTTAAAAAAAGTTTATCTATTCAGGTGATGTCGTGTGTGGCTCTGCGGCAACAGCCAATCAGAGGTGTGTGTACGTGTGATGGTACCTGAGACAGACAGTTATTCATCCGGACTACGGGGAGGATGTGTTCCGTCTAGGCGGAACTAATGTCCGTGAGGACATTGCAGTGTTTTGTGGTTGATAAGTGAATGAAAAGGATACAGCTGGAATAATGTCCACTTATACATCCTATTATATGATATATGAAATGATCGCGGTGAACCTCGAGCGGACGTGACGTCATGCGACGCCGGCGGCAGCGTTACCAAAATGAGGTATTTATGGACGCGCGACGCTACGTCAGTGGGCGACACGACTTTGGTAGCTGGGTCGCTTGCAGTGTAAAGGTGCGTTCACAAAGCAAGCGACCCACAGATGTAGCGTCGCGCGTTCATAAAAACCTGTTTGGTGGCCGTTGGCGTCGGCCGTCGGTCGGTGACGGCATGTCCGCTCGAGTTTAACCGCGATCATATCATATATCACATTATAGGATGTATAAGCGGACGTTATTCCAGCTGTGTCCTTTTCACTCACTTATCAGACACAAAACTCTGCAGCTGATGATGAAGCAGCATCATCTGTGAGTTTACAGCGGTCCGTCTGCAAATGTCCTCACTGAGATTAGTTCCGCCTAGAAGGAAGTCATCCGCCCTGTAGTCCAGATGAATAACGGTACCGTCACACGTACACACACCGCTGATTGGTTGTTGCTGCACAGCCACACACGACATTGCCTGAATAGATCAACTTTTTTTTAACTTTGACATCGCGCGACAAGTGAAGTGGTCGTCCTTTCGCCGGCTGTCGCATCGCGGGAGGGTTAGCCCTGCCCCATCGCGGCTGTACATTCACTTTGAATGGAGACTGATCGCCGAGGTAGTACAGGTAGCGTCCGGTGTGAACGCACCTTAAGAGTAAGAGTGACCCATTCTTTCTCAAATGTTTGTAGAAGCAGTCTGCATGCCGAGGTGCTTGATTTTATACACTTGTGGTCATAGAAGTGGTCTGAACACCTAAATTCAAAGATTTGGATGGTTGAGTGAATATTTTGGACAGTATACTGTATGTTGGTGATAATCAGTTAATATGGATAGGAGTTAAGCCATATCTCCCCTTGAGCCGTAGATCTATGGAAAAAAATCAGAGATTAAACTCCAGGGCAGGGGGATAACCAGGAATGTTTGCATATAAAGGACATTGCTGCATGAGGCTCACAGCTTTCAGCAGTGCAGTTATTTTCACGTGGACACACAACACAAGCTTTACCACAGGGGTGAGGACAAGAGATTTTCTCAGCAGCCCTTTTTCCATTTGTTCTCTCAAAAGTGCTGATTCATGAACTGTTAAGGTAATGGGAGGGAAACTGGCAGCCCTGGGGCCACATTTGGCCGTCTGCCTCACTGAATGGGGCCTACTAATCATTCCCAGAAATAAACAAACTGTTAACAATAGTGAGAATGCAGGGGAAACAGTTTTGTGGTCTTCATGTTAATCAAGGTTCCTCATATCTGGTTTGGGCACTGATACAATTTTAGATGTGTTCAAATGACAACAGTATCAGACGATATCCAGACAGTATACTTTTCTGTATCCTGTATACATTCTTTTCCAGATGCTTTGATGGTTAGATGATTTTATTTGTTGTGTTCTTGTTATTTCTAGCAGCATTTCACCAAAATATTCTTATTTCTGTAAGGGATTTAATGAAAAAATAAGAAAATGTCTGGTACTTCTTACACAAAGGATTCTTGGTTTGGGATTTTTGCAGGTATCTGATACACCTATTCTTTCAAAATTGCCTCGGCTAATATCAATATAAAGTTTTTGCGGACAAAATGTCTCCCACACTAGCATTGACATGTTTGTCATGGGATAGTCTTTTTGTTTGATAAAGGACTGAAAACAGGAAAACAATCTCTAAATGTATGATAAATTATAATGTATCATTTGTTAATGGCAGGTACTCAGTGTTGAAAATAGGGATGGGAATCGAAAACCAATTCCAGTTGAGAATCGTTAACAGCTCCATCAAAGAATCGATATCATTAATCTTTTTGCTTAGCAATTCCCTTATGAATTCCTTCCACTGACAGGATTCAGAAGCGTCAGAATTGTAGATTCATTTTCATTGCACCTACTACACAACCTTAAGTGAGTGGAAACACCAGCAACTTGCAGAAGCAGATATCTATGCAGTGACGTGTTGACATTGTTGCCACTGAAAATCAGACCAACATTTGCCCACTTGCAAAATCTACAGGAATCGATAAGGGAATCGTTAAAGAATTGGATCGATTAGCAGGATCGTTAACAGCATTGATATTGATAAAATCTGATCAATACCCATCCCTAGTTGAAAATAAAAAAAAATAATGTTCTTGGATTACAGGTTCATTAAATGAGGACAGTTGTTTTTTAACCTTACAAAGCAAAGCATTATGACATGTTTCTAAGCCACTTGTCAGCCTTTATATGCCAATATTAAGCAATGAGAGCAAATATGTTGGAGTCAAACTAGGTGATGGTGTACAAGAAAACCCTCGAGAGAGGTAGTCAAATATATCTCAGATGAACCATTTGGGTATCAGTAGTGTAGGTGGTAGGTGCTGATCTCATTTTTGGATGCTGTAAACAGTTTATATAAAGTAGATATGATGAAGTAATGATGAATATATTGGACCCAAATTATCTATATCAATCACTATTTTTCATTATGTATGTCTGGAACAAACCTGGCCCCTTTCCATTTTTCTTTTTTTGCAAAATGACAGCTGGTTGGCAAATGTATGTTGACCGCTAAAGCACACATCCATGTATTGTCGAGTGGGAACTGCTGCTCTACAATGTCAGTAAATAACACCTGGATTTCCCACCCTCTGTGAACTGAAAATCTTTCTGTAATCTCTCCATGTGTTCCTCCGTGTTCCTGTACATATCTGATGTCAGATTGGTCTCTGTGCCTCAATCCCACAGCATCATACAATCCCTAATCTGATCCCTATCTTTCTATCAAGCTGCTTTGCAAATCCCGCCTTTCTCTCCCGCATTTATTTGATTGGAAGTGCGCACATGCAAAATAGCGCTGTCAAATCAGCCAGGTTCGAAGTGGACCTCAAAGCTTAAACCCCTGACCCTGATGCATCCTGCCCCCAGCAGAAAGTGATTTTCTCTTCACCATCTGCTGCAGAGGAGAACACGAAGAAAAAAAGAAGCAGTACACAACAGCAAGGGAAAATGTCTGCTCTTATCTTGCCCTTGAGAAGCAGCGAGGCTCACTAAGAGTCAATAACATAGAGCTTTATATTCTCAGATGTAGGAGGAAAATGGTCTTTGAACATTAAAGCGCTGCAATGTAAAAAAAAATGCAGACATGCTTTGAAAACTTCCTCTGCTTCTGTTCCTCTGTTACGCTTTAAATCATGCAAGACTTGAAATGAAGTCTTGAAATTATGTTGACAGTTTCCAGACTGGCTTAATACCAACTAGCTGCTTTATTTGTTCCTTTAAATAACCTACTGTTCCGTAGAAAGAAAGATAAAATGAAACAAGCGATGTCAAGCTCTATGTTAATTATGAATAAATATCTGACAGCAGACACAAGAGCAAGCCCAGCTGCCAAAATGAAACATCCAACATTTCCAAAAGCAGCTCTGTAAAGCCTGCAGCACCAAGTGTTTCCACAGCCTCTGTCTGCCAATTATGAACCCTTGAACCTGAACATTCACACACCCTTGCTCAGTATTTATTCAGCCTTTGAACAGCTCTTTGTTAGCTCGCCTGACATCCAGACTCTCAAATATGAATGAGCCAGTGCCTGCATGAAGATTCGGAGGATTGAGTTTTATTTCTCTTCCCTCTGTGGGTGAATTTACAGTGGAGATGAGCTCCGGGTTGAAAAGGACTTTCAGACTGTTTGCTCGTCACAAGGAGCCTTACAGCCGCTCCGTACGCTCTGGATTCCCGACGATTGCAGTAAATTATTTGAGAACGCCTTAATCTAAACCCTTCCTGAAGCCTGGTGAGATGTGATTTTTGGATGTTATGTAATGTGAGCAGCACACTCACAGTATGCTCCAAAACAATCTGACTTTATCTTTCCCTGTAGGAGCTTTTCTGCATTCAATCCATCTGGAGGATGTGTTTTAGTGTGAGTGGGAAGAGACAAGCGCTCCATCTAGTGGTTACTCAACTGGAATGATGAATATTCTCCTTCATTTGTTTAAGCATTATCACCAGTACTGAAAAAGAAATACTGTGTAAGAAAAATAATAAATCCGATAAACAGTGCTCTCCTAGACGGACCAAATGCAGAGATGTGCAGCACAGACTTGATGACATATCATACCACTATCGTATCCTCAGAACTGATGGCTTGGGGTGCTGGTTTGGCAGAGTGGTTAGCAGCCATGCACGTCCCATATACATGCTTCTGCCTTTCCGGGTTTGAATCCAGCCTGTGACCAGTTTGCAGGGTGTCTTTCTCTACTCTCTCATCCCCTTTAACAAGCCTGCCCACTGCCTCTCCTATCAATAAAGGAACAAAATGCCCAGAATATACATTAAAAAAAAAAACAACTGAAGGCTTGACCTGGCATACCGTAAACTTCACCAGTCCATCTGGGAAAGAGCCCAAAAAAAGTGTTTGGGAACGGGCAGAACCTTTTCAAAAGCAGCTCTGGCAGGGGATTGGATGATCTTTCGTTTTTTTTTTTTTTTTGGTGTGCCTCTTACCAGAGGTGTGGAAAAATATAACAGGTAAGATTGCAAGATTCATATGCAAGGATATGTGGCCTATTGGTGTGGTTTTGAAGGAGGTGAAAAGTAGAACAATCTCATGTAAATGCTTTGTGTCTGTGTTGCAGTGAGGCCAGTGGGATTATGCAGTTTTAATATCTTTGAGTGTTGGTGTGTAAATTAAAAATGTTCAAATTCGATTTTCAGGAAGAGTGCCGCCATTGTATCTACTAAAGACTATTGAACAAGCAGCAGCAGGGCTTGGCAATTAAAGGTGTAGTCAGCGATGTTGGAGAAAACGAGGGGAGAGGTTGTTGATAAACAAATTTAGACACGCCTTCCAAAAGCTGATGGACGTGCATCATCATGGAAACGGCCGTAGAAACTGCGTAGCTGACCAACGTAGCTAAGGTAACACTGACTCGTCAGACAACTCGACTGACAATATTGATAACATCACACCAACAGTACATTTTGGCAGATTAGACAATAAGATGAATGTCCGACGGCTGTTACGGTTATGTGAAGCACCACAAGCTAATGTTGCTTAGCTATCCAGCAGACAGATGGTGACATCCCCGCCTGTTTTCAGGTCTTTAAATTTCGCGGAGTTCCCTCCTCCGTCGGAAAGCAACACCAATGTTGACCCGGGTCTTCGCTCTTTCATGGTCATAGCCCTTCTTTTTCACTTTTCACTCCTCTGACCTTTTTCTCTTGGGCTGTTTTTCAGCCATTGCTACTGCACCTATCGTATCTCTCTCTCTTACACTAACTGCGCACGCTATGCAAACTATGACTCCCCCTCCCCCCTCTGTCTGATCTGCGCATGAGTATGATCGCCCCCTGGATGTGGGGGGTGTACCCTGTTTTGGGCACTTGGCTCGAGCCACAGTATTTACCTGCTGAAATTCAGAGTCAAGGCTGTGTATTGAAACTGGACTTTTTTTTTTCAACATGCTGTCAGTGGGGACATCTTGTGGATGGAGAGAAGAAATACGGTGATTTTGACAAATACTGCATTAGATTAGAAGATCGCTGACTACACCTTTCATGGAAAAATAATAAAAATTGACATTTAGACCCTATTATTGAAGTAATTTTACTCGTGTTGGTTATTTTGAGTATATTCCCTGTGTAAGTCACGTGTCTGTGCCCCCTCCATAAAGTCTACATTCACTTTCGCCAAGAGTGAAGGATGCGCCACCAACATGGAGGAGACAAGTGCCAATCTATCAGAGGTACTAGTAGCCAAAAAAAATACCGTCTCCATTGTTAGGGCACATTTTGCATTCTGTGCAGAGGACATTTAGCAGAAAGAAGTCAAGTGTAAATACTGCAGGAAGGCGGTGTCGACGACCATCGGTATCGCCACTAATTTGTTCCAGCATAGCATAAAATAATCGTTCATTAATCGTAATTGAGGTAAGAGCTTCAATTATATCGCGATATTGAGATGAGGTAATGTCGCCCAGCCCTAAGCAGCAGTCTGCACATGCTTCTAAGGATTTTCTTACTGCTTACTGACATTGAGCAAGATCATTATATCTCAAAGATTTCAATCAAAGAAGTAATTTTATGAGGTTATGCATACTTCTTGTGATACTTAGTGCCTTTTCCTGCCGTCGGAAGTTAAATTTGCAGCAACTGTACAACTTTTAATCATTGAACTGAACTGATCTTTAAATTCTAAATTAACACATTGTTTTATTTATGGTGTTCATACTTGTTTTACTCATGCTGAAGGATGATAGATTTATTTCAGATTATAGCTCAGCTACCCCAGTCCTCCTATCTAAGAACTCTATGATATTTGGTAGTCCGACAGCCTTCTAAATATTAATTATTAAACAGTAACAGAGAAAAAGAAAACGAATAAATAAAGAGTACAAGAAGAACATGGTTTAGTTTATAAAGGTCAGGTTATAAAGTAGCTAAAAGGAAAAATTAAAGACATAGATAAAAAAGGGTCCTTTTGGGGGGTGAGTGCATGCAGTGATTTATTATGTTTTTTGGTCACATAAATTTGGGTTTACAACTAGTACGGATAATCTATAGGTAGAAAGAATCCCAGAAGTGGAAAGGAGCTGTCAGAAAACATGGGACAGTTATCTGCTATATTGGAAAGAATTCAGCTCCAAACTTAACTGTCAGCATTAAGCCCCACTTTCTTTCTGCTCAAGTTCAGCACATAATCCTGCACCTTACTACAGAGGTCTACCTCATACAACCTCACGTTAAAAATCCTTCAAGCCCTTTTCTCTGTTATTTAATGCAGTGAGCACACAGCTTTCAGGTATCCCTCAGCAGAGGAATGGATGGTGATCATGTAACATAACAAACAACAGCTAATTTTCTATGAAGTCGTGAATATTCTAAAAAAGACAACCCATCCGTTCTCTGTGTACATAAATGTTTATAGGCTTGGCACTTAACTGAGATAAGTTGACTGGACTGGCTGCTGGCTTCACATGTAACACACACGTATGAGATTCTTTTCATCTTTCTCTTAGTACAAGCAATGTGTTAGATTAGTTACTAAAGTGTTAACCTGCTCCTTTGAGATTTTCTTTAATTTATTTCTGGACTCAATTTATCATCAAAGTGTGAGATTTTTTTTTCTGAGTCCAAATTGTCTTGACAGCACTTAGTGAGGTGAGCGGAAACCAGAACAGATTTTAATTAGAAAAAAAAATAAATGAATCTCTTGAGTGAGGTCAATTCTCAGCCAGATGTTCACTTGTGGATGCTTATCTGCTACCCACGAGCACTGTAATCAGACACAACGTAACATAAGATTATAATGCAAACCCACGCTCTCAGCCGTACCAATATACCGAGAAAAATCACGCAGGGAAGATGGCCCCGGGTATGAAAAGCCCCATGTCTCCTCAGCCCCTGTCATCCTCGCTGATTGTTAACAGATTTCAATTAGGACTCACAGGGGTTAATATGATTGCTTGCTGTTTACTCTTTTCTTTTTTTGCTTCCGTCCATGGAAGCCAATTATGCACGAGTAGCAGTAGATGAGCACTGGACGCTGCTAATGGCCCTGCTTCTCCCTTTGTGTTCACATTACTGAAGGATATGGGTTGTGAAATGAGATCACTACTGACTACTGTGCTATCAGTGATTGTGCTATAAAACATTATGGGCCAGAACGTAGTAAATTGCGTGACGTGACTGTGGGGTGGCAGCCTGTCTGCTCTTTTATCTGTTGTCTCTTCTTTTTTAAGCACAGTTTTGTCATCGCTTGTTTCTCTCCTCCGCCCTCATTTCTCCTCTTTTCCTCTTAACCGTCCTCTCGCTCCTGTTTTTTTTGCTTCCTGCGCTCTCTCCTCTTCATTCTCGGCTCATCTCCTTTCGTTTATCCTCTCACTTCTTATCTTCCAAATCACTTTTTTTACACCTCTCCTCTCTGACTTTCATCTCCAGCCCCCGTGGTTATCAACAGAGACAGACGGGACGTGAAGTAAAGCTCTCCCCTCCTTCCAAATAAAATATGCTGGATTGACATATCGTAGAAAATCCATTATGCTGCAATCAATAAACATTAATGTACATAATATAGAGATTTGACATAAATCACACCCAGAAAATTAATCATAATCTCATTACTCAGAGAATCTAATACCCATTTATCACCTGAAATCCCTGGCTGTATGTGTGCATGTCCTCGTGCATGGCCGTAAATGCAGGCAATTTAATCTGCCTGGCCTGTGCTATTCTGTAAAAAATGGGTTGAGAGAATCAGACTGGGAACAACCTGTTTGCAGTGATTTTTCTATCATTCATTTGGAGTGGTGGCCTGACGCTTCCCTCCAGCCTTACTAAAAAAAAGGCACAGACCACTTAATCAGGGCATTTTCAGTCAGAAACCTCCAGTGTTGAAAAATGAGGCCAAAAAGCACTGGGGCCTCATTTCTAAAACGTTGCATAGGATCCAAACTAAAACTGAATGTGCGCCCGGAAGCTGAAGATGGGCCAAAAAAATTGGATCCATAGAACTGTGCGTGCGCACACTAGCAAGCACTTCCTCTTTATAAATCGCACTCCACTTGAAAAGATGCACAGGTGGATTTACTTTACATCCCACCCTCTACACATCCACACATTACAATGACTGGTCAATGCAAAGTACCTCATGAACGTTTTTGCATCGCCAGCCTGCAGTCTTCTCCCGACACAGCTATGCATCAGACGGGGCAGCGATGCGCCTTGGACGCTTATAGTTTGCCAAAACCAAAGAGGACGAAGAAGCTGTGCGTCAGGATGAGTTGTGTGTTGACCCAGGCCACCGTGCCACTAAATTTTTCAAAATGATGTTTGAGGAACAAATAATTTCTACACTGATTGTAGGTACATTTTTTCATTTTCTCTTGGAGCTCTTTTATAGCATCGTTAAACTGGACATTGCTGCAAGTTGCCTTTAATATTGGCCTGTTCACCCACAGTGTGAGGAGCCCTGATGTACTGACTGGTCATGCTGCCATCCAAAGCAGCTGGTATTATTATGCTGAGGGATGGCTGTGATATCCCAGTCCTAAGAACAGAATTTCACTGTATTACGCCATACTCAAAAGAGGCTTTATACAGAAAATGTAACATTATGTAGTAGGGCTGGGACGAAACACTTTTCTCCCGATTTGATTTTTTAAGATTTTTTAGGTGCTGATTGGATTTAAATTGCGATTCTACGATATTGCAAATTTTGCAATCTGTAGTAAGCTTTTTTAACACCAGAACAAAAGATGAACAATGATGATGCCTACAGACTATATCAGGAAAAATACACATCACATGTGAGTCAATTATTAGGATTTATTCAGCAATATATTATAACCAGCTGTTTATACTCTCTTCTAAAACCTGGATTGCATTTTAAAGCAGTTTGTCAACACAGACTAAAATGAAGCATTTAAAATTGAAAAAAAAAAGATTTTTGAGCAAAAAAATCAATTTAAAAATCGTCAGACAAAAAATCCTGATACTTATGTGAATCGATTTTTTTCTCCCACTCCTATTATGTATTGTTAATCATATCAAACACATACTTGTTGGCTTATTCCTGCTGGAAGGAGCCGGTTGCCAGAAACCCCAGAGTGGTAAGCACTAACACGCACAGAGATGGCGCAGTCCTGTTGGGTAGTTTTGTCTACACTGGGACCAGTTCAGCTCATAGATCCAAGAGCACTGCTCCGGGAAATCTAGATCAGCTTATGAGCCAGTTGTCATTTTGGGCCTTAAGAATTCTCTCCATCCTGATCCTACCATATCTCCCAGCAGTGCCAGTGCATCCATTGTGCTGCAGAACGCGTTAGTGTCACTGCACTGGTTATACACTTACTCAGCAATTACACTGTTTGTTACGCACCTTGTCACAGCTTATACTGAACAATCAGTACTATCCACAATTTTATATCATTTGAAGATGAAGTATGATATATGAATATTGCATACAGTAGTACGTGAACACATCTATAACACTGCGGACTCGGGTGTTTATGATTACGTGTGTCTAGAGTCTGATATGTGATGAAACTACATGTATGAAATTAATCTGGCTTCACTTCACCCCCTCACCATCCGTGCTGCCTCTTTCCCACATCTAAATGTTTGTGCACCAGCATCAAAGTCGATGTACCTATCAAAAAAAACTTTGGTCTCATAGTTCATGGATTTTAGCTCTCTCATTGTACAAGGAGTTATTTGGAGCCCAGGCCACCAATCCTTTGAGTATGAATCCTATTGTAGCTGTAAGTAAAGTAGAGTTTCACCAAATGACGTGCCAATCAGGAGGTATTTACATGCACAAAGATTTCAAGAATCATGGAAATTCAAAGAGCCCATACTGTGTTTATTTTTAGTAAAATACACCGTTTAGTCAGGCTAAATAACATGTTTTTTTTTTTTCTAATGCTATGCAATGAGTGCATACGCAATAATCAAATCAGACCTGCAATATGGCTCATGTGGTCTAAAGCACATCATGCTGCATTTTCTATTTTGGTAAATGTGACCTAGAGTGCTTGTTCTCTCTTTTCTATGACTTAGTCTGTTTGATAGCAGCCTCAGCTGTCAGAGAATTGAACAGTATGCAAGCAGAATCTGGATTCGCCTGTATGCATCAAAAACGCTACTGATGCTGTTAGCATGTACACTAATAATTGTACGAGCTCATGCTTTGATCTCCCTTATAGTTCCCAGCTCTTCCTGCTCTGAAGGACTCTGATTGGGCCGCTCACAATTGTAGTAGATTGGAGCTTGGCAAGATGACAATGAATCAGGCAGATCCAGCTGCTGCGCAAGGTGAGAGAGTCTCCTGCTTTTTGAAACAATTGCCCTGCTGTCAATGCTCTGACAAAATGTACATTTGTTTTAGAAGATATAGGTAGAGATGATTCTGATCAGTATCTCTGTGAGAAACTGATCAAAATCATCTGTTCCATCATGCAAATAATATATTTATTTTTCAATACTCAGACAACAAATTTGACCTTTTACATTGTAATATTCGATCTTTCAGCCAAAAACTAAATTTCCTTTTGATGATATTAGATTTGAGTATTTCATATACCATCCTTTGTCAGACATTAACCTCAGAGGCATCATGATTCATAATGTTGCAGAGTGGACACAACACATACTGTTGTTTAGATAATTATCAAACTGGTGATCTCAGATTTAAACACATATTTTAATGCTGGATTGATATCATGGGTTCTACTAGTTTCTTAAAGTTGCCGACAGCAGCAGAAATGTGTTTGTGATTTGTAAGTGCTTCCTAGAGTGTTTTACCAGAAGCTAAATCTTTGATGACTACAGGCATCCATTATAAACAGCCAGTCATTTGTTAGATGTAAATATAGTCCATAATGATCTGCTCTCTTTAATAGGAGTTCCTGTGGTTGTTCTACATTGGATTGTTTCCTCCCTGATTGCCTTTGAATATCTGCCAGCATAACATGCGATCAAGGTAGTAAAGGAAGTATTTCTTGTCACACCCCCACCAACACTACTCACAGTTAATCCTTAGGGAAACACTCGTTTGTGTTACTTTGTGTACACATGTTAAAAAAGGCCAACATGAGACAGGAAACAGCAGAGTGTGATACAGTGCAGGTTTGTCTGACTGCACTTCACAGCTGAAATGGTGTGACGGATCCCACAGTCAGCTGTCTTCGACACCTGAGCCACGTCGCTGTTGCTGTGTGACTTCTCCCCCTTCGCTTAGACAGACACCCGGGGACATGGAGTGTGATGAGCAGTTAGCAGTTCCATCAAGGATCTCCGGGGCCATCCATGGAAAATGAAACCATCTCTGAACAGGTAACTCAATTTAACTCGTGGCCGCTTTCTCTGGAGCTACAAGCACAAATACTTTCCCAGCTGATGAGATGAGGTAACAGAGCATGGCCGCAGTCACCGAGTGCAACAGGAGAGGCTCGTTTCACTCAAATTGCCTGGACATGGTCAAGGGAGGCTTTTCCACCACTTTTTACAGACGGAGGAGCAGACACTGAAGAGTAGAAAGGTTCTGGGTTTTCTCTCCTTCCTTTTCAATCAATAGAATAGACTGGCTTTAATCATGGAGCTATTGAGTGCTGAAGCTAGCAAAATGGAGAGCTGCTCTCCTGGAACTATTCCCAACTCTTCAGGCACAGGAGGGAGAAACGCTTTATTTGGACGTCATTTGAAACACCCAAAGGCCTTTGAAATATATTTTTTATTCCATTTTATGTTTGACACAAGAAAATGAGATACTTGTCTCAAAGGGTGTGTGAAAAAGAGCACATTATGTGAGTCAAACTTTAGAGTTCATTCAAAGTAGCAGTATTGTGTTCCGCTGTAGTTATTTTCAATGCCTGGTTGTGCTGTAATCAGCTCAGATAGTGACAAAGTGATTTACAGCGCCCAGACTTTAAAACTCTAATTTGCCTTTTCTGCAACAGTTCACTTTATTTAGTTTATATAAAAAATAAATCTGTTTTCTGAAGGAATGTAAGATGTGGAGGGACACAGTGGGGTCAAAAAGAGATAATACGCTGAGAATTGATTGAGGATGTAAATAGTGATCAGATCAATGCATGCCATCGAAAAATTCTCTTCAAATTAATCTCTTACTTGCAAAAAACTCTGAAATTATCCAGACTCTACATGGGTGAGCCATATATATGTGAATGAAAATAGCCGAGTTTTTCACTTGGACTTCCATCCATCCATTAGCGATTCCACGTTTCCCTTTCGAGGACGGGGCGGTGGCTGAAGCCTATCTCAGCTAACATTGTGCAAGAGGCGGGATACATCCTGAACCATCCAATTGCAGGGCCACATAGAGAGACAAACTAACTCCAGTACCCAAGGGCAGTTTGTAGTCACCCTAATGAACTTAAGATTTGCCTGAAAGGAACCCACACATGCACAGGGAGAAACCCCACACAGAAAGGCCCTGACTGACAGGTAGCTTGCATTGGTGACCCTCTTGCTGTGGGGCAGATGCGCTACCTGTTGTGCCATCGTACCGCACCCATGACCAGTGATGGGGAAGTTACTTTTTAAAAGTAGTGTTTGCTCATTACTCGTTACTTCTTAAAAAAGTAACTTGTTACTTTTCTATGAAAAGTCACTTTTCGCGTTACTTTTACCTTACTTTTACATTACTCGACTTTGGACAGGACCCCATATCTTTTCCTAAATGTGAAGGCCTCCAAAAAGTTCTTCTAAAGAAAACATAACAGTTTCTTTTGTGCTCTTTATTTTACAAAATCATGTCACATATTGTGTGGAATGAGAGCTCCTGCCCAGTGTTTCCACATTTTGCTTCTGAAGTAAGCAACCAGGTTGACTAAAACAGGCCCCAAATAAGCAACCTCCAGCTATTCCCTTTCCTAATGTGAAAAAATTACTTTTAAAAAGGAGAAATCTACATAAAGTGTACTAATTTTCATCTAATTTACATTTCATAATCACAGTGCCAAGCATCTATTCAAAAAAAGAACATTGCTTATAATAAGCAGACCTGGCAACTGTGGCTCTGGCGCATGTGCTATGTGCATGAGTGCGTTTGGGGGCGTGCGTGATATCCCGGAAACGAGGAAGTTAGCAAACTGCCTACCGCAGTTGTGCTTTGGTTCATTGTTAAGAGTTGGGAGATATTCAGGGGGATTCACGCAGACAGAAGAGCCACAAGAAGCAACTTCACGTTTAGAAACAAGCCCAAAAAAACGTGACCCGCAGCTGCGACTCACGAGATTTGCAGTCCTTAGAAGCTTGTAATGAGTAGACGCTGCCTGTGTCTGATGCTGCGTTCACACCGCAAGCGACCCAGCTACCAAAATTGCATCGCCCACTGATGTAAGCTATGTGGTAGTGTGAAAGGGGCTGTCGCATCGCAGGAGGGTTAGCCCCGCCCCATCGCAGCTGTACATTGACTTTGCATGGAGAGTGATCGCTGAGATAGTACAAGTAGCGTCCGGTGTGAACGCAACATAATGTGGGCAGCTGAGAAGCAGCTTTGGTGTCAGATCTGTCCGTGGAAAAAGTAATGTTGCATCTGTGCATTAAAAAGGAACTATGTCGTGTTACCAAATTTTCAGTAGTAGTGCATTACTTTACTTTTAACCCGAAATAGTAGTTTCGTTACTGTAACGCGTTACACACAACACTGCCCACGACTTAACCTGGGTAACTACCTAGCGCCCCCCACTGGTATTTCATCTGCGTTAAGTCTGAGTGAGCTGATGTCTGAAAGCAGCAGAGAAAAACCTGGGAAATCATAATCATCCAGTGCAACCAGTGTGAACCAGGAGAAGGGACACTTAACAGAACAGATGAAAACAACCCCTGTAGTGGCAGAAGTTTATTTGACTGCAAGGGATAACACTCAAATATGCTTTTAGACATATGAAAGTGTTGTTTCCACTGCATATCAGATTCACAGGGTCTGAAGGACTGCTGCTGGGAAACGACCACATCTGAGTTTCTTGTACATCCAAAGAGTCGTCTTGCACTGCTGTTGGATTCAGAGCTGAAACACTGCAGCATTTTTCTCCAGTGTAATTGTGTGACCAAACAGTGTGACCCTTCTTTATATTCACTTTTGTGTGCTCCAACACTGCTGTCAGCTCTTTAATCAATGCTGTTGATACACATTTTAGCATGTATCACTGAAGTAAGGATATGAATTGCTCTTTTCTATCATATAATGCACATTTATGTCTGCAGCATATGTTTAACATCATGTGCTGCCTATCAGTGACCCCTGCCCCCTACACCACTTCCTTACATCTAGCAAGACAAACTCCCTGCTGAGAGCAGCAAGTGTGAACAACCATGTCAGCTACCTGGGTATTATCTTGATATTAAGATTGCATGTGTGAACAAGGCTATGTATTTATTTAGAGTAAGGGTTAAGGTAACTTATTTATTTGACTATTTCTAGTCATTTAAAAATGGTCGCAGGTAAAAAGCCCAGCTCTGGGCGACACATGGCGATGTGTCCTTGAGCAAGACACTTAACCCCAAGTTGCTCCCTCTGCTGTGTCAGTGGTGTGTAAATGGGCATGAAAGGGCGGGAATGTGTTCGAGATACTGATGGATAACTAACAGAAACTCAGATCTTTTTGTCTTATTAGCAAAAAAAGTGGAAACTGCCCTACAGAGGTTGGTCAATACCAAATGTAATCACTTCTACATACTTTGTGCCATGGCTGATATTTCCTTGTTTTTCTTTTTAATCAAAGTTCATTCATTCATTATTTTTTTATCCTGTTCACGATATAACAAAAAACAAAGGACCTACTAAATCAACATAACCATCTTGGTGGAGGTAATAAAATTTCCTTTACCTGACAAAGTGGTGTTGTCCTGGGGAAATCTTCTTGTTTGCAGACGGGCACTTTTAAACTCCTAGTCATTCACATACTGTACTGTTATACTCATTTATGGCTCACGGTAGGTCCTGCTACCACATTTGTGTGGTCAGCAAAAAGTGAGCGACTTTAGCAAGCTGAGTAGCAAGGCCCTCTCAGACTTTGGTGAACATTTTTGGCAGCGCTTTTCTTGCAACTTGGCAACTGGTGTCTTCAGTCACTGAGTTTTAACGCTGAATAAGGGCATCCGTTCAACAATGGCATCAGGATCCATGTCTTTGACAGTATGATTAGCCACTCCCTCTAGATATCATCCTTACTTTTTAAATTTTTCTGCCATAAGGCTAAGTGTGAGATAACAAAGCTCACATCGTATTGTCTTATTCCATTTCTCCTTCAAAAACATATCCATATATTTTAAAATCTCCATATGTGGCCCAGCCCTAGTGCAGCATCACTCCTGTTTAAGGGATGTTGCTTACTCCACCTTTGCAATGAGTTCTGTTTATTGTTAATTTGCATAACAATAAATAGCTTTTATAATTCATTGGTTAATTAAGGCTGGTACTCCTGAACTACACTGATTATTATTACAATGTTTACATGATAAATGAAAACAAAAAAATATTCACAAAGAAGCTGGTAATCATGGACTCATGTAGAAGAATTAGCAACACAGTTCACATTATGCTGCCTTTGCCACATGTTTAATTCTTGTATTGCAGTCTCAAATGATAGGAAGATATGTATTACTGCATATCAGCACATCTGTGATTGTCTTCTACTCACAACCAAGCCAAAGCTGTTCTGATATGAAGCACAACATGTGAAATTTACTTATTATAAAGTAACTGTTTTTGATAAAGGCAGGATTTCAAGTGACAGGCATATAAGGGCTGGCCATTTGTTTGCGGCTGGGATGTTAAAGGTTAATATGCTGATTCTTGTGTTTTCATTTCTAAAAGTGCAGCTTGAACAATTTGCCAGTGATAACTATTTTAAATGTCACTGCTTTTCTTTTCTTTAACATATTTAGGTGTAATTCTACTTTGCCACACAAATCCTTTATTCTGCGACTGACCACAAAAACACAGTGAGAAGCATCCAGTGAAGAGAAAAACAGCAGGAATAGGAATAGAGCCCATAAAAAATCAACACGGTGGGCTTTTAAACTCAAAAAGAAGACAAAACAAGACAGTTCTTCTGCGACAAATTTGTCCTGCATGATTTGTAGTGGTATGGTAATCATTCATATATCATGTCAAACATAAACAGAAGACAGAGCAATCCCAGCAATTCAACTTTTATCTGAGGACAGAGCCAATAATGAATGCCTTGCCTAATACTCCACTGGAGTCCTCACTCCATCAAAATGTCCTGACAATATTTCAAAATTGTTTCAGTTTGAGTCAATATAGGAATCATTTTACTGACACTTACGGATGTCTGTTCTGATCTGAATGATGACATGACAAGCTAAAGCTCATTTTTCTCAATTCCCTTGTTAAATAATAAAAAGCGTGAAAAAGGGAAAGAAAGACAGAGGCAGGAGATGAAGCTGGTTAGTTTTTAACAGAAGTATCTTCTAGGTTATTAAGTTAATATTTTTAAAACTGGTTTTAGAAGAAAGAAACATGGAAAGCTTGATGAACGTGTTCACGTAAGATATATTTAAATCATGCATTTTGTCTTTGACAATTTTAGATGAAAACCCTCTTTTATCTAAAGAAATTAGTAATAGTTTGGATTACTATTTAAGGTACACTGTTATAATGTTTGTTTTATACTAAAATATGAAGATAGAAACTACTCAGAGAGACTTAAAGAAAAAGGCCTGGCTTGGATAGTAGTCCTTCACTAAAAGGCCTGTACCCTCCACAACTTCTGTGATGAAATGTGTTAAAGGATAAGTTCGGTTTCTACAGCTTTCACATTGTGTATAGAATGAAGTAGAACAATATACTCACCCAGAAGGCTTTCCTGATCCGAACAGTGTTTCGGGAGATATTTAGATCCAAAATCGAGCGGCGGACATCCGTATAATGGTAGCACATAGGGCATGTATAGCGCCGCTCCTAAAACTGCATTAATCGTCCAAAAACTCATTAGTTTCACCAATATTTCATCATGGTCCGCTCGCGCTACTCCTCCAAGACAGTCCGGGGTCGCTCCACCCATGTTTTCGTGACTGTGCTGACCTCTGAACTGAAGACTGCTCTCTGGCCAGCTGTTCTTCTCTTTGCCTCCGCGTCCTCCTTTCGATGAGCTCCTCATCTGTAAACTCTGGCTCAAAACTGTAAGGACACCCATCGTATTCAAAGTTCTTGTCCACAACATCTTCATCTGACAGATATTCGTCCATTTTGCGCAAAACTGGAAGAAGAATAGAATATTCACAGTGTTGCATGACAGCAACCATCTGTTCAGTGTTGTGTTCTTCCTTTATTTATTTTTTCTATTACCTCTTTATCTAATAAGTACAACACAATGCACCTTGGATTTGCACCCTGACTTCCATATCCACTTACAGTTGACCAGTGTGTCTACCTTGTCCTAAGTTTAACTGCAAATGCAACTGATCCCAGCTGTATGTGATACATGTATTTTAAATTTTTTTCCAAGTACATCTGGAACTGCAATCTATAAATATTGGCATGCCCCCCTCACTCTTCCCTAACCTTATATTTAGTATGCAGAATAAAAGAGGTAGAGGTAAAAGAGAGAGGTGTCCGCTATTACCTTTGCTCCTGTTAAAGGGATAGTTCAGATACTTTGAAGTGAGATTGGTCAAGATCTATGGCACTTGTAAGTATACTTGTTGTCATCAAGCAACTGACCATCTTCCCCTTTGAGGGGAAATGGCAGGGTAAAGATGTGAGACTGTACAAGTCAATGGTGCCTGTAAAAGTCTTGTGATTACCTCATTTTCAGGGAGAAACTGCACAAAAAACTACATTCACTTGACTACATGCTGCTCATGCACATGCTACTCTCCTCTCATCAGCTATTCAGGTCAGGGTGCTGCAGTGGTGTCAATCAGTCATTAAAAAGCACTCCTAGGTATTTAAAAGATGGGCAGTTCCTTTCCTATCCCATGTTTAGCAACAGGCTAAATAAATGGTCACAGTACAGTAACAACTTTTGTTTGTTTTGAACGTGGACATCAGGATTCCTCCTCTGCAAAGACAGTGGCATTTCTATTCATTTTACATTTTTCACAATACAATAAAGTCCCTACAAAATTCAGTGATGTTGTTGTTTAGAATATAATGCCATTTTAAATTAACAACTGTAAAAATGTATTTCTTTTACCAGCAGCATTAGCCTCTGGGGTCTAAAAACAGGGGAGTTAACGTGAAGCTCAAAAATGGATCTCAACATTCAGACAATTAGCTCCACAGGGATGGTGGTGTCACTCTCACGCCACGCATTGAAAATCACTCCTATTAGACCATTTCATAATTGTTCTCCCGTTGAATTATCTAACGATCACATTGACCTTCTACAGCACTGCTTAACAGTCTGAGTTGGTGTATTCGGGGAAAGTCGGTTTAATGAGCGGAATTTAACGGGCGGCTCAATAATGCTATCTTCTACTCCATTATTAATCACAATAAAAAAGTTAGCTCTGTTAATTATTGCAAATGTGTTACAATGAAAATGCCAATGTGGTTCGAAAGCCTGCAGGTTGTTTAAGCGGAAGTGATGTATCACTCAAGCTGCTGGAGGAACACCTAATAAAATGTCTGCTGTTAAAGGCAGCCACAACAGCACATAGACACGGTTGCGGTGGAGCAAACTGTCTTTCAGAAAAGTCTGTATGACTCCATTAGATCACTTTACATGAAATTTTAATGCTCCCTGCAGTCAGAAATGGTCATAGCAGGTATTGGCATCATACATGTGCTCTAAATGAGCAGCAGGTGTAATGAGGGAAAAAAAGGCCTTTAGTCCATACCCCTGTTGCATTAGCATCTTCTCTGCTGAAGTGTCCTTGAGCAGTAATCCATACTAGAGCAATAGCTGTTGTATGGATAATGGAGCCATAGAATAAACATAACAAGCAGACAAGCTTGTGCTGATAACCTGCAGTGATTCTCATTGATTATTCACTAACGCAGACACTAATTCCACTCGAAAACAGAATGCAACAGAAAATGATGCTTTGCCGCCGGTTCTGAAACAAGGCAAAGAAGCCGTGTATCATCCCTCTGTCTGTCAGCTGCACACTGTGAAAGTAAAGCAGAAGATGAAAAAGAGAGAAGGGGGGATGGGGGTGCAAGGAAAAACAGGATTGAGTGAGACTGATGGCTGCCTGTGGAGGCCAACCATTAAGCTCACCAAATATCATTATCAGGTTTTCAATAAGGTTGGAGCCATCAGATAGTGAACACAGACACCGATGCTGCCTCTCCTATCCACTTCTGCTGCACCAGGTGCAACATGTTTTTTTTGCAATTCAATCTGGCTACAAGGCCACGAGGAGGCCTTTCTTATTGCTTAGATCCCAGAACAAATCAGAAGCCCAGCAAGCATCAGGGGCTGGGCCGCCTGTGGAGAGGCCGCAGGCTTGGGGCTAGGATGTGCGCCGTTGCTTGAGTGATTACACAATGATTACCACCCGCTGCGTGCTGTTGTGCTATGTGTGCGCCGCCAAACAAGGGCACACAGAAGGATTTACAGTGTTCTGCGTTATCAAAATTTAAATGAGTTTGCTGATAAAGTCTATCCAAAATGAATCCGTATTTCAATAGATTATTTTCCCCCAACACTCATCACAGGCCAGCGCTAATGAGAGATAACAGGCTGGAGATAAGGGAATTTGAGCTTGCAGGGTTTTCTGCTGCTTGATTATTTACCAAGCCGAATAGCCAAAAGGTTATAGAAGACCCTGTAAGCTGGCTGAATATATACAGAGAAAGCGTTGGTCGAATTGTATAAAATAAGAGAGGAGGGGGAAGTAAAGAATAAAAGTGGGAGCCCATCTGTCAGAGCAGTCTGGCTGAAGTTGGCCCTTGCCTCTCTGTTTTGATTATTTCCTTATCTCTCTTTTACTGGCGGGCGGTGAGTAACAGTGACCTGCTGGATTGCTTCCTAGACCATATTTCCTGGTCCGATCTTGGCATCACAATCCATTCCTAATGTCAGTTGATTTATTGTGAGGCCTTAAAATCCCACAAAGCAGCACGAGAATGATTTCACAATGAAGAAAATGTGATAAAATATACTGCTGCGTTGAACATGGAGCCAACATGAAGCTGTAAGAGGGATAAATGTGAAAGAGTGGTGACGTAAATGTCTAATCTGCAGTAGTAAATCACTTATCTGCTGCTATCCAACAAGAAAAGTAACACACAAGACACAATACTTGACACCTGGGGCTTTTTTCATACAGATACACTTTGACTCAGGCTTAAATCTCACTTACACTCAGAGCGCAGATAGACGTCCACAATAGTCTGTTGTAAAAAGCTTAAGATGCGCCTATCTGACATGAATTCTGGGTAATTTAAGGCTCCGTCATAGTAAAACATGGCAACATGGCTGACTGAGCAACTGTGTCACGTCGCTCAGCTCAATTTACTCCAGCAGAAAATGTTTGCCTTCTGGAGGAATTCAACAATTACAAAGATGTTCTTCTGGGAAAATTCAGCAAAGAGTGCAACAGTACGCACACACACACAAAGAAAGAAGGGAAGGAGAAAATCTGGCGGTTAAAATGTCTCTGCAGTGCAGGCTGGTAGCAGAGCTCAGACACTGTGGTTTCTTAATGTGGTAATTCTCTGTGCTTCTGCTAACTCATCAGTCAGACTCCAGATAGTTTCCAAACAACAACTAACAATGTCCTTGCTTCTCTTCCTCTTCTTATGACTCACCCTGCCTGAACCGTTTTTAACAAGCCACAAATAATGAAGCATGCTTATTTCTTTTTCTCACTTCCATTAGCTAGCCAGTCACGGCCATTGTTACCATAGAAACACTGGTTGTCATTAATGCTACTGTGAGGAGTTTATGGGGGTTATGAAATCCTCTAATGTTGATCTTGATCCTTCTATTTGTCCTACTAAAAAACAACAAAATTGATCATTGTTAAATAGTAGTGCTGTTGCAATCAACTGGTATGTTTTTTTTTTTTTTTTTAGAAAATGCAATCATTGTAAAGACTTAAAAATAGGCACATGATAATTCTATACAACTGTTTACTTTCTAACTGCTTAACCTTCCGGCCACCATGATAGGAAGATAACAGGTGAATCCAAATTCTAGCTCTTGACCCTTCCCCTACCCCTCCCATTAGACCTCTGTTTTGACGGCCAAGGAGAAGGGGTGAAAACATGCCACCACTGGATTCCTGCTACGTCATCACCCAGAGCCACACGCTACCTGTGACGTGGGCAGATGCGACAGTAACCGTAGCTACAGCTGTGAAAGCTAGCTTGTTATAATGAGAAATTGTATAATATGACAGTTCAAAACATGGATTAATATTTACTTGATGATTTATTAATTACTTATAATTATGCACTTCCTTCGGCCTTGGCATTGCTTGCTTGTTAGCTGGCACAGTGTATAATGGGAAATTCTCATACCTCTTCGTTTCAAGTGAGATCCTGGTCTGTCTTTGTTTCAAGGGCTGTGTAGCCCTTCATTTTAGACCTTCTCCTTACCCCTACGGAGAACTGGAACACTCCTTCACTAGACGTGAATGTGCAAAACCGAGGGGTAACGGGTAAGACAAGGGCTAAGGGGTAGAATTATGATGAACCTATAAGCAGCACAACAGAGGGGTTCCTCTGACACAAACAGCAGAGATGTTTGTTTCCAAACTCCTGCTCAACATCTCAGCCTCGCAACCAGATGAAAACTTTTTTTCTCCTCCCTGGACCCAGACTTGGAAAACTACATCATGTAATGGTAAAACAACCACAAACTGTATTATTCAGGACTCCCTTGCAAAGTATTTTATTTATTAGTCTACAATCTCTTTTAAAGAGCCCTTTTTTTACTTTTTCAAATCTAATGAACTTTTTAGTGTTTTACTGGTAAAATGGTGAACTGCAGTAAAATTTCCCACAGTTAGTATTACTGTTCCCTGTTTAAATTACCGGTAAATCCCCACACTGTGTCAATAACGCACGGTGATGCTGCTCATAGCCTGGAAAAGCCTGAACCATGTGCCTGCTCCTCGGTTAAGCAGCAGCGGTCCCTCAGAGAGAGGCGCGCATGTTTGCATTGTTTGGCCTCTGAGTCTGCACACCAAAGTTACAGCAGCGGCTGCCCACACGGACACTACAGCAGAGATTTTTCCTCTCAAAACTGACTCTGAAGTCTGGAAGTTTGGATTTTACAAGGATGCTGAGGGGATAATGATAGAAGACGCTCAAACTGTCTAAAACACGGGGCTGCAGCAAAACAAAAGACGATTGGAACTTCTGTAGCTCCTTGAGTAAGTGGGCTGACTGAGCTGGTGAGAGAGAGTGAGAAGACTCAGAGAGCCATACCTGAGTGAATTATCGGTGGTTTATCAGTATTTTTTGTGCAATTAATGTATAAATATTGTAAATAACAGCAGTATAAGTCTGGAGTGTTTTCTTGCCTGTCTTTTGCCTTTTGCATACTATGTTTTATTGTTTTTCGTAATGGATCTTCTTTTTCCATCATAATTGGGGTTTTATGGATTAAATCAATCGTAATTTGGAAATATTGGAGGAGGAAAAGTGTGGAGGAGATCTGCCAGGGAGAGGGGAGTCCAGAGGAGAGTCATGAAAGGGGGCTAACTGGACAGGAACTGCCTCAGGGACTATCCTCAGTAGGACATGGTCTAATATAATGAGCTGTAACATGGACACTAATACTGTAGGCAAACAAAAATGTGTGAGTATATGTAAAATAGGTTAAGATTATTTTTTGTTATCTCAAAACTTTGAAAATGTTCATTTACAATTGTTTATGAAAAGAAACCTGTTTAAACTTCAAATCTGTTTTTCTTTGCTTGTAATTAGACTCTGTTTAAACATTTATAACTTAAAAATGACAAATACTTGCCAGAATTATTTACCTTTATTTTTAATGAAAAGGAAGGGTGAGAAAATGTACTCAAAGGTCCTTTTCAGACACATTTATTGACAAAAAAGACACATTACAATTATAATAATAAATATGTTAAATGTTTCAAGTATGTGTTAATGTACTTATTGAACATTTGAGCACATTGGAACAATATCGGTATAATGGTAATAACCGTGACACAAAATTTTCATACATCCTGAACCTCAACAAAGCTTTAAGGGATTTCAGTTTAACTCTTCCTTGACTGAAAGATACACTTTGTAGATTCTTGGCAACCGTTGGGCAAAGGTCAAGGTCATGGAGTCCCTTGTTCACTTAAACAAAGCTCAGAGGAATTTTCGTTTGAATTTGCACATTATTTGTCTTTAGCTGAGAGATATGCCGAATAGATTTTAAAGAATCCATGTTTTGCCTTAACTGGAGTTCATATATTTAGAAAACTGCTGAAATATGTTCACAATTCATCTTGTTTAAGAACAACCTTCTAGTTTTTGTATACTGAGTACCCTTCATCCACATGTATCCTCAGTCCGTGTAGGATACTCTGTTTGAGCTCCGGCATGTACCCAGTCCACCCTAAATGATTGACCAGTTTACTCTTTGGCGATTGGTCGTGTAAACACTGCTCAGTACCATATTGTCAATCACTCTTTATTAATTCCACCATCTATGCTCTGCACAGAGCTTGCCAGCCCAGGCACTGGTGTTTATGACTGGTAGGTTGATTTGAAGGAGCCTGATGCATTAGCAGTAAAGGAAGCCTCTGTCTCTGTAAAAAGGTGAGACTTCTTTGTGCATAGAGGTAATCTATCATGCATGTAAACACACAAAAGGGCATATGAGACAAACAAACAAAATGAAACGAAGATGGGGTAAAGGTTAGATGGCCATGTACAGCTGCTGCATGTGAGCTTAAAATGCCACTTATGCCAAAATTTCACTTATGTGTTCTTTGCCCAGTGACGTGCCTGTGAGATTTTAGAGTCAAGGTCAAGTGTCCTGAATATATATAATGATTTGAAGGGTTCCTTTCAGACTTTGCGCAAATATCCACTCTTCCACAAAGATAAACTGATTATGTTTTTTTTGAGGTTCAAGGACAAAGTCTGAGGTCCTTGTGGCATATGCTCATCTCTTTCCTGTAAGATATTTACAGAACTACAAAAAACACTCTATCCTCTGATGATCCATTACTGTTCTTTCTATGTCTGTACCTTGTGAAGGGGTAAAACAGCTGGTAGGTAGTGTTGTTTTATGTAAAATGCATTATTGTTGTTGCACCTTGACAGGAATGTAGCTGCAGATGCCCCATTATGATCCCAGTATGCTTAATCTAAGTGAAGAGAATTGGCTGGTACTGATGGACTGAATCATCCTTATGGATAAACCTTTTGGAAAAACCTTGAATGATACACACTCTCATTTATATGCTTAAGTACTTTATCCTGGTTAAAAATGTGCCAGTCTTTATCCCTTCAAACTGTCTTTTTTAAAGTGGAAAGAAATATGAGCACAGTGCAGATTGGCATAGCACTACAGCACGACTTGATTATCTTAGTGAAACCAGCCAAAATATACTGAAGTAAAGTTCAGAATTTCACATTTTCTGAGTCTGGCACCCTCACAGTTTAGAAAATGCTATAAATAAACATAATTTAGCACTGCTTTACAAGCTTTATTAGAAGGAAGGCATTCTGATCCAAAGCTAAATGTTCTTATCAAAATTGTATTCAACAAAAACGTTTTGAAGATGTTTTGAAAGAACTTGTTTTGCAAAGCATTTTCCTCCAAAATAATATTTAAAAAAATCTCTGAAAGGCTGAGAGAAAAAAAACATGATAGATTTTTTTTCCCAGGCCTCTTATTTACCCTGTAAATCAGTTTTATTTTAATTAAGGACAGTCTTCTCAATTTTTTTCTACATTAAAGGATTGTTGATGATTGATTAACAATGAAGTATAGAAAATTGGAATGGATTGAATGGATTTACATGAAAATTTTACCTGAGGTGTGTTTTGGTCCAAGGAAGAAGCCATTACATGTTGATGTTGATCAGATCCAGATTGGCATAAAAAATACATTTAGAATGGAGTCCCATAACATAACGCTGGGCCATATTTGTCCCAACCAGAGAACCATCCAAATGGTTACAGGCAGTGTCAGGGCACAGCAAACAGCCAATCAGCAATGAGAACTGTGCTTGTAGTTCTGCTCACAGACACAGTGGAGAGTAGTCAAAATTTCACCAATGGAGAAAGGCTGGTGTCCTGTCATTTTTTCCCTACAAATCGAAAATTGCTATGTTGTGGTGCTGCGCATGCAGTCTACACTCTCTCTCTCTCTCTCCCTCTCTCTCTCTTCATTAGGTTTAGGGTTAGGATTGGGGTGAGGGTAGCAAAATCTGACAAGGCAGCAAAATCTCTCAGAACACCAACGCTGTTCCTTGAGCCTTGGTTTCTAAGATTAATTAAGGCAGCAGACTCTCTCGAAATTGTAATAAACATCGCAGTTCTCTCCAAATCAGAACTACTACCAATATAACTGTGAGCTTATTAGCATTGTAGAAACACAGGTGGCAGCTCTTCTCACTCGCAGTCCTCCAAACATTCCGTTTAATCACTCGAAACAAGGTTGCTGGTAATGTTAATACAGAAATAGTCTGTGTGTGTGTGAGTGTAAAAACCTTACCCCCAAATTCCTAATGGGGGGAACACATTGTGCATCGAAGCGCTGGGGTTTCGCTCCGACTGACACGCTGGCAACATCACCCACTGGAAGTGCTGCAGCGTGCATAACACCAACGTCTGTACAAGCAACAGAAAGTTGGTTCAGTCAACAAGTCACAAACCCACTACTAACTAGGTCACTCCATTGGATGATATTTATGTCAACAATAATCACACTTCTTGCAGGTCAGTATTTTTCATTCCACAATGTGCATTTAAAATAATATAGGACTATTATGTTGGGTTTAAATCACAATTTATGGATGGAGCTGAGGTGCTTGGCAGAGGTCTGCGCTCTTAGAGTGCCTTTCAAGTTATTTTTGCCAATCAATCAGCCCTACACCATTTATTGAAGTAATGTGATGATTTCACTTTGAAAAACTTCTCCAGTGATATAAAGGGACTGTGAGGAGTTTCTAAGTAATTACAAAAAAGTCTCACTTTTAGATATATACCTGATCGAAATACACACTTTAAGATGAGTTTTATAGCATCAAAATAGGTTATCTATAAATGCTATTCCTTAGCCTTCCGGTCGGGTCAGACAGGGCTGGACTAGCCTGGATACTCAACTTCGGGAACAAGACAATTAAAAGTAGAGCAAATTTATATTATTCGGACGTCTTAGAGCACCGGGCTGTAAGTAGCGATATACAGCCGGCTACAAAACTACGATACTAAGTTTTCCAAAAATTGCTTGTTGTCACGCATCAAAAACTACCACCATGTAACTAGAAAGAGACACATTACCTCGTTGCTTTGCATCCTGTAAGTTGTTGAAAAAAGAAGTTGTAAAGTAATGAAGAGTTCTGAGGAAGGTCTGGCGTTGGTCACGCCTTTTGGTGCGTTCCAGTTGTAGTCAGAAGTAGGAATTTCCAGGTTCCGAGTAGGAAACTGCAACTGGAAAGTCCCCCGAAGTCGGAATTTCCTACTGGGAACTCGGTGAAACCTCGCCACTCCCGAGATGACAATCGAAGATGGATGCCCCCAGTGCAAACAGTTATTTAGCTCCTGTAATAATCAATTTATGTGCACTTCTGACTGGGGTGTGTCGCTCTAGATCAGCTGTATACATCGTATTGTTAGACTTATATTTACAAAAATGCTGCCATAGTGATAATCACATTCTTCATGTGATATTTGTGAGCAACAACTCAGGGCGTGCTAACAACAGCTAACAATAGCCTGGTAGATCGACATGTTTTTTTCCGACTTCAACTGGAACTCCGATAAGTCGGAGATGATGTCACTCCCAGTTCCGAGGTTACTGGAACGCAGCATTGTGACAGTCGGCGCGGGTGCTCATGAGTAGCAGAGTCTTAATATCACCGCAAATAGATTCTCCTCATAGCACCTTTAAGATATTTTATTGAAAGGAAGGACTTTGCTGCTTTGTGTCAATGTTGAGAGTTACTACCTGTTTTGTCGTTCCCTCTTAGTATAACACTACCTTTTTCATCTTTTTATCATGCTAACACTCAAAAATGACAGGAGCAGCTTCAATTTTCGATGATTTTCTTGGTGAACATACCATGCGGGTTTTACAAATTTTCAAAGGCTTTTTGTCAGTTGGACTGGTACAGCGCTTATTTACAGTTCTGCTTACAAGAAAAACATATTTCCTACACCACTCTACTTTTTTGGTTATAGTAGTAACTGTGTGAACACTTGTTTGGTGTATTAAATGTTCCCCCTTACTACACGTTTTTAACAGATTGCCCAAATATTGCCAAACAGGCATCCCAGACACACTTCACACAAAACAAAACACACTCACTCTTGCCTCATTTCTCTGCTTCTGTGATCCTCTATCTGATTGTCTCCTGTCCAGGTAAACAGTGTCTTTGAAGTATTCCACCAGTGTTAATAGCAATGGCACCTTTAATGATGAGGCAACAGACAAGGCCTGTGAGAAATATTAGCTCAGCAAGGTCACAGCAGACAAGGTCCCATCTGTCTCCATGCAGCCTCGGTAGATCCCCGGCCCTTACATTACTGTGGCCCCGGGGCAGGGAAAATGGATCATCAATCTGATTTAGAGACACTCTGGCCAACGCTGTCATTTCCAAGCAGAATAACACTAGTTTCTTCTGCTCTCACCTTTTGCAGGTAAATTCTTAATGGCCATAGATGTTAAAATGTCTTGTGCATGGTGTTGCCTGGCCCAGATCTTTACATCCCATTACTTCACGCCAATGTGCCACGCCACAGCTCCTATAGGTGTCAGGGTTTTATGCATTTAAACCAAAAATATAGCAGAAATGCGAATAGAAATAGCTTGTCATTTTTTTATTTACCCCTGCTCTGCATTTTGGAGTAATTCCCTTCCATGGTCATGAAGTTTTAAGTCCGTCGGTAAACTCGATGGCCAATCACTTCGCTCCAACTTCAAAAATGAGACACCGTGCAAAAGCGGATCAGCCATGCCTTTAGTGCTGCCACATTTCTCTCTACACTGTTTTCTTACCGACACACATACAAACACATTGGCGTACATAAAAAATCCCACACACAACTCGACACAATCTTTCCATTAAGGTTGGTGTTGGTGGCTGACACAGTAGAAAATATGGCGTAAACGACCGGCCTCTGCGGCCACACAGCACTGTTGATAATGAGTCTGTAATCCATTTGATAGCCTATAAACAGGGTGAGATTCTTATGAGTTCTGGCCAGAAAAGAGAGCCAAACAGCACCCTGAGGTAGACATTTCCATGAAAACATAAGCATGAGAAGGAGCAGCGTTTCAGCATGTGTGGGTCAGCGTGTTTGTCAATCTTTGCACACGAAACATCAGGAAATGAAAAAGGTGTGATTTCCCCCACCCATGCTGATTCCTGTCATCTTCTTTCCATGCTGGTTTAGTTTCCACTCCAAACCTCAGCTGTCTTCTTATCGGCCTTGCCCACCTATGAAGCTCACTCATAAGCGGCTCTTGCACGGAGAAAATGTCACATTTGTATGCCAATGTAAATTTGCTTATCGAATACAGAAAAGAGCCGGTGAGAGGGAAGTGGTTGTCTCCACAGAATGGGGCCTTCAGGGATCTTTTGAAAGCCAGTTCTTTTCTGCTCAGCATCCCTCTAATGTGACACAAATCCCTCTAACAGGGGAATGGCTTCTGCATCCTCGACTTGCTTCAGGTACATTAGTAGTATTTTTCAGCCTGTATGTTTCGTGTTGAGTTTCTGAGCAGCAGGGACACAGCAGGGAAACCCCGCCTGTTACCCCCCCTGGCTGGGCATTTCAACACCTTGGCAACAGCCCAGGAAGCACATGGGTGGCCATGCCAAGCTTTCAGCTCTGTGCAAGCCTTTGAACCTGGAACCTGCTAATCCACACATTGTTATTCACCTGGAATGTGCTATTTGGTTGACTTCTTAGCTCAGCAGTCCCCAACATATTTTGTACCATCATGTAGTTGTGCACAGTGCGACACTCTAAAAGATAGAAGTCTTTATATTTGGAATCCCTCCTTTCAAGCTAGCAAATCCTTTATTGCCTGGTGGGCCTTAAATATTACCAGATTTATGTGGTGTGAGGTGTGTTAAGAGTGAATTTATCCTCCTTAATTGGCTCAGAATGGAACTGGGACCTACCTGCTGTGAAGTTTAAAATATTAAACATGTTCAATATTTATAGTACAAAATCCTAATTCGTGGGGAGAACATCACAGACAGCTGAGCAGCTGTTTGGTCACATTTTTCACAATAACCAAGTTGGCCATAGCAGTTAGCATAACAGAGCAGAGGGTCAGATGCAAGTCAGAAACAGAGGACCAATTTGTTAGTTGGTGGCTAAAAAGCATGTGTTAATGTACTTTGTAAAAAATATTTCCAAACTAATAAGAAGTATCCTTTCAAAGACCCTAGATTCTCTGGATTTCATGACTATTATATGGCAGACCTGTCTTGCAAAATTTTAAACTGAAATGATTGTTCCTGGACAGAAATTGACAAGGCTTATAAGCATCCTATCAAGGACACAGAGGCAGTAGCTGAAAAAGTGAGTAAGCTGTGCTAAAAAAAAGAGAAGTTCTGATTGTTCCATAATGAAAGTGATAGATAAAAAATGTGTTCAGTCAACCCCCAGTTTTCTCAAATTGTTCTGCCTTTACCAGTCTCTTTCTATGGGATGTTGCATAAACAGACAACTAGAGGAGTGGACTGAAATTGCCACCACCAGAAATGTCCCAATACACCACATGTAGCTTTAATTCTTTCTTGTGGTCTGCTGTGCTTTGTGTACATGCTGTCAGAGATCCTGGTTGTTTTGAGTCTTTTGGTTTTTGGTGTTCTGTGTGGATGATTTCATTGCTTGGACTGTCATAGGGCCCTGTAAAATCTTTTATCACAGAATATATATGATATTTGATGCACAGGCATCCTATATCTTTTGTGTTTTTTTAAATTAAATTATGGTAAGTATCATGTTAATGTTTTAAAAAGTGCAGCTTTCAGTGAGAAAGCTGACAAGCCTCCCCACATCCAAACCACATCATGATAGTGATTAAGTAATTAATTATCTCCCTCTCTAACTCTCTGTCTGCTTTTCTTTGCATACATGTTTTATGTACCCATATTTCAGTTAGGCCCATGTTTTAAATGTCAGTGGTATTTAAGTATAATTCTGTCACACTTTTCAAACAATTTAAATCAAATCTCTAAAAATATCAGTTTGCTTTACATTTCAAGCCTGTCAGACAATGCAAAATGTTTTGAAGAATGTGTTCCACAGACATGGCTGCCTTTCAGTGCAATATGATTTATATAAGCTTTAAATAGTTTGCGCTGATATTGTCAAATGAATTATTAACTATACCAAGCAGTCTTGACCACAATATCGGTCGAAACAATCTCCATCAGAATTTTTTCTGTCATCGAGCAGTCATGCTATAACATAAGAAGCCAAGAGACTTGCTGCCTGTACTTTCGCTCTCTGGCAATATATACCTTGTGGAGGCATAAAAGCACCACGTCGTGGTCGTTCCAGTTTTTTTTTTTTTTTCCCGTTACACCTTGGTGCCAAATGCTCTCTGGTCTGATCAGGTTGTTTGAGGCCTCATTTTTATTTAAACAGCAGTATAACAGACCTGCTCTATGCACTTCTTGCCTAGGTCCTTTACTCTGGTTTTCTTTTCTTACTGAGTCCAAACATCCCTGCAGGATTTCCCTCCCTTGACTCACAGCATGATAGCAGGCTTTGTTCTCTTGCAAGGTGAACATATTGTCAAGGGATCATTTAATAAGAGAAGGATTGCTTAGAAAGGACAAGAAATGGCCTCAGGTGGAGAACCTCCCTCTGATGAGGATTAGTTTTCATCCCTTGTATGCAAATGACATTGATTAAGCCAGAGACAGTATTTTCCCTGCTCCCGTGTGGCATTCCTCTACTGCAGGTTATCTGTGGAGAAAGCACTGGCATAAACAGCCTTGGGAGACAGCGTTAATAGTCGAAGATGAACTGCCATCATCATGATCATCATCATTTTGGGCTCACAGATAGAGGGGTAGTAGCAAATTACATAGATATGACATTGAACAACTGGTGTTTGCTTTTCCTGATCTGCATGCTGATTAGCACAAGAAGCCACACACTTCTCTTTGTTCCTAAAACACACCGGATGCCACTCTCAGTCCGTGACTATGCAGCCTTATCATCTTCCCATGCTGAGACTTTTAACGTCTTAATCCCTCAGCATATTGCAGGAGATTATCTTTCTAAAATTAACTAGCCCCTTGAGACTGCAGAGATAGCAGCTGCTTTTTTGCCACTTGGCAAGTTTTCAACAAACAAAGTGGCTTATTGCGTACAGGGGACCACAGTCACACATTAGCTTTTTAAAAAACAGTAAGATTAGACTAGTATTGTGCTGTTTGTTTCTTTCTTTTTCTCACCGCTTGATTCATTCATAGAGGAAACATTTGTGTGCAGGTTGGTGGATTCTTCTTTTTTTTCTATTGGCAGTGTACTTAATGCTCAGCAGGCTATCGTAGGTCTGGGAAACAATATGGTAGAAATTTGAAAGAGCTGCCAGTTGGACTTCAATCCTGGTGTTTCTGACATTTACGTCTCTACTTTGACATACTTGCAGGCAAACTTAAGCTGTCATATCCTGTGGAAAAACACACAAGTTCTGCAGTTCAGACATCATTTTGGATGTGAGTAAACACATTTTATATAAGCCACTTTTATTTCAGTTTGGTTTAATACATAGACAAAAAAGTAATGTCTTCTCCTTTAAGCCGTTTCCCAGATAAATAATATTGTGGCGCGTCAACTTGATTTTCTTGTGGAGTCTCTACTTATGTTAAGTCATTCTGGTAGAGCTGTTTTTCTGTGGACTTTATGGCTGCTTTAAAGGGAAACAATCTTCTTTTAAGTCATCACTTACTTTCAGCTGTCAACTGTTAGGGATGGGGTCAAGGTCTAATACCAGTTTGATACCAAGATGGACATTTTCAAAACCTACCCATCTTCCTTATCTTCATTTTGGCACCATTCATTAATGTCACAGCCAGAGATGCTGAACCCTCTTTCTCCTCTCTGATTAGTTTGCCGTTAAGAAGGGCTTGGCAGTGAGATAAAGTTGGTGTTTGTATCTTAATGGTTTCAATCAATCTATCGATCCATCAATTTTTATTTGTATAGCTCCAGCTCATAACAAGCATTATCTCAAGACGCTATACAATAGAACAGGTTGAAGCCATGCATTTCATTTTGTAGATGCAGCTGAATTGTAATATTCAATGTGTGTCTTAAAGGGATACACCAGCTTTTTTGTTTTTTCCTGTCTTGACTCACTCCTGAGTCCATGACAAGTAGATAGACACCGTTCTTTCAAAAGTGTGCACAAGAAATTGAGGTGCAAAGCTCACCCATCACAAATTAGCTTAGCTAAAACACTGGGAATCAGAGGGTAGTGTTAGCCTGCCCTCTGATTGCCTAGAATCATCAGATACACTTTTCAGCAGCTCTAAGTGGTCCTGTTTGCTTGTTGTGACTTACTTTTTTTTTTTACCATGTTGTGTTAGCTTCTTCTGTCGTATTGTCTTCTTCTACTCGTACATAGAGGCCTAGTTTTGTTGACCTACTTACAAGCACCTCCAGAGTGGTTTGAACTAGAGATGTGATGTGCACAAATGATCTGAGTCTTTTGAACAGCTCTTTTAAGTGAACAGCAAAAAACAGTTACACAACTGTGAGTGAGCCATCTGTTTGCGAGTCGGTCTTAAATGCAAATTGCCTGTAAATTCAGGAATGACTCGCAAAAACCGGCTCACTCACAACTGCAAATTGCTTCTCATCATTCACATAAAAGAGCTATTCAAAGGACTCAAATCATTTACTAACATCACATCTCTCACACCTACACCACAGGAGTAGATTAGCAAGACAGAGCCATTTTTAGGAGCAGAAGAAGATAATATGGATAATGCTATCATATAAGCTAAGGTAACATAACACAGTAAAAAAAATGAGTCACAACAAACACACAGGAACACTAAGAGTTTCTGAAGAGTCTATCTGATTGCTGTAGGCAGTGGCAGGCTAGCACTACCCATTGACTCCCAGTGATTGAGCTAAGCTAATTAGCTGTGGGAAAGCTTTGTCCTTCTCTCTTTCTTGTTTATGCATGCAGAGTTTAAAGAGACTGTGTCTATCTGCTTGTCATGGCCTCAGGAGTTAAGCAATACATCATAAGAAGAAAAGGTGGTGTTTTCCTTTAAGATGTTTTTTTCCCAGAAAAATAATTTGAAAGAAAAAAAACAGGCCAGTGAAGTTAAAGTAAAATTCTTTTGATGCACATGGCTATGAAAGCTTGAGGTTTGGGGCTGCAGCCCATCATTTTACATAGGCATGATGTTGTACTTTATGAAGCTAATGTGAAATCTGGAAAACATTCATCATGCACAAGCCTTATTTTTGTGCTGACAATGCCAAATGCTTTGGCATTGTCAGCACTGGTATCCCCGATGACTGCTTACTTAATCCTATTTCAGTGTATCAACTTCTATATTGAATAAAAGATAATGCATTAACTTGTGTTTTGTTTTGATAAATGTTGATATTTTTCGAAATCTCATTATATCTCCAAACCCTGGTTAATGTAATGAGCCATTACTCTGCACATTTCCCACAACTTGACGAGGAGGTTGAATTTTCCTTGCTTTTCGACCTCAATAATTCAAACCACCAAAAGGGAATTTTAATTTGTTACAGTAGGTCAGTCTCTTCATCATCTATATATACCTCATTTGTTTATGAGCCCCCATTTGGATGTCACAGACTGCATGTGTAACTCTAACTTGATTCTGTGTATTAGATTTTGACTTATGTCTAGTGTTTATTGTCTAACATCTATTTCAGATGTTACAGAAAAAACTTGACCATCCACTCAGGTCAGGCCATAACTGGAAGTACATGCCTGGTCAACGCTTTGCCATTCATCATTCCTGATGACTCCTCCGCACTACCAGCAACATTAAAGATTAGTTTAAGGGTGCAAGGGTGTAAACCCTACTCCCTTAAACTCTGGAGGTAGGGACACAAACCCCTTTCAGCTGTGTTGCCAACTTCTGTAACCGACCATCCATCCACTGCACATTTTGAATCGAGTTTTGTGATATAAAATATTATTCAACTCTCCAGATAGCAAATTAAGCTTTCTAACCTAAGGTTCAGTCACTTCTTTGAAAGACAGAAATTCCTTGAATGTTTTTTTTCAAACAGTTAAGTCATCTTACTGGTGAGCCACAACTTAATCTAACAGTAAACAGCTACACTGGATGACTTCCAACCTCTGCACAGTTGTTTTCAGCTTCTCCCCTCTGGACAGGGGTCTTTAGTCCCGAGCTGTAAGTCAACTGTTGTGATATTTGTGCAAACATATTTATTATTATTTATTTGTCCAAGTTTTCAACTTGAATTATCAAATGAATCTATGATTTGATATTAATCTTTTTCCCAGATTTTTCTCTGAAAGTTAAGCACTTTATCATTTCATTGATTTTATAGTTTGTTTTTTTTTCAATCTGATTTTATGAGTTTTAATTGGGGTTAATATTTTTTAATTTCCCTGTTATGCTGCCCTCTGTTAAATTTGTTTTTTGATTTGTGTGTTATGATGGATGTCTCTATCTCTCTGGCTGCAAAACAAGTTTACCCTGGGGTACAAATAAAGCAACTGAACCTGAACCTGAATCTAACAGCTCCATTAAATCGTTTACTCCAGTGGTGTTTGCAGATTCATTCTTCATAAATGCCTATCATGAGGGATGTTAATCAAACATCAATTTCAATTGTGAACCAATAACAAATAGATAAAGGAGTCGATATCATTTGTCTTTCTGCTGAACAATTACCTTATTAATTCCTGCCACTATGCTCTTAGTGTCTTGCAAATCAAGGAGATGATGCTGTTGTCAGAGGCTGTCAGCATGATGGCACCAAAAGTCAAGGAAGTTGTCGGGACAGATGGGAGAGGGAAGTGGTTAAAATCGTGGCTTCATTCTACTCAGTATTACACTGACTTTGGGACATCCAGTGCCTGCATTTAGATGGGAGTGGAAACAGCATAAACTAGCTGACGCATTGGTCTAGAGCATTTCAAATGGAACATATTTTCATTGATGTCGAAACAGATGCTTGTCTTTATTCTCTTGTAAAGAATGTGGTGGTTTATGCAGTAGATATGGTGGATCTGCAAGTGCTGGCTTTCTTTAACAAGTGGCCTCTTCTTGAACTAAAAATGTGTTTAATGTGCATGTCTGTTTTATCTGAAGCTGAAGTTTGTTTTTCCAATACTGCTCAGTCAATTTTTTGTTTTTCCAAAATTCACAGGAGGATTGCCTCAAACACTTCCACCCGTGGAGGCCCACAGATATGCCTCTTCTTGTTGTGACTTAAGATTTCATTTCTCTCCTCTCTTTTAGCCCTGACTTTTGATGTAACCTTTATACATATATGCATTCATTCCTTTTGAATGAATTGGCCACATGCAGTGCCCTTATCTTCACCTGAAAGCCTGGCAGTACGTACTTGTCCTTCAACAGATGAAAAGATGGACAATGCAGGTCTGCAGGAGGACTGTTAGGCATGGCCAGTAAGTGCAGCTGTACCCGGAGCATGTGGAAATGGAACAAGTGATTACACCTTTGTTGATCTGAGACAAATGAAATAATACCTGAATAGATTGAAATCTGATTTCTGAAATGTTAACATGAAGCTGTTTTATTCAGATAGACCTTTAACTCCTTTAGCACCTTTTATTCAGGTCCATAGAAACATAGCAATGGCAGGGATAAAGTGAGGCCAAACATTAGTTTAAGGAGAGTGGGATGAGCAGCTGCTAGTGGAATTTCTTCACAGCCTCATAACTGAGAAAGTGCCTTTATCGTTGTTTTTCATTATACATGGCTGTTACCTAATAGTACTAATTAATGTATGATAATAAAGCTTAAACTAGCATTAGTGTCTTATTTATGGCTAAGAGTAGTGCAGTCCAGGCAGTCTCAGTGTTTAGGCTAATTCCAATAACAAACAGCTTTTGTTTCAGTTGAGCTTTACACACTAATCAGCTAAATGAATGAAAGCCAATGTAATATAATAGAAAAGTGACGACACCATTATGTGCTGTCCTTAGCTCGGTAGTTATGTTTAACAATATAGATTCCGACTTTTATTCTCTTGCTGAATTAATAGGAAACAAGGTACACAAAAACATGTTTTCACAAGCCTGAGGAGTCCTTCACAGTGTTTATAGAGGCAGACAGACTGTGAGTTTATCAAAGACAAATCACAGATGCACATAATAAGTCACATGTCAACCTATAGGGTAATTAAGAGTCATTAATCCTGCTGATTTGCATGTGTTTAGGCTGCAGGAGAAAAGCCTCACAATCATGCACAGGAAAGGTGTCTGATTAAAACTGACGCACGTTAATCCAGCAGCAACATGTGATGTCCAAAAGCACATATTGGGTAGTAGAAAGAAATTTGTAAAAAGTTAACTAGCCTGATCCATCTTTACCTCATTATTCATTCTGACTGTTCAAATGCAGAGCTCAAATGTATTAACACTTGTAGAATCCATTACCGTATTCCGTAACTTTAATGGTTCAAAGTATAAAAGGCAACCTCTGTTATTAAATAACTTTTTGCAGTATTTCCTATAACTTTCAGAACTGTTTTTTGGACCAAGACGAGCACTTTCTTTTGACAAACATCCTTTCCACAACTTAGCAGATGGACTTTTAAATATATACTACTCCAAAAAGCTCTCAGGAAGTGTTTGAGAATGGACGGAACCTTTCAAAAGCATATCCTGCAGGTAATTGGATGATTGTTTTGTCAATTATGTTCAATTTTGTGTGTGTATGTGTGCATGGGGGGTGGTGGTGGGGGGTGTTACTGCTACACAGTGTAAAATACAAAATCTAGGCCACTGTGTAGGGAAAATTGACATATACATCTAATAGAGTGGTTAAGATATACATTCAGATATCAATTCGTCGTTAATCATAAACTTGGCTATCGAAATGGATTTAAATCAGGAGACGAGAAAAGATGCACAGCTCAAGCCAGTTTTTCATTGTTGGGGGCGCCATTTACAAAATTGTGTTACACCATTGACCTATTTGTAAAAGTAGTGATTTTTCTAACTTAATTTCAGGCCTGGGTTTACAGTGGAATGTATCACACATTGATATGGCTTGGCAATATGGATATAAATTTATGATTTTATCTTTATTTGCTTCGTCTCAGTCCCAAGCAGCTTTCTGACCAGTGTTGGAAAAACATCGGTGTAAGTCGAATCCACATGAACTAAATGAAAATTTTCACACAGGCATATTACTAACCCGGTTGCACATGTGAATTAAAAGTGACACAAAAAGAAAATGCCACTTTATAGCTAAAGAACAAAATGAATTAGATAAATATTTACACACACACATATACATGCATAATAAATAAATTAAATAGAAAATAAAGTTCATTTTCTGCATAGCCAAGCTGTGCAAATAATCAACAGGTTAACAGAGCAAATACAAAACAAAAACTAGAAAAGCACTCGGAGAGCGCAGACCTCCGCCAGCGCCACAGTCCTCAGCCATATTGTCATTTTCACCATAAATATTAGTTCTACCTTTATTTCATCAAAATATTTAGATTCCTTGACCATGAAAACATACCATTAGCAATTGGATTCATAATATCTATTTTAGTTCAGTAGTTATTAACAGAAATCACATTTTTCGCCATGGCGGCCAGACGCTGATCCGGATCAACATCGAAATTGAATCAGTTCTTCCTTTTCCCATGCTGAACATTTCCTGAAAATGTCATCAAAATCCATCCATCACATTTTGAGTTATTTTGTTCACAGACAGACAAACAAACTCTCCTGAAAACATAACCTCCTTGGCGGAGGTAATAACATTTAGCTACACCTGACAAGTCTTGTTGACAACAGCTTGTTTGGTAATAGGTCCCTTTTAACTCTCAATCTGTCATGTAATGTTACACTCATGGATGGCTCACAGCTCCTGCCTGAGAGGTCCTGCTGTGGCAAGCCCCTTTCTAACTTCAAGATTTATTTTCGGCTGCATTTTTCATGTAAAATAAAGAGCCGCGAGCCACCCAATTTGGCAGATGGTATCTTGATTTTTAAACCGCAAATTAAAGCCACTCTGTTCAACAACTGGGACAGCAGTAGCTCAGTCCAGGAGGACTTGGGTTGGATACTAAAGGCTGGCCAGTTCAAGTCCGTACTAAACCATGTCTGGTAGCTTACCTCCTAGGCGCTGTTGAAGTGCCCTTCAGCAGGGCACACAACCCCAAAACTGCTCGGTAGCACACTGTTATGCACTCTGCTTCACTGCTGTAAATGATGGAGGGGATCCACTGTGTTTGAAACTTTAGAGAAATTTTGTAATTTTAAAAATGAACCATCTCCATTTACCAGCTCCTATTTTTCCTCTTAACCAGTTGAATCCTCTTCAGGGGTGTTACTCCGGTAGTAAGTGACCTTTGTGTTTTCAGTTGCTATTGTTGTAAGTGAGAGGGAGAAGAAGGGGTAGGCTGTTGAGCTTCTTGAAGCTCCAGATCAGGAGGGAGACTTTCGGGATGATCTGGAGCAGGAGGAGGCGGGGTAGGTCAAAGAACTACACAGAGTCAGAGCATTTGGCAAAAAGGCCACCTGCAGTGAAAAATATTGTTAATGCAAAATAAACTATATCCAAAAACTTGATACTTTCTTACCCCATATCTAATTAAAAAAGATCAACACTGATATGTCTTAGAAACTCAATACATTGCCTAGCCCTACCTATTTAGAATCTTTGCTATGGAAAACATCAACAAAGTCTGTCTTTGACTTCACCCATGCCTGCACTCTCCTCTGTAGTATTTCAGGCTTTAAAATAGTAATACAGATATATCCAGTCTTGTCACTAATGGTCGTGTATGCTTTTTTGCAGGTTATGGAGGGACATTTGCATTAATTTTAATCTGTTTTTATAACCAGCTTACATCTCCTCTAAGGAACTTCAGTAAAAAAATGAATTAGTGATCGAGAGTTACATTTTCTGTTAAATAATTCTGCTTTTAAAATGCTCTTGTAGTATGACAAAGTTGTTGTGTCACAGATAATAAATAATATATATGTAGTTATTTATCCTTGTGGTTTTTTTAATGGTCACACGCAAGCCTCGCATGAATTTACAAAACTCTGGTGTTATGAAAGCCATTCTCTGCCAGACTGCTACCCTACTTTTCTCCCCTGCAGACAGAAACAAAAACTCACCTTGTATGACTCACAGGCAGGTTTGTTGTTACCGCCACTGGTCTGAAATGGTCACTCTGAAAACAAGGACGAGTGACCAGCTGAAGCTCACAAAAAACACCACAAATGGAACATGCTTTTGAAGAGAAATGAGGGCTTGTGTGCCTTTTTACATGTATCAATGCCTGTGTGTGCTTTTATAGAATTACGCTCATTACTCACCATTTGGTGCCCAAGTGTGTCTCACTTCAGCACACTCCCCTGTAATATAAGCTATTTTATAGAGAGCATCTATTATGTGTAATCTGATAAAGATTAAGCAGCAGTGTTTGCCTGCTCTGCTCAGGCCTCCTCTGTGTGCAGTAAAGCTCAGACTCAGACAAGTGAGTCATGTCGGAAGTGACAGCAGATATTTATCACTGCCACTGTTCATGGTGCAACCTGCGTGGACACTTTTTCTTTTTTCCCTGTCAATCTCTTAAGCAGGGGAGTTAAGCACTAATAAGACAGCTTCGGTGTTCATCTGGCACACTCTCCCTCCCCACCCTTCTTTTTCAGATGAAGGCAGAGATCTGAGTGTGTCCCGAGCCTCCCCAGCGATCCCTGGGCTGAAATAAACCTGATCGCTTAAGTGAGGCAAGAACAACCTTAACAGGCTGCATGGCTGGATGTGCTGTATCTGTGTATTCTGCACCCATCACTGTTTTAATGTGTGAAAATCAAACCCAGTTACAGCTTTTGCAGCATGTAAACAGAGTGGAGGCAATTGGGTTGCTGCTGCTTTCTGGCAAGCTTCCACTTTTCAAAATGAGGACTTGCTCCAGTATCAGCACGCCTCTCTCTCAGAAAATATGATGAATTATTAAAAAATAAATAGTGGAGGAATAGGAAATGTCATCAGCGCCTCAACTTGATTCTCACATTTTTCCTGAGGTGTAGAAGGAGATAAAATATTTCCTCAGTTTGTGAAATTTGGTATGTTTGAAGCCAACCAACACTCTGTGCTAACCTTGTCTTTTTATCATATGTGATTGGATCAGGGTGTTCCTGGATCTTCAGCTTAACCAAAATGTATGACTTTAATAAGCATTTAAAGGTCGCTAATGCAAAACTAGAAGGCACTTACTTTATCTCAAAGCGTGTTTTCCATTTTTATTTTCACCCACAGATGTTTGGAGAAAAGGTTTTCGGGACATAGTTTTTCTGTTTAGTTTTTGGGGTGTCTGTCTTGCAGCCTGATTGTGTGCGTAGGGATTAGAAGGTTGCAGGTTTAAGCCAAGCTCCAGGTGTCACATGGCAATGTGCTCTTGGGCAAGACACCCAAAGTTGCTCCCACTGCTGCATCAGTGGTGTGTAAATGGGTATGAAAGGGCATGAATGTCTTTGTTAATACTGATGGATAACTAACATAGAAACTGAACCATCAGTGAGTGAATGTGAGAGCGAATTGGTGTTACTGGGTAGGTGTGACTTGTGGTATAAAGCCTTGAGTGGTTAAAGACTAATAATGCTGTATAAGCTAAAGTCCATTTACCAATTTCATCACATGCTTGGGCAAATTCCGTTTATTTACACTGTCATATAATGTAATCTTTACAAATTGATTTTAACCAACTTTAAGTCAAAAAGCTTTTTTAAGGGCAACTTTAATTTTTATTCTTCAGATGTAAATACAATTTTTAAAATTTACAAGAGCTCATGTTTATCTGTACATTATATATTATGTATGTATATATGTGTATAAATACCTTTTTTGCCATTTCATCAGCTCAGAGCATTAGTGAAAAGCACATTAAAAATTTGTAAAACATCGCATTGGTGAAAATTGTTATCCATTTTTAAATCCAAGCTGAAGCTGTAAGGATGACCTTTGTAAAACAAAATCATTGGCCTGAAAAGGCTATAGCAAGCAGACAGAAACAGGTACATCAGCATGCAAGTAAAAAAATGGACAAATAAGTACAATGACTTTATGATGTATTATAAAAAGACATCAAAAAAAGAAAAAATCATTTTAAAAACATAAATACTTACAGCTGTTTAAAGATCAAATGTGTTTGTCCCTCCAACATTATGTGGAAGACAAGAGTGATGTCCCCTTGGGACTAACAGCACATGAAAATTATTTTAATGTGTTCATTTTTAAAATACTTATAAATTTCATCATGTTTATAGAGATGCCTATTTTTTACTCCAACATTGAACAAAGAGAGGACAAAGAAATGTGTGTGCATATATATACATATATATGCGGTTAAGCTTGTCAACGACAATTCCCACCAGATTAACCAGTTTCCCAGCTGTGATCCCAGACCAGGAGAAAAGCTGAAATGTGATTTTCTGCAAGAAAGTGAAATTCTTTGCTCTTCTTTTAATGAAGAAATTGAGTCAATTTCTTATTAAACCACAGATATAGCAGCATCCATGGAGACCACTTCAGAAGCCTCCATTGTTTTCTAATATGCAGTCACTGTTCGGTGTTGTCATGTCTTGTTTCCACCTCTCTGCCCTGATTGGGTCTTCCAGCTTTTAGCTGTGAAGTTGCAGGAAATTAGAACTTTGCAAGATGGATCTGAGTGATTTCAGACACTGAATCAGCAAGGTTAACAATCAACACCAATTGCTGTGTGGCACCCTTGACAGTCGAGCAGTCAGACACACACATGCAGGATAGGAGAAGGAAAAGAGGAGAGGAAGAAAAGGTGGAGGGACGTGTTTTATTATAAATCCTTTCTTATATTGGCAAATAAGGCTGTTACTTGCTTATGTGATGCTTGACATGTGGCTCTCACAGATCAGGGCACACCTTCAGCTGTAAATTCAACAATTACAGTGGCACATTTGTACCACTAACAGACCACATATTCTCTCAGTGTACCGACACTCAGCATGATGGGATGCTGCTGATGGAGATGATTCCCCCTTATACGTCATGTTGATGTGCCTAACTAGAACATTGTTGTCAGCCTGGAAGTGCTAAAAGGAGACACAGACTCTGGAAGCAGTGTTTATTTCTCCGACAACTGGGTCTGACACCCGTCAGACTTTCATTTATTATCAGCCATGAAAAGAAGGGAACTTGTGGTTTAGTACTCCTCATATCTCACAGACATGGCTGCAGGATGTGTGTCAGGTAATGTCAGTAACATTACTCGTGCTGCAATGTGAGGATGTTTACAGTAGGTTCAGGATATATCTTTTAGCTCTACTTGAAGCCCTGTTGAAATATTATGTCACCAATAGTAATGTTCAAAATCTAAAGTTTGGCTTTTTTTTAATTTTAAATCAAATCAGCAGTGATATGTATTGGACTATAATTTTGTCTTACAAACTTTGCTCTGCATAAGTTGATTTATTTAGGTATTTATGTACTTATCTATTTGATTTATGAAATTAGAGCCTTGCATATTTATTAAAAATCAGCACTAAGTAATAGTGTTAATGATGTTGCTGGAATTAGCTAGATTTTATCCATTGTCCTAAGGCAGAGGGATACAAATGTAAAATGATCTTACAGTCAATACACAAGATATAACAAACTTTAACACTCTAATAAACTCTAACAAACTCATTATTACTGAGTGACCAAGTGCACTTTTTATTTTTGTAAGGTGACCTTGAGAGTCATGAAAGACACCCTGGTAAAATGTTTTATTTTTATAATTCTGAATATTAGAATATTAGATCCATAACACATGAGTTAAAATGCAAAATGAGTCAAAGGCCCCGGGGCGCCAGCATCAAATAAGTAGACGTATCATGAATTTCTCATCAGTGTGATATAGGGCTGTTTTTTACATTTTTACTATCACTCAATATGTTTTTAGCACATTTTCTTGCCATTTTCAGAAATGTTGGTTATGGCAAATGGTAGATGTGGTTATGTTCTGCTGGTGAACTGAACCACAGATACAGATTATTTAAGGATCGTTAACAGTAAGAAATTTTGGGCAGTTTTTCCACATTTTTTGCAAGAACACATTGAACAATGTTGGAAATGCTTTGGTTGTGGCTGGTGATTTCAGAGTGCTTCTAGTTATTTCTTTTTTTTATCCTATACATAATTCTAAATAAGCCATAATGATCAGGAGTGAAAACAAAAAGAACTGTAAAGTAGTGCTAAGATTAGTAACGATCATAGCCGTGTTCATCATGTAGGTTTAGAGAGGTTGAAAATGCAATGGTGTCTTAAAATGTATGTAGAGGGCCTTGAAAAAGATCTGATAAAGTATTTAGATCAACTTCTGATTTTATTTTTATACCTTGTTGATTTTACAAGCAAAATCCATAAAGATTTAAGCTGTTTACCAGTGTTTTTCCAGCCTCTTCTTCTCCCAGAGTGTCCTCAAGATGTCTCCGTTCATTGAACTGCGACTGGCCATGTGAGCCTTAAACACATTAATGAAACGCTGGAAAACATTTACTGCAGAATGAACTGCACAGAAAATTACCGGCCCTGAAGGGAATGATTTTCTATTTGCTTTTGGTCTCAGCCTGTGATCATGATATACCTGCATCCCTGCAGCTACGTAGTGATTGCTGAGGTCTTCTCCTAATGGTTTGCTATTTACTTTCACTGCACTTTCCAATCGCTCGCATCACCTTGTGAACTACTGCTAGCACAAACACTCGTGCTTTCTAAAAGCTTCTTGAGAGCAGTCCGTGGGGGGATGCTGTAGCTTTTTCTGTAGCCCGTTCATCCCCTGTGCACTGCAGTGTCTCAGAGGCCGTCATCAATTAAGTCCTCAAGGCTCAACTGCAGGCATTTTTCCACTCTTAAATGAAGGGAATTCTCTATTATTCAGCTGCTAATATGGCTCCTGATGGCCCCTGAAGTCTGACAGGATGGGCTCATGTTTGATGCTTTCCTGCACTCCGACGTAAAAAGGCCCCGACACATGGCCCGCTGGTCATTTTATCTGTTCTCCTCATTTCCTGCCAGTTGCATTAGCTCGCCCGCTGGGGTTTCTGTTGGCACATTAAAACAGATTTGGGTTAATAATTGATGCTGCGATTTATGGACTCCAGTGCCTGAGGTTCAATTGTAAGCCTCCACTTAAAACGGAAGCATGCCTCTCATGCCTGCCTTTTGCCTGGGAGTGCCGTGATTTATAACTCCAGTTCGATGGCGCTCGGTTTATTGTATGAGAGTCTTTAGGAGAAAAGAATGAGCTGGGTCATTTTTCATACAACAGTCTTTTTGATGTAATTATGTTTGAGTTTCGGATTTCTTGTTCACACATCAGCAGAAGACAACGAAGAGAAAAAGTATCGATTAGTGCATGGCAGGCTGTAAATCTATGGCTCCTGGATCTTCTTCAATTGAAAAAAGTGTGCCTGAAATTAATATTCAATATCAACAGCAGTTTTGACATTATGGGAAAAGGTCGGTAAGATGTTCATCAATAAGGCAATCAAAGAGGCTGTGATGTATGTGAAGGCATTAGGCTTTCATTAGAATTCTGCAAAGAGGCTCTAAAAAATTACATGTCTCATTTGTGCACTTCTGATGATGACAGCCCCTCATTCTCTACACAAATGAAGGAATTACAGGCTTGTTTTTCATTTCTATCCCTCATATATTCTAATGTAAGCTTTCATTTATGTAATGCTTTTTTTAGAGCTGAGATATAACACATAAAACTCAAAATTCACAGGATCAGATGTTTGGATATTAGTGCCAAGTCTGAAGGCAACTGGATATCCAGCTGTGTCATTTTTAGCCTTGTGGCTCTGGGGATGGCAAAAACAGTCAGTCAACATGTCAGTCCATGGCTTTAATATCTCAACAACTATTTGATGGATTGTCATGAAATTTCATTCTGACAATCACAGCTCCCAGTATCCACCGTGCCCTACTGACTCCAGTCAGCTCCTATATTCCTTTCAGCTGCAATGAGAGATTGGTGTTTGGGGGTTTTGTTACTGTGGTCATTTTTCACTGATGTGCTCATTTGAGGAAGCAAAAATATGGTTTAATATCCTCATAATTCAGTTTTTTTCTTGCTTAATTTATTGTAACATTTTATAAGGTCTGGACATTGAAATCATGGCATTACAGGGTATTCATTTTGCAATATATTCTGCAATTATCAGAGCCGAAAAGGAAACTGCATTGAAGAAAATCATTCTATTTGGACATTTATGAATTCATTTTCAATTTAAAAATCATATGCTTTCGGGGTCTTTGAGTTTTGTAAAATTTGAACTTTGTTCTACTGTAATATATAGTTTCACTATCACATGGGATGCAGCTCTTGCAAAAACAGACACTGAGCAGGAGAGGGAAAAGTGGCAACAGTAAGTTGAAGGAACTTTCCCTCATATGGATTAACTTTGCAGAGAAACTCCATCCATCCATTATCTATACAGCTTCTCCTTTTGGGGGCTGAAGCCTGTCTCAGCTTCTAAAAGAGTTGAGTACACCCTAAACCCATCGCAGGGCCAAACAGAGAGACGGATGTGGACTTGCAGCAAGTGACTTGTGCTAATTTCTGTTGACTAGTCATTGACTGTTGTCCTGATTAGTTGATTGGTCAGGCCCTTTTTCTTTTGAATAACTACTTTGAGATCTTACCATAATACAGTATTTTACATGAATAATGCACCATTATGATGTACATCTGTCTGTCTGTCTGTCTATCTGTGTGTGTGTGTGTGTGTGTGTGTGTGTGTGTATGTGTATATGTACAGTTGTGGTCAAAAGTTTACATACACTTGTAAAGAACATAATGTCATGGCTCTTTAGTTTCCAGTTATTTCTACAACTCCGATTTTTCTCTAATAGAGAGATTGGAACAGATACTTCTTTGTCATAAAAAACATTCATGGAGTTTGGTTCTTTTATGACTTTATTATAGGTTAACAGAAAAAGTGACTAAATCTGCTGGGTCAAAAATATACATACAGCAACATGAATTAGCAATTTTGGTGACTTAGAAAGTTGTGTCAATGAAATGAGCTTCATAGCATGGCCTCTTAACTTCTTGTGAATGATTATGAGTGACTATAGCTGGGGACTTCTCTCAGGCCATTTAAATAGGGCCCATTGGATATAGACGCCCACAAACCCTACAATGGGAAAGTCAAAGGAGCTCAGCACGGATCTGAAAAAGGGAATCATTGACTATAACAAGTCAGGAAAGTCTCTTGGAGCCATTTCAAAGCAGCTGCAGGTCCCAAGAGTAACAGTGCTAACAATTGTTTGTATGTATAAAGTGCATGGCACTGTTTGTCACTGCTACAATCAGGAAGAAAATGCAAGCTGTCACCTGCTGCTGAGAGAAAATTGGTCAGGAGGGTGAAGAGTAAACCGAGAATCACCAAAAAGCAGATCTGCCAAGAATTAGAAGCTGCTGGAACACAGGTGTCAGTGTCCACAGTCAAGCGTGTTTTGCACCGCCATAGACTGAGAGGCCAAGGAGGAAGCCCTTGCTCTAAAAGCAGCACCTTAAAGCCCAACTGAAGTTTGCTACTGATCATCTAGACAAAGATAAAAGCTTCTGGAGGAAAGTTCTGTGGTCAGATGAAACAAAAATCGAGCTGTTTGGCCAAAATTCCCAGCAATATATTTGAAGGAGAAAGGGTGATGCCTTCACCCCAAGAACACCATGCCTACCGTCAAGCACGGTGGTGGGAGTATTATGCTGTGGGTCTGTTTTGTTGCCAATGGAACTGGTGCTTTACAGAGAGTAAATTGTGAAGAAGGAGAATTACCTTCATATTCTTCAAGATAACCTAAAATCATAAAAAAAAAAAACACCCTGGGGGCACAGTTGGCTGTTCCAACAGGACAATGACCCCAAACACAAATCAAAAGTGGTAATGGAATGGCTAAATCAGGCTAAAATTAAGGTTTTAGAATGGCCTTCCCAAAGTCCTGACCTAAACCCCATTGAGAACACCTAGACAATGCTGAAGAAACAATTCCATGTCAGAAAGCCAACAAATTTAACTGAACTGCACCAATTCTGTCAAGAGCAGCGGTCAAAGATTCAACCAGAAGCTTTTGGATGGCTACCAAAAGTACCTAATTGAAGTGAAAATGGCCAAGGGACATGTAACAAAATGTTAGCATTGCTGTATGTATATTTTTGACCCAGCAGATTTAGTCACTTTTTCTGTTAACCCATAATAAAGTCATAAAAGAACCAAACTCCATGAATGTTTTTTATGACAAAGAAGTATCTGTTCCAATCTCTCTATTAGAGAAAAATCGGAGTTGTAGAAATAACTGGAAACTAAAGAGAGCCATGACATTATGTTCTTTACAAGTGTATGTAAACTTTTGACCACAACTGTATATATATATTTATAGTATTCATTATGATGTCATGCAAGCTTATCTCCAGCAGAGGTGGAGACTCGAGTTAAAGACTCGTACTCGAGTTGCACTCGAGTCGCATTTTTGGAGACTCCAGACTTGACTCAGACTCGACCCTGAAAGACTAGAGAATTGACTCGACTCGAGATCAAAGACTCGTGGGCAATCTTTATTTTATGGTGGGTTTTTTGAGTGTGCTGGGAACATTTGTTCCACTCCCCTCCCTTGCTTCGCCTTGCGTCCCTACCTCTTTGCGCCGCTTCCAGACCTCGTAAATTTAGTGTCGTTAAGAAAGCACCAGACAGGAAGTCGCCGTGCGGAGTATCTGGAAATTTCAAAATAAAACACAATGCATGGACTCCTGCATGTAAATTTCCTCAATTGTTTGTCATTAAGTAAAAACCGGAGGCACAAGCATCAGGTCCGCGGTTAGTCAAAGGGTCTCAGAAGCAACACGACATCATGGACGAAGAAAAGTGAATCGTAGAGGTACAGAAAAATATAAAATTGTATATGTGACACCAAACATCTTTTCTACAAGGATATAGGCAGATAGAAGTTGAATAAATCACGAGGCTGTGTGGTTGGGACCAGCAAAGGGACCTTAGAGAAGCAAAGTGAGGTGTTGTTACATATGTATGTGTATATATGTACGCGGCAAGAGCCCGTTCTGTGTTTTTATTTTGAAACTCCGGATACTCCACATGGTGATTTCTGTCTGTTGCTTCCTTAATGTGTGTGTGTGTGTGTGTGTGTGTGTGTGTGTGTGTGTGTGTGTGTGTGTGTGTTTGTGTGTGTGTGTGTGTGTGTGTGTGTGTGTGGCGGTGTGTGTGTGTTGTATTGTTAAATGCCATATAGTTTCTTTTTGACTGCTCATGGCAAGTTTGTTTTGCACCTGACCATGGCATGCATGTGCACTGCAGAAACTTTTCAGGAAGAAAAAAAAAAAACTGATAAAAATCTGGATATACTGTATTTTAGCCAGAGGCTTCATCATATTTATATATGTTTGTGTGTATGTGTTTGTGTATGTGTGAAGACTCGTGATTCGACTCAGACTCTGGATCAAAGACTTGTGACTCGACAAGTCTTGCCCCTCAAAGACTCGAGAATTGACTTGACTCGAGGTCAAAGACTCATGACTCGACTCGGACTCTAAATCAGAGACTTCTGGGCATCTCTGATCTCCACGAAAAGAACTGATGCTGGACTTTTTTGTGCTTAAGTGGTTTGATCAAACAATTTTTTTTACCACAGAATCCATGAAACTCAGCAGAAGTCCAGCTTATGCTTAAATGTAATTGATTTTCAGGTTTGTAAAAATTGTAGAACAAACTTCCATCCATACCTTCACCTCAGATTTAGTTGGGCTGCTGCTTCCTTTAACTGAATTTCGTCACTGCTTGCCCTGCATAGTAAAGTAATGTCTGAAATCTTGCCTCAACTTTAGTGCATTGCAATTGGGTATGAGCTAGTGAACAGGACATTCGTTATCCCAGCACACTGGTTAGCTGGCCCACACAAAGCAGGGTCATTAAAGGAGAAATTTAATGCATCTACATTCAGCAGACACAAAACAATTGGCAACTGAAAATAAAAACAAAAATGTAGAAGGACATCAGTCTATTTAAGTTAAATAACATATCTGATAGCCTTCACTCAAATTAGTCAAGAGCTGTTTAAGCATTCAGCCTGGCTTTTATGACTCTTTGGTATGTCGCTAACATACTGATAGTTCAAGGTGGAATGTATGTTATGCCATCTGCCATGTACAATGTATGGTGTTGTAATGTTGTGGCAAGGTTATTCTGCCCATCAAAGGTAGCAACAGGGGCATTTAGTGGGGTCTATTGTGTAACATCAGATCAGGCATGGTGGAACAGCACAGCAAGTGAGAGTGCATGCCTCGTAATGTGTATACGTGGATCTCCTGCTGCGTGTTTACCCACCGTGCCTCGTTTGCATCCTTCGGGATGTAACACACTGTAAAATCAAACAGTAGGACACTAGTACTACACAATTTCAGATGCAGTGTGAAATATTAAGGATCAAACTACAGTGGGACTTTGAAGCAGGGCATTGCTGATTAAAAGGCACAAAGGGCTGCAGAGTATACAACCACATGAGAAAGATGTATTGCAACTTCATGACTACAAGGGCCAATTTACCACAGTTTCAGTGTCAAATGGGCCATATATATATATATATATATATATATATATATATAGATATATATATATATATGTATATATATATATGTATATATATACGTATATATATATAATAGTATATATATGTATGTATATATATATCTATATATATATGTATATATATATATGTATATATATATAAAAGTATATATATGTATGTATATATATATATGTATGTATATATATATATGTATGTGTGTATATATGTATGTGTGTATATATGTGTATATATATGTATATATCTATATATATATAAATATATATATATATATATATATATGTGTGTGTGTGTGTGTGTGTGTGTGTGCGTGCGTGTGTGTGTGTGTTAGCCATTTCAAAAATGAGATCAGTTCCTGTTGCCTTTACTACTTCCAGCCAGCATCACTGGGTGTTGGGAATATTGCATTAGCTAGCCTGCACCTTTCTAGGGCTGTCATGTTGTCCATCACTTCGTTTGACTGTTTTGGGGTTGCAATAACGACTGTAGAAATGCAATGACAAAAAGATACCCTTAAAATTATGGCTAATTTTCCCCCATTCTATTCTTTTTTAACTTGATGTATTCTGGGGACCAGATGGGAAGCTGTGGATGGCCTGAAGTGGCCCCAGGCCACCAGTTGGTGACCACTGATGAAAAGGTTTTAGTGTAAGGCCTTTTGTTATTATATGGTTACATTAGTTTGACTTTCCAAATTGCATTTAATTTTGCTGAAATTAGAATTCTTTTCTTATACATCAATAATCAGGGTCCAAAATCTGCATCCACCACTTACCAAATGAATGTGAGAGGCTGATTTAGTGTATTTAGCATAAATGAAGGATGCCTTTATTAGTAAAAACTTTCTTTTATTTAGTGACCTCATTTTCCTTTGTTATGACGACGCATGTTGATTTTAATCATCTTCGTTGTAGACCAGCAATCATAATAGTCTTACAGTACTATTATGTGAAGAGCCCATATATATTTGCCGTATTTGAGTTCACATATATATATATATGTATATATGTATATATATATATATATATATATATATATATATATATATATATATATATATATATGTATATATATATTTCTGTGTATGTATGTATGTATATATGTATATATGTATGTATATATGTATGTATGTATGTATATAATTGAATTAGGAACCACATCTTTGGATGAAACTTCTGATTTTCTGAACAGATAAATTATTGTCTTGGAATATGTTCGCCTCCTACTTTGCTGTCAGCTA